>CM017762.1:45046491-45385844 GCA_008009225.1 Acer yangbiense
GCGGTTAGGATCGGCGGTCATGAAACCGCCGAATGAACCGCCGTTTATGCTCTGTTCTTCACGAGCTCAATTCGGCGGTCATTATCGGCGGCCTGGCCGCCGATTGAAACCGCCGAACGGTGCGTTTCAAGGGCAAACTTGTCTTTTCACTTGCCCTTTTCTTGATGTCTATAAATATCACACTTTCTCATTTTCAGATTTAATGTTCTTTAACTCTAAGAACCCTAAACTTAAAAGAGAGACATTTGAGAGAAAATCAAATCAAGAACACCTTTTTAACACTCAAAAACCATTCTCATATGCATCAAAATATCATCTAGCATTTTCTAGCTTAGTTAGGATGCTTGCTTGCATGGGTTTTGGTCAACACATATTCTTTGGTAAGTTCTTCACTATTATCATACATAATTAGTGTTTTATTTATCATTGACATCTCTTATATTATTTGTATGCTCTTGAATATATTCTAGATACAAATTAGAGATTGTTGTGTTGACATGATTGAGTGTTGTATTTTTGATAGCTATCTAGGATTTGTTAATCTATGTTTAGCTAAGCTATTTGACATGTCATCTAGCTTTTAATATCTAGGATTGAATTAATTGCATATTCACTATCCTAGATAAGCATATAGAGTAACCTAGCTCTTAATTGCATTTTGGATATTTATATATTCACATAGGGTTGTATTCTCTTCATAGAGAAAGTAAGTCTTGTGTGTAGCATCCGGGATTAGGTTGCTTAGAACGCAAGCAAATTGGACTAGGTTCACTCATACCGGGATTAGGTAGGTGTGTGATTACTTCCGGGATTAGGTTGTAATCGTTTGCACATTTAGTGGATTCGAGGTTCGAGTGTGGCTTACTTACATAGCCCGTGGTTTTTCCCGTGAGGGTTTCCACGTAAAAACCAAGTGTTGTTTTAATTTCCGCACCATATTACAATTGCTTGGTTATATTATCTTGAGGGCATTTTCGTAATTTTGACTAACACGAAAAATTGGGTAAAAAGCGTAAAATCTATTCACCCCCCCTCTAGATAGCTTTATACACACCGTGCTATTATTTGTTTCAATTGGTATCAGAGCGGGTTCCTAGACATACATAGGTGATCCTTGCTCATTTTGGTGTGTTTTGCATTTTGTGTGATTTTTTGATTTATTCATACATTTTGCATTCATCTCATTTGCATTCATCCAAACACTATGAGTGGTTTCGGGATGAGCAAAGAGGGAGCGTCGAGCGTGAGGCCACCGTTGCTCACCGGCGATAATTACTCCTCATGGAAGGGGAAGATGGAAGCATACATATGCCAAATCCATGATAGGGCATGGATGGCGGTTGAAGATGGATATGCTCCACCTATGATGACTTCTACGGATGGAGGAGAAGAAGTTCTCAAGCCTAAGGCACAGTGGAGTCCTCAAGAATTTATTGACTCCATGTGGAACAACAAGGCTATTCATGCCATCCGATGTGCAGTGAGTGAAAATCAGTACAAACTGATTCAAATTACTAGGATTGCTAAAGAGGCATGGGACATCCTAGAAGTTGCACATGAAGGCACCGAGGTTGTCAAGGACTCAAAGCTTCAAGTCCTTCAAACTCGGTTTGAGACCATTAGGATGGAAGAGCACGAGCACTTCAATGACTTCCAAGTGAGACTAATGGACATTGTGAACCAAAGTCACCAACTTGGTGATCCTTACTCGGATAGAAGAATCAAGCAAAAGATCATGCGATCACTTCCCGAGAGGTTCGAACCCAAAGTGACGGCTTTAGAAGAAAATGACACTTACAAGGAAATGAAGCCGAGTGAAGTCATTGGAAGACTTCTAGCCTATGAATCAAGAAAGGCTACCACATCTCCTCCTAAGAAGAAAAAGGATATTGCCTTGAAGACATCCAAGATGGAAGAGGAGGAGGATGACTCATATGAAGACATGGCACTCATTGCCAAAGGATTCAAGAAGTTCTTGAATCTTCAAAAGAGTGATTATGGCTCAAAGGGGAATGACTTCAAGAAGAAGAAGTCCACTATTAAGAATGTCAAGCCATATCATGAGATGTCTTCAAGAGAGAAGATTCAATGCTACGAATGTGGAGGATTCGGGCATATCTCCAAGGAATGTGCTAACTTGGAAGATGAAAGAGAGGAGGTCGCCACTTCAAGTAATAGTGATGAAGAGATTGTGGCAAAATTCTTGGCATTAGGTTGCTCTCACAAGCGGGACAACAAAGTGAAAGTTGTTGAAGGAAGTCCCTCAAGCTTGAATGATTGTGAGAACAACTATTTTGCCTTTCCGATCTCCTACAATGAAGAAGAGAATGAGAGTCAAGAAGAAAGTGACTCTAATAAAGACGACTCTTCATCTAACTCCTCACATGGATATGTGAAGAAAAAGGTTCTAGATAAACACCTCACTGAGTTTAAAAGCTTAGCAATGAAGACCAAGGAAAAGATACGAAGATTGAGAGAAGAGAATCTAGACCTTGAAGCTCATGTTGACCACTTAAGTGAACAAGTGGATAGATCCAAGAATATTGAAGATAAGCTAAGAAAGGAGTTAGACTTATCTAAGAGGAATGAAGAAGAATTAAAAAGAGAGCTTGAAGAGGCTAAAGGATCAAGGACTAGGATAGTTTCTAGCACCGAAAAACTTGACCACATGTTAAGTGTTGGAAAGAGTCCGTGTGATAAGAGAGGTCTTGGGTTTGAAGATAGTAAGGAGTCCTCCACTCCTAACAAGACCATGTTTGTCAAAAGCTTGAGCTACAAAGAAGATTCACCGGTGCAAACTCCTAGGAAGAAGATTGAGCTAGGACAATGCTCTCATAGTGCACAAGTGAAGGTAGCTCCAAGAAGACAACCTCAAGCTCAACCTACAAGAGTTCCTCATGCTAACTTCCCTCAAACTCAAATCCATCAAGGGAAGAGACCAATCATGCAAACTCAACCGTGGAAGCAACCAAGTCTTGGTCAACAACAAAGAAGGAGAAATCCTATCCAACAACCAAGACAACCACAAAGACATGGGAAGGCTCCTATACATGCACAAGGACATGGTATGATTCCTAACTTTGTCCCTACATGTCATTTTTGTGGTGTTGATGGTCATATTAGACCAAAGTGCTTTCGTTACATTAAAATGTGTAGAGTTAAAAGCATGATTGAGAAAAAGAAAGCTAGAGCTAGAATGCATACTCATAGGAAGGAAGAAATTCATTTACATGATCCTATGACATCTAGATCTCTAGAACAATTGACCACTAGGAAGAAAAATGTCACACCTATGTGGATAAGGAAAAATGAACCCGCTTGCTACGAGACTATCAAGTCTCAAATAGGTTCATCCAAGCCAAATGGACTTGGGAGGTCTATAGGACCTCATGACCTTCATTGTTGAAGGTGATGATTGACCCCATATGGGGAACTCAAGCAAAGAGAGCTATTTTGCATTCTTGTATCTTGCAAAAAAATTTGAAATATCTTATGCCTCTTCTTTTAATTGCTTGAGTAAGCTTGGTTGTACATTTGTATATATGTTTTAAAATTCCATAAGTGTGAACCTTGCTTGTCTACAATCCATGTCATATTTATGTTCAAACATGCATTTTTGGACTAGGAGATTTACATTGGAAGTATGATTTGAATGACCTATGATTATCTCCATGACATGATGATTCTTTAATAACATGCTAATGACAAATGACAAAGCATGAAATTCATATAACATGCTCACATGAAAAGCATGAATTGATGATTGCATATTCTTAAAAATGCAAAACTTGTATGAAAACTTATGAGACTCAAAATGAATAAAGGATCTTGTATCCATTCAAAGGAACTTACATTCCAAATGTCTCTCTTTCTTTATTAGTTGAACATGGTTACTATCATACGGATAATTTTATCCGGAAAAATCAAATAGGGTGCAAAGTCGCTCATGCCATGTTTCGCTTATAAAGTTGGATATAGTTGCTCTTAAATTGAAATTCATAATCTCTATATCCTTGCTTTTCCCATGACATTGGTGAAATTGGTTTGAATTCTTATTAGAAACCTTTGTCATTTGCTTTGCCAAATACCATTGTATTTTGGACTTGAATGCTATATGTCTTGTATGCAAAGCATGTTGGATTCACACATTTCTCAAAATAAATCTCCTTGTTTCTCTCAAATTAATTGAAGTGCATAAAGTGACTTATATGTATATGCATATCTTGCATGCTTCTATCTCTCGTTGCTATGAGTGACCCAATTGGGGACTACTCCTTTGCCTATATCATGACAAAAAGGGGGAGTAGGATATGGTAAGGGGAGGTGCAAAATATAGAAGCTTTTGTGCACTTTGGGGAAAACATACATTGAGGGGGAGTAACCCGTTGAGGGGGAGCATTGCATTTATCATACATTGCATACATTTGGTAATGTTGTGCCTAAATTCTAAAAATGCAAATGCTTGGTATTGTTCTCACATGATTAATCTCACACTTTTCTTGTATTAGAAATGTTAGAAACTCTTTTCAGGGATTGATTATTCTACAAGAGAATTGAAGACTTCAAGTTGCATTATCTTATCTCTTTGTATTGTAGAATATCATTATAGTCCCGTAGTTTCTATTTTTTTGTGAGGAATCATTGTGAGTGATGGTTTTGTCACGAAATAGCCAAAGGGGGAGATTGTAAGGATTCCCGTTGTTTTTAATTGGCTTATTTCGTGATCAAACCATATGTGGGGGTTCTTTGTAAGGGTAGCCTAAGTATCGGTCTTAATGTTCGAAGCCCTTTGAAGACCTCGTGTTGATAAGCACCGAAGGTAAATTTCTATGTGCTTACCTTTCTTTGAAGAGATTTAGAAGCACACACACACTTTGCATTCTTACATTTGTGTGCATTCTCTTCATATGTCACATTACACACTAGCTCTTTGATTGTTATATCTTGTTGTGTATTTATGTGTCTTGTAATTCGTTTCCCGATAGTGTTCGGAAACGTCCGCGCATGCACTAGAATGTGCTTGGTTTTGCGCGAAGACCGCCCACGGAGAATGCCCTTGGCTTCTGTAAGGATTCCCATTATTGATTGGCTTATTTCGTGGTCAAACCACATGTTGGGGTTTGGTTGTAAGGGTAGTCTAGGTGTTTGTTGAAGATCAAGACCCTTTCCAAGACCTCAAGAGGACAAGCACCAAAGGTATATATCTAGTGCTTACATTGGCTTGAAGAGATATAGTTGCACACACACACACAACATGCATAACTCTTATTCTTGTATGGTGTGTTTATATTTTGTGTGCATTGTGCTTTATTGATTTATTCAATATCTCTTCTTGCATGTTGAATTGATTGCATCTTGTTATATGATAATGCCATGACATGTTAGGCATTAGGATGCATTCAATACCCACACTTGCACTTCATGTATGTTAGCTTTTAGTGTGGAGTAATTCGTTTCCCTAAGGATGTTCGGAAACGTCCGCGCGTGCACGGTAATGTGCTTTGATTTGCGCGATGATCGCCGGTGGAGATGCCTTTGGCTTCTCCTTGGTTTCACCATTTTTGGTGAATCGGCGGTTACTTTCGGCGGCCTTGCCGCCGTTAGAAACCGCCGAATGAGACCTGATTGAAATATATCTCTCGGGTCCAAAACGGCGGTTGGGATCGGCGGTTTCCAAACCGCCGAATGAAGTCGCCGAAGTTCCCCTGTTCCACACGGGAGCCATTCGGCGGTTCATTTCGGCGGCCTGGCCGCCGAATGAAACCGCCGATCGGTGCGTTTCAAGGGCAAAATTGTATTTTCACCTGCCCTGTTTTTGGTCTCTATAAATACATCCTTATCTCTGGTTCAGAACACAAGTCTTTGATTATAAGAACCCTAGAGAGATATTTAGAGAGACTTGAGAGAGAAAGCTTAAAGATCATATCTTTATCTCTCTAAACCCATTCCCACATGCATAAATCTTCATCTAAGCATCATCTAGGATCATCTAGCATATGCTAATGCATGGGACTTCTTCAACACACATGGTATGATTTGTTGAACACTTTTATCTTACATAATTAGTGTTTCTACTTATCAATTTTATCTCATATTTTACTTATATGTGTTTAGATTAATTTCTACATATAAGATTGAGATTATGTGTTGATTGGGTTTTTATTTGTTAGCTAGGCTTTAATGTTCATATGCCATCTAGCTAATTGATCTCATTTATTGATTGAGATTATTTTTCATAGCTTATTTGATTAGGTCATTATTGCCTAAAAGCTATGCCATGAACATTCTTGTGTGATGTATTGATAACTAGGTTGATAGATTGTTTTTAATCAACTAGTTAATCCTTTGAATGTTTATGGGTTTTATATGATAGCTTTGTATCTAGGATTGGTGATCCTTTACTTAGCTAAAGTTATATGCCATGTCATATAGCTATATGTGATATCTAGGATTGATTATATTGTCATCTTATAATCCTAGGTAAGCATTTAGAGTACCCTAGCTCTTATTGCATTAATTGAATATTCATACATATTCACATAGGGTTGTGCATCTCTTTTGAGAGATTGAAGTCTTGGGGCTAAGTGTGCTTAGGCCTCAAGCAAATTGGACTAGAGCCGCTATAAAAGGCCCGCGTGGTAGATTAGAGGGTGCTCACGCCAAGAGTAGTGTATCAGGGGATATCACTAGGGATTGAACCAAGAGTGGCGATTGGTAGTGTCCATAGCCTGAGGTTATCTAGGGTGAGGGTCCGAGAATCACTTGAGGGTGTAACCGTCTTTTCATATAGTGGATTTCGAGGTCTGAGTGTGGCGCACTTAACAGCACGTGGTTTTTTCCCAGTGGTTGGGTTTCCACGTATACATCAAGTGTTATTTAAATTCCGCACTATATTACACTTGTATGTATTTTTGACTAGTAGGGGCATTTTCGTAAAATTGACTTGCATGCGAAAATTGGGTAATAATAGTTAAAATCTATTCACCCCCCCCTCTAGCTTTATATTGATAAACACGCCTCGAGTATTTTAAGAACTTTCAGCTTCTCCTTGGTTTTCACCTTTGTTGGTGATTGGCGGTTATGATCGGCGGCCTGGCCGCCGAATGGAACCGCCGTTTGCTTCTAGGAGCAATTCTACGGTCACGATCGGCGGTCACGACCGCCGTTCGAAACCGCCGTTCATACCTGATCGATTTCGATCTCTCGGGTCTGATTCGGCGGTTAGGATCGGCGGTCATGAAACCGCCGAATGAACCGCCGTTTATGCTCTGTTCTTCACGAGCTCAATTCGGCGGTCATTATCGGCGGCCTGGCCGCCGATTGAAACCGCCGAACGGTGCGTTTCAAGGGCAAACTTGTCTTTTCACTTGCCCTTTTCTTGATGTCTATAAATATCACACTTTCTCATTTTCAGATTTAATGTTCTTTAACTCTAAGAACCCTAAACTTAAAAGAGAGACATTTGAGAGAAAATCAAATCAAGAACACCTTTTTAACACTCAAAAACCATTCTCATATGCATCAAAATATCATCTAGCATTTTCTAGCTTAGTTAGGATGCTTGCTTGCATGGGTTTTGGTCAACACATATTCTTTGGTAAGTTCTTCACTATTATCATACATAATTAGTGTTTTATTTATCATTGACATCTCTTATATTATTTGTATGCTCTTGAATATATTCTAGATACAAATTAGAGATTGTTGTGTTGACATGATTGAGTGTTGTATTTTTGATAGCTATCTAGGATTTGTTAATCTATGTTTAGCTAAGCTATTTGACATGTCATCTAGCTTTTAATATCTAGGATTGAATTAATTGCATATTCACTATCCTAGATAAGCATATAGAGTAACCTAGCTCTTAATTGCATTTTGGATATTTTATATATTCACATAGGTTGTATATTCTCTTCATAGAGAAAGTAAGTCTTGTGTGTAGCATCCGGGATTAGGTTGCTTAGAACGCAAGCAAATTGGACTAGGTTCACTCATACCGGGATTAGGTAGGTGTGTGATTACTTCCGGGATTAGGTTGTAATCGTTTGCACATTTAGTGGATTCGAGGTTCGAGTGTGGCTTACTTACATAGCCCGTGGTTTTTCCCGTGAGGGTTTCCACGTAAAAACCAAGTGTTGTTTTAATTTCCGCACCATATTACAATTGCTTGGTTATATTATCTTGAGGGCATTTTCGTAATTTTGACTAACACGAAAAATTGGGTAAAAAGCGTAAAATCTATTCACCCCCCCTCTAGATAGCTTTATACACACCGTGCTATTATTTGTTTCACATGCTATAGTGCAAATGGGTGATTGTTTGGATTTATGCCCTAAAGCTTGTGATTTGTAAATGTTATAAATTCAATAATAAAAGAAGTAGTTATTTCATTCAAATAAATTGACTCATATGTTTATAATATATATGCTAACATCCAAGATTGCTAGATGTAATCTCAAACTGAGTATATGAATGTCATATACAGAGGAATTCAGTTTGAGACATGTAATCTAAAGAGTCCATAGAAAGCAAATAAAGCTGGGTACTTTATTTATGGTTAATCTACAGCTACGATCCATTCCGTATTGTATGGTAGTCTTATCCTAGACTGCTTATATGGTGTTACAAGAATGGAGGCACCTTATATGATGTGATCATATAGGACTGGGCCACGATCTATATGAATCTATCACTAAGATCTGTTAGTTGAAAAGATTCATACATATCAATGAATGATGGCTATATATGGGTGATCTAAATCCTAAGTGTCTTACTGACTCCTTCAGATTAGTTCATGGTTTTTGATTTACCATGGATGAGATCGGAATAGCATTTTGGTCAATATCTCCGTATCTTGGAATCACAGCTTGGCTTGTGGCTGGGAAGGTATGCATACAATAGTGGAATCCACTCCTTCTTGTGAGAGGTAGATAAGTAGTTCCCTTAAGGGTTGATTCGGGGCTTGAACGATTAAGAGCGCTCTCCTTCTTCTGTAAAGGAATGAAGGATATAATCATTCAAGAGAATCAATGGTACTTAAAGGAAAATAAATAATTAGAGAGGTATAACGGACTTTATGACCTAGCTCTAATTATTAACTACTTGTGGAGGATCATACCATATATAATAGCTATATAGATGGACATTGATAATTTGGGTGTATAAAACATCTACAGTTACGAGAATACAACCTAGGGTTTTTAGTTGAATAACTCCGAGGTTAATAATTGTGAAATGTTAATTAAAGAGTTTAATTAATTTTTCTAAGTATTATTGTAGCTCAAAACCATGGGTCCATTAGGTCCCCTTGCTAGCCCTTTATGATTGATAATAACAAGACTTACGGAGAATTGGATGATCCAATTAATTGTGTTACGAAAGTAACTTAAATATATTTTGGGAATTAATTAAATGTTGTGATTATTTAATTAATATTGTAAGATCTTTGACTTGTGTTAGCTTGATTCCATTGCAAAACTCTCTATATTTGTAATAGTTAGTTGCTTAGGTGGTTCTTGGTGAAAAGAAGCTTCAAAGGAGAAAGCAACTTCTCATGCATATATGGTCTTCAAGAGGAAAATCGTATACTTGGATGCTAAGGTATCAAGATTCTTCTTTCTCTTGCAAGGCGTAAGTGTACACGCACACAATTTATTCATGTGTGTCCCTGCATCATTGTGCTACATTTGGTATAACACATTCACACACTTATTGAAGTATGCACATGTATTTGTCTCATATTGACAAACATTGAAGAATTGCATGTTTTAAGACTATGTCTAGGAAATAGCATACTTGTGTGACTTTGTGTTTATTTGTTTGTGTTTCTTTTGTTTTGGACTTAAACATGATCTCATATGTTTCCTTATTGAGTCCCAGTCATTTTGGTTAATCATTCATTAGGTTTGGAGTCCAAACTAGGAAGCTACGCTACTTTACGTTCTTATAGTTTGTGTTGTCTTCATCATCGTGTACCAAGTCAAATTCTCAATCTTTAATCAAAGTTTCATAGTCTTCCTTGTGCGTGAGGGAGTCATGGTTCTTAATCCAAAGACGGATTAGAATTCGGAGTTCGGAGGCCCAAATACGGCCAAAGAACGCGAGAGGAGCGCTAAGGAAGCAAGCTTTGGCCAACGGCCAAGCTTGGAGAGGGCGTGAGGAGGCCGTGAGCCTCACAGCCCACACATCCTTCTCCCCCATGAGGCTCATGCACCTCTCATGGGGTGAGTATGTGTCCTCCTCTGATTCGTCACCGAATCTCCCTCTTTCTCTCTTTTAAATATCCTCCTCCTTTCCTCCAAGCATGTGTGAAGAAAAATTGAAAAGATAGAGAGTTGATATTTTCTTTAAGTTTTTTTGATTTCTTGTTTTGATCATAACTCTCTCATTTCAACTCGAAATCAAGTGATTCAAAAGCCAGAAATGTTGGTCTTGAAGAGAGGAACAAACCCCAAGCATTTGTAGAGTCAAATGATTTCGTTAGTTTTCACAACAAGCAGATTTTAGTCCGTGTCTCATCATTTGTAGGTGAAACATCTTCTTCTTACATTCTCTTTTGATCATCTCTTTTAATCTTCCTATTTGATAGATGAAATGTGTTAAGAATGATGTTAGTTCATACTCTAGGTTTTTTTGATCGATTGATTGTTGAGTTTTAGCTTTGTGATCTTATTTGAACATATTTTAGCTAAACTTGATTAAACTTGAAATTGATTCTAGAAATATCTTGTATGATGTGCTTCATGATGATTTCTAGGTTTAATTTCATGATCTAAGAACTAATAATTTTTGAGTGATATATTGAGTATTCTAATCTTGTTCTTATTGATTCACATGCCTTGATTTCTAGATACATTTGTGATTGTTTGTTGAAAGCATATTCTAGATTATCATTTAACATGTTCATAGAGCTTGAATATTGATCATCTTGCTTTATTTGATTGTGTTTTGCATCACTTGCATCACCTAGATGAAAGCCTTGTAATAGGTGGAAGTCTCTTTCAAAGTGAGTGAAGTTTTGATTAGAGCAAGTAGTCTTGACTAGGACATGTGGTCCGAATAGTCAAGCAAAATACTTAGCTAGGAGTGTGGTACTCCGGATGGTTGAGCTAGGGGAGCTTGACTAGGATCTTTGTGATCCAGATAGCTAAGCAAGGAAACCTTCCTAGAGACTTGAGAGTCTTGGATAAGAAGTAGGCTAGGTGATTCATTAGGCCCGAGGGTAGACTAGGAGTTGATAGCTTAGGGTGGATATCATGTGTTGATTGCCTTGAGTGTGTAAGTCCTTTTCATCATAATGAATTGCTTGCCGGTGGTTGTGGTATCAACCCGTGGATGTTTCCTCTTTGAGGTTTTACCATGTAAAAACAATTGTGTCAAGTTTCGTTTTTATGTTTCTTTATCATCAAGTGTGCATTTAATTGTTGTATTCCGCAAATTTGAATTTGGAAGAAAGTGAGCCTATAAATATTTACCACCCTCCCAGGTATATTCTACACTATATTGTTTAAGGGAATTTCAAATATATTATTTAAATGATGAATTAAATATTATTAAATAATATGATTATTTAATTGACATATTAATAATTAAGAATTATTAATTGTTATATGGAGGTTTCAAGTTCGAACATTGACAAGAGCAAAAGAATAAAATAATAAGTGATTATTTTTATTTACTCTAAATAGGTCAAAGGTTCAAACTCTAGTGGTGACCGAATTTAAAAGGATTTAGAATCCTATTTTAACTTGGATTACTAAACCCTAGGATCCTAGTATATAAGATATACTTATAAGGAAAAATAAACAATCAAAACCCTAAGAGAAAACTAGTGAGGTGCGGCCACATAAGAAAGAAAAAGAAAAGTTTTTTTTCCCTTAGAGTTGGCTGAATTCATCATGGGAAGCAAGGTGTTGCCTTCCGATTCTCTCAAGCCTCTATTAAACTGCTCTCGGAATCTGTGACGTGCCCACACACACAGTTGCTAGATCGCGGGACATAGCTCGGAAGGCTTAGTGGTGAAGGATCGAAAAGAAAACGAAGGAGTGTTTTTTAAATGTATGAAAACAAATCTCTTCCTCATATTCATGTATACAAAAAGGTCCCAATTAGACAATAAAATTTTTGAAACCTATTGTTCTTAAATCTCTTGATTTTTACCCTTATCTTTTCCGCTACGTGACTTACAATTGGTTTTTGAAAACTAGTTGCCTTTTAAAAACTAATTGGCATGTAACTTTGAAAGCTACCGGCATGTAACTTTAAAATTTGCAAACTAGCATATAACTTTAAAATTTGCTACCTATCATGTAACTTCAAATATATCTAGCATGTAATTTTAAAAATAACAGGCATGTAACTTCAAATCGAACTAGCATTTAACTTCAAAAAATTATGGTACCATGTCAGTTGCATGCTCTCACCCTTAAAATTGAGAAAAGAACTTGACTAGTCAAAATACTTGATATCGTACTACTACGAAATTATTAGAATAAATAACACAAATTCATGTATCAAGTGACATATGTTACTAATAACAAATAAAATTATTGACTAAAAAGAACACATGGCACATACAATTGAAGGTCTTTGAGCTTTGCAAGCAAGAACTTGATTGCTCCTTCACAAAGGTAACAAACTGCTTCTTGTCGAAAGGTTGTTCCTGTCGATGATTGCAGGACACAAGTTGCACTTGATAAATTCATTCTTGATAAGTAACAGGAGAAGGGTTCATTGAAGCCAATCTATTGTTATCGATTACAATAGCATATCCCTATAAAGATTCAAGATTAGCAACTTGCAAGTTGCAAGCTATAAAAAAGAAGCATATGAGCAGATTATTACAAAACCCAACAGCCCCAAAACAAGGAAACAATCTACCTTCAAATTTGCCACATTGTATATAGCAATTAGCAAGCATGGGATTTGCAGCGCTAAACATATGTATATCTCTGTAATTTTATTCAGAACCCAAACCAAACCACAAAATACATACAAGTGGGAAACAAAACAATCGTGCAAAATACAGATGGGATTGACAAAACCAGAGCAAGCTAAGCCAAAAAACTATAACAGAGCCAAAAGAAATCAATTAAGCCAAACAAAACTAAAACAGAGCCAACTGAACAGAAACAGAGCAAGCTAGGCCAAATGAAAAATACAGATGGGATTAACATTCGTGCAAAATAGAGGATTTCGAGATGGATTTAAAGCTAAATACATGTATAAATCAATTAAGCACACATGCAATCATCAATTCCAACCATCCAAATAAATTTAACACAAAACAAAACCCTAACCCAAACCCTAGATCAAATTCGATCTAAATAGAGAAAGAAGAAACGAATTTTTGTTAAATCAAAGCATGAAATTGGATTGAGAGTAGACTACATACCTGTTCATTGAAGATTCCAGTTGATTCAAGCAAAAGAAGAAGATTCGAGTGGATTCCAGCCACCGGTAACAAGAACAACCTAAATTTTAAACATCAATTTGTCTAAACACAAATTCAATTGTTAAATATAATAAAGAGAAAAGAAGATATTTCCGAGACACGATCTGTATGTTGGAGGGAGACGAGAGACAAGATCTGTATGTTGGAGGGAGACGAAATGGGTTAGTCGAATGTTGGAAGGAGACGAAATCGGTATCTGGGTTGAACTTCAAAAGAGAGAGAGAGAGAGAGAGATAATCTAATTTTGAAATGTTGAGAAGACAAAATGGAGGGTATAGGACTGAAGAGAGGGGGGAATTTTGGGTGAAGTAAAGACAAGATTGAGGGTAATTTTGTCATTTAAGCATAAAAGTGATAAGTATAATAAGAAAAAAAATTTTGGCTAAAAACAATAAATCAATAAACTTTTTGATCATCATTTCTTGCAATTTCATATATAATTAACGTGAAACAATTGCAAAGAGACTAATCAGACTATTATGATTTATGATCAAACTTGAAATAATAGGAATTTTTATAGTCAAAAGAAACTATAAAGTACTTTTAAATCGAGAATAAACAATGAGAACTAAATTTATAATTATTAAAGATGCCTGTGAAATATAACCCTTTTTGAATTGCATAAAAAAAGGGATATTTCTATTTTAGTCCCTCTAGTTTGATGTAAATCTATTTTAGTCCATTAATTTTTAATATTGTCATTTTTAGTCCTTCTGTAACTGTTTCGGTTAAAAAAAAAAAAAAAAAAAAAAAAAAAAAAAAAAAAAACTAAAAATAAAATAAAATTGACATGGACAGAGGGCAAAATACCTTATTGCCCTTGAGTTATGGTGATACCAGTTAAAAAACGTTGATGCCCTCCAATTTTAACCTTATACTATTTAATTAAAAGTTTATAAAATAACAAATATTTAAAATAAAAAATAATTTAAATTTTAAAAATGGATTTGGTGGATCCAGATTGGATCTCCACCGTCCATCTCAGATTGGATCTCCACCGTCCATCTCAGATTGGATCTCCACTGTCCATCTTTTGAGATGGACAGTGGAGATCCAATCTGGACAGTGGAGATCCAATCTGGATCCACCAAATACAAAAAATAAATAATAAATAAATAAATAAAAATTAAATTCAAACTTTATTCTTTGGCGGAGATCCAGATCTCCAACGAAAAATAAAATAAAAATAAACCACATTCAGCCAAACCCAATTAAACCAACAAAGAACATTCACCAACATTCACCAAACCTAGCATAGAACATTCACCAAACCCACCGACTAGATCGAAACCCAAATCATCAACAACCACATTCAACATCAATCACAACCACCACCAGAACCCAAATCGACCCAGACCACCACTACCACTAACCGAAACCCAAATTGAAACCAAACCTGCCGGCTGAATTGAACCCACACCAAACAAGGAGGATGAGAGAGAGAGAGAGAGAGAGAGGAACAAGATCGACAACCAAACCCAGATCGAACACATCGGCATTGCACTTCTAGTCATCGTTGTCGCTTGTGGTTGACGTTGTTGGACATTGTTGGGTGTTGGATCGCTTCTCGTCGCTTCTGGTCGACTGGGATTAATTTCGTGGAGGAGTTTTTGGTGGTTTTGATTGTTGGGTGTTTGAAGAGGGTGGCTTGATTGATGGATTTGGATGTTTTGGTGATTTGGAGATAGGTGGTTTGGGTTGATTCGGTGGTTTGGATGTTTGATTGATGAAGATGTTGGTGAAGAGATGAATGGGTTTGGAAAGAGTGTTTGGGGAGATAAATTTAATTAGTTTTATTTTTAAATTTCGTTAATTATAAATTTAATTAGTTTTATATTTTTTATTTTTTCATATTTTAATTAGTTTTATATTTTTTTTAATTTTAAATTTAATTAGTTTTTTTTTTCATTTTTTATTTAATTAATTTCAAAACTACCATTATACCCTTTCATCAGACAGGCTTCTATAAACTCTAACGTTGAATTACCGTCTTACCCTCGTTGACCTGACGGAATTCTAAGAAACCCTAATGGAATTGGATGGTAGGGACTAAAAACGAATTGTCAGTAAACTAGTGAACTAACAAAAACAATACTTAAACTAGTGGGACTGAATTTCGGATTACATCAAACTGGAGGGACTAAAATTGGAATATCCCTAAAAAAAATATTTTTAGATACATCAATCCAAATTGTTTAATTAAGAATTAAAACAAAAACAAACAAAAAAAAAAAAAAATTGACAAGTAGAAACAACAAATTAAAAGTCAATTTTTTTTTTTTTTCATGTTATGGATTTTAATAAAAGTCATCAAGATAAGAACATTTGTGATCTTCCGAACATACCGTCATTATCCCAAAAAGGAAAAATAAAATACTCTTGACTTAAAAATTAAAATATGGAAACAGTTGATATACAAGAATGAATATATATATATATAGTAATTTTCCAATGAGGACTTTTACGATGCACACTTTAAGCACATTTTAATGAAATTGCATGTGATCAAATGTTTTTCGATGATATTTTTTGTACGGATGGTTAAAACATTGAAATACATTTGTGGAAAAAACAATTAAAAAAATTCGGGTGGAAAACTAATTTTTTCCGATTTTTTTGAAAATAAAACATTTAAAAATAGCGAAACATAAAAAAAATATTTCTCAATTCCAAAAAAATTCCAAATTTTTACCAAATGTGTATTTTAATTTTCTTAGGATGCATACAAAAAATCTCATCGAAAAACATTTGATTACATGTAATTTCATCAAAATGTGCTTAAAGTATGCATCGTAAAAGTCCTCATTGGAAAATTACTATATATATATTAATAATTTATAAGGGGTTATGTTACTAATTTTTAGATATTTTATCCTAACAAATAAAAAAAATAAACATAAGATTCAGATGATGCGACCTTGACTCGAACAACCAAATTAGGTGGTGGTGCGTAAAGAATAGATATAGGAGGGTGTATTCAATTATGATTTTAAAAGGCTTTTAATTACTTTTATGGAATTAAAACGTATAGATGTATTCAATACATATAGACTTTTATAGACTTTTAAAAAGTCTTTAAAAGTAATGTGGTATTCAATCAAGACTTTTTAACAGTCTATGAAAGTCATGAGGTATTCAAAATCTCAATAACTTTTAATGACTTTAAAATATCAATGACTTTTAATGACTTTTAGTTATAACAAATCTCACAATTTGTCTTCCACTCCTAACAAAGACTTTGAATTATGTTTATAAAAAAAAAAAATATAGAAAGAATTTTACTTTAAAATAAAAACATAAAACTCTTTGAAAAACATCAACCACCAAACATATGTTTTATTTCAAATAAAATCACACTCATTCTCTAACAAATTTCAAAAATAAAATAAAATGAATAACTTTTAAAATGAATAAACATTATAAAAAAAAACATACAAACATTAATGATCTATAACCAAAAAAAATTAAATAAAAATTTAAACAACTCTCCAATAGCTATACAATTAAAGATAAGATATTTCAAATTTTTTTACATATATTTTTCAAAGCAACTAATTAAATAACACCGAAACAAATCAAATGATCTTCATTTATATAAAATAAAAATAATATAAGAAAAAAAATTGATTTAATTCAGTTCAGTTACACCCCCTCCAAAATTAAATATTCAATCTAGTAACAAATGTTCCGCACTTCCGCAGTTTCAATCTTTGAGAAACCGGGTCCAAATCCCGGCTGCGGTTTTTTATATATTTTATTGTTTTTTTTTTCCTATTGTGAAATTGTTAGAAACAAGAATTTTTTTTTTTTTTTTTTTTTTTTCTCAGGTTCTCTGTATAGTATATTCTTGTTTTTGATTATTTTAGAAACATTAAAAGTTGAAAAATATTTAATAGTTTTATTTAATTTTTTTACAAAGTCCTAATTCCGTCATTGTGCGGGAATATACATGTTTTTTCACGCAAAATGTCAAACAAAACACAAACCAACAAATGAAATAAATCCATACTTTAGAAGATCCCAAACACCATCAAGAGAAGAATCCAAAAAATGTGAAAGGAATATTAGTCAAGCTTCACGATAAATATGCATACAAATTACAATATAGTGAGTCTCTCATAAAATATCCCTTATTTTAATTTTGGTAAGGATCTTGATGAAATCTTATCGATTTTTTATGAATTTTTATATGAATTTTTTTTTTTTTTTTTTTGTGGATGATAAATTTATTGAAATTTACATATGAATAAAATTTAAAAATTTTTCCAGCACTATAACTAATTTTTTGAATTATTCTATATTTCGACTATTTTTCCAATGTCTTCATATTTAACAAAATCGGGATAAATAGTTCTAGTGCTTAAAAAAATTCAAATTTTATTCTAGATACATTTCATTGAACTTATCATCCATAAAAAAAATATTTAATTCAAAATTCATAAAAATCAATGTGATTTCATCACGGTACTTACCGAAATTAAAATAATAGATCCCTTATGAGAGACTCAATATATATATATATATATATATATATATATATTATATGGGTGAATTCATGCAGAACCAAAAATTTATTGGTTTATTGTTTTTAACCATCAATTTATATTTTATTGTTTTCATCACTTTTGACAACTTTTGAACAAAATTACCCCTAAATTTTACTTTATCTGACATGTAACTTGGTTACATGCCATTTGATTCCAAGTTACATGCGAGTTGATTTTTCAAGTTACATATCAGTTAAGTTTTAAATTACATGGTAATTGACTTTCAACTTACATGTCAATGATTTCAAGTTACATACCAATTGATTTCCAAATTTTTAGATAGGTGAAGTAAAAACAAAATGGAGGGCAATCTTGTATGTTCAAGGCTAAAGATGATAAGTATAATATAATATAAATTGATGGCTAAAAACAATAAACCAATAAATTTCTTGGTTACTTTTTGCAATTTCCTCTAAAAAAAAGATAGAAAACCATAAGTAGCCATCAAACTTATCATACTTTTGTTTTTAACCACTTTTGAATTTTTAATTGTTAATAACCACTTTTTTTAAAAAACTTCAGTATAGTACCATGAATTACCAGAGTACCCCTGAAAATAATGTTCTTTAAACCTCGAAACAAACTTGAAATCACGACTAAATTGAAATACACAAACTTGAAATCATGCCTAAATGGAAATATTAAAACTTGAAATCATGCCTAAAATAGAAATATTAAAACTTGAAATCTGGACTAAATTGAAATTAGGATAAGTTTTTTTTTCCCCTCTTTCTTCTTCCTCTTCTTCTTCCCCAAATTCAAATTAGGTTTAGGTTTTTTGTTTGTTTTACAGATCTATTCACCGGCGATCTCGAAGCACACCGAGCCGCCGGACTTCGTCGACCAAGCGCAATCCCGTCGAGCAACAGCCGTCGCACGACCAAGCGCCATCGCACAAAGCAACTGCCGTCGCACGAACGAAGGTCGCCATCGCACGAAGCAACTGCCGCCGGACGTGGCCCAGAAGGTCGCCGGCGCTCGGCGACACCTTCGTCGACGCTCGGCGACCCTCAAAAGCTTGCCAGCGAGGGAGATCGTGGGGAGAGAGAGAGAGATCGCAAGAGAGAGACCAGAAGAGAAAAGAGAGAGAGAGGGTGTTTGGGGACCCTATTTATATGAGGGCTTATCAGTAATTTCTCAAAAAAGTGGTTAAAAACAATTAAAAGTATGCATGTGGTTAAAAAAGAAAATCCCATAATTAGATGGGTTAGTTTTAGCAATTTCCACGAAAAAAATATTCATTCTCTTATCTTACCATTTATCGCTATCATTCTATCATGACTTGTTATCCATTCTTTTTGTTTTTAGTTGAAGTTAGGTCTTCAAAAAGACATTGAGATAATTCACTACTAAGCTCCTCGCACCTCCACATTGAGATTATAGATTCAAGCAATATTTCCTAAAAATATATCGATCTTATACCTTCATATTGAAATCGTAGATTCAAATCATATACCTACATGCCGTAAAAAAATATCAATCGAGAAACTTCCTCTCTTATTTGGATTAAACAACACGGCCCCTCCACCTCCACATTTTCAAGTGGACACACGTACACGGTTTCACAATAAAATCTTCTTTTATAAGTTTTTATTTTACAATAAAAAAATTGCTCACGCAACTTCACACTCTCTATATATAAATGAGAAATCTAGCTAACTGTCTATCTCCATATTATATACTTCACTTTAATCACTTTCACAACTTATATATTTTTCACTATCTTCAAGAATTCATGGAAGCAACCAAATTCTCCTCTTCCAACCACTATCTTCTTCACCATCCTTCCCTTCTGACACGCCCCATAAAAGCCCGAAAACCCTTGAACGTTTCCGCGGTTTCTATTAGTAGTAGTGGATCGAATTCGAAGGGAGGAGACTACGGTGGAAGGCTTGTGGATGAGAACATGATTGTGCTGAGAATGCGGATTCGGGAGAATAAAATGTTGGAGACAAGGAACGAGCCGCCTTCGAATTGGATGGAGTGGGAGAAGAGATATTATGAACATAATGGTTACAATGAAGATGTTTTTGAAGCATTAGGGTTTGTGCAGAACTGTTTGATGAATAATAGGCCTGCTTTGGCTTTAGTCTTGATTGCACTTTTGACTTTGAGTCTGGTCATATCTACTGGGGCTGTCTTGTTTCATGCTATTGAGATAGCTCAGATTATTATCTTCTTTTTGTTTCATTTAAGCTGTAGTGATTTCTAATACATTTTTCCATTTTTGCTTGCCAATAAACTTTTCTTTTTTTCTTTTTTTTTCCTTACATACTACTTTGATTTTATTGAAACTAAGGGTCGTTTGTTTTTTGCACTTAAAACTTAATGGGTCTGAATATAAATTATTAAGTTGTTTTTTTTTTTTTTTTTTTAAGTGATCAAACAATTTAAAAATACCAAAAACAACTTAAAATAAAAAGTAAGAAATCATTGAATTGCATTTAATATATTTTCTTCTAAGAATATCCTACCAAAGATAACATATTTCCAATTTTATCATAATTTTATATTATACAAATTTATTTCTTTTAACCTATTACTTATGATAAACATCTAAAATATATATATATTAATCACATTATCACCTTCAACCATCGTTGAACCTTCAATTCAATTTTTTTTTAAAAAATAAAAATAATTTCTAAATCATTATTTATCCTATTTGTTTTTTTTTAATAAAAAAAAATATTTATCATATCTTAGTAATGAATAATATATTGTAATTATTACATAAAAGGTTTAAGATTTGTTAATTTTTTTTTATTTAGTTGTTTGTGTCATATAAAATGAAAATACATAATAATTAATAATAATAAAGGTATAAATGTCAAATTACCTTTTTTTAAAACCATTTTATATTTAAAAAACAAGCAAGTTGACATTCTATTCCGAGGTGATAAAAATAAAAAACAAACATGTCATTTAGATTCAGGTCTTTAATCACTATTCAGTTTTCAATAAAACTCAGAACTGTTCGGTTTTCAGACAAAAAAAACAAACAACCCCTAAATAAAGTATGTAAAAGTAAAAAAGAAAGCTATGTATGTAGACTATTTGTTACTTGTTTTTTTTCTTTTCTTTTTTACTTTATATACAACTACTTATTATTTTGTCATCATTCAAAAATTTCGTCGTATATCGATATTTTTTTTAGGTTACCTAACGTTACACTTTACGTTTAATATATATAGAATTATTTGTGAAAAACATGCTTCGCTAATTTCATTAAAACTAAAATTTCGTAAAGTGAAAAAGAAAGTTAATTTGGCATACATCTATAGTATTCAATGTGCATGCTGATGATACAGACAAGTTACTACTGGAAACAATGAATCAGCCCTATTTAGTACATCAATCATATATGTAATGATATATATTCTCTATTTTTTAATTTTAGTCAATAAAAACATTGATTGTTTTCACCGCAATCTGATAAGATTTGATGGTAAGAGAGTTCATTCAACCCGACAATGTCTTAAATTCGAGCCACTACTACCGTAAATGGTATATATATAAAAAAAAGATTGCTTTCAAAATTTATATATCTAGTTGATAATTATTTACCTATTAATAAATTAAACACTTATTGGTCACAAACATAGCCCGGTGATAACCACACTAATCAACATTGATCGAGGTCCCATATTTGAATCCCTAGCTTCCCCAAATGAAAAAAAAAAAAATTCAAAAAACATTTGAGACACATATTAATAATTAAGTTTGAAACAAATTGATAGTGTGTTCTAATATTAATCTAGAGGGGGGTGAATAGATTTTAATCGTTATTACCCAATTTTCGCGATTAGTCAATTTTACGAAAATTCCCCAACTAGACAATATAAACATAACAGGTGTAATATGATGCGGAATGTAAATAACACTTGATATTTACGTGGAAACCCTCACGGGAAAAACCACGGGCTGTTATGTGCGCCACACACGAACCTCGAATCCACTAATTGAAATGATTACAACCTAATCCCGGTTTAATGATCTAATCCCGATCAATAATCATCACAACTACCTAATCCCGATAGCAACACAAGACTTAATTATCTAAGAAGAGATAATACAACCTAAGTGAATATATGAAATATCCAAAAATGCAATTAGAGCTAGGTAACCCTATATGCTTATCTAGGATGATGATTTTGCAATAAATTCAATCCTAGATATTAAAAGTTAGATGACATGTCAAATAGCTTAGCTAAACATAGATTATAAACCTTAGATAGCTATCAAAATATAACACTCAATCATGTCAACACAACAATCTCTATTTTGTATCTAGAATATATTCTAAGAACATACAAATAATATAAGAGATGTCAATGATAAATAAAACACTAATTATATATGATAATAGTGAAGAACTTACCAAAGAATGTGTGTTGACCAAAACCCATGCAAGCAAGCATCCTAACTATATTAGAAAATGCTTAGATGATAATTTGATGCATATGAGAATGGTTTTTGAGTGTTAAAAATGTGTTCTTGATTTGATTTTCTCTCAAATGTCTCTTTTTGAATTTTAGGGTTCTTAGAGTTAAAGAACATTCATTCAGAAAATGAGAAAGTGTGATATTTATAGACATCAAGAACAGGGCATGTGAAAAGACAAGTTTGCCCCTGAAACGCACCGATCGGCAGTTTCAATCGGTGGCCAGGCCACCGATCATAACCGTTGAATTGAACCCGAGAAGAACAGGGGAACAACAGCGGTTTCATTCGACGGTTTCGTAACCGCCGATCCAACCGCCGAATCAAACTCGAGAGATTAAATCGATCAGGTATGAACGATGGTTTCGAACGGGGGTCGTGGCTGCCGATCGTAACCGTAGAATTGCTCCAGACACTTATGGATGCAAACGGTGGTTTCATTTGGCGGCTAGGCCACTGATCATAACCGCCTATCACCAACAAAGGTGAAAACCAAGGAGAAGCCAAGGGCATTCTCCGTAGGCGGTCTTTGCGTAAAACCAAACACATTTTAGTGCATGCACGGACGTTTCTGAATACTATCGGGAAACGAATTACAAGACACAAATAAACACAACAAGATACAACATCAAAGTGCAAGTTAAATGTGACATGTGAAGAGTATGCACACAAATGCAAGAATGCTAAGTGTGTGTGTACAATCTAAATCTCTTCAAAGAAAACCAAGCACTAGAGATTATACCTTTGGCGTGCTTGTCCCTTGAGGACTTGAGAAGGGCCTTCGAGCTTGAAATTCAATCACCTAAACTATCCTTACACAATAACCCCCAACACGTGGTTTGTCCACGAAATAAGCCAATCAAAGAATGAGAATCCTTACAAAGTTATTTAATTTACTGATTTCAAAATAATAGCACGCCATTCTTACTAAGCTCTAAATTGTAATAATAATAATAATAATAAAGCATCAACACCCCTAGTCAAATTTGGACTCTTAGAACATCTCCAATGGTAATGTGGCTTGTATTTAAGAAAATGGTGATATGTCAACGTTATCAAGCCAATTGCTTTATATGTAGCATGTAACTAAACTTGATAGACATCCAAATAAAAAAGTGGTCTCCAATGCTTCACTTGTAACATATATGTTTTTAAAGACGTGTCAATTTATTATTGGTCTCCTTAAATATACTTTATAATTGTTGAATAAAATAAGGTAAAAGACAAGAGTGGTTGCTGACTGGGCCAACAAGACGGCCGTCCAACAGACCGTCTGAAATCAGAGAGTCATGTTGACAGCCTCTAAAAAAAAAGTTGCCACCTCATCTTGAAGTTGTACTAGATATGTTGCATTGGAGATGGATTTTTTAACAAAATGGATGTCCATCCTACGTGGCAACTAATTTTTTCACAACCCACATTAGCATTGGAGATGCTCTTAGAGCATCTCCAATGCAAAAGTGGCTTGCATTTAAAACAAATAGTGACATGTCATCACCGTCAAGACAATTGCTTCCTATGTGGCATAAAAAAAAAAACTTGACAGACTAACAAATTAAAATTTGGTCTCCTATGCTTCACTTGTGAAACACCTATTTTTAATGACATGTCAATTTATTTAATTATTTTAAATTTTAAACAATTTTCTCTTAACAGTTAAAACTACCTAACACTCTCAATTACAATAGACAAATAATTCGACTAACTCTTGATGTAAATTCTGGTAAGTTTATTTTTTATATTTTATTATTTTCATTTGTTCATTAAATCTCGTTTTGTATATTCTTTTATTTGTTTTGTTTTTTTTATTATTATTATTTTTTGGTTTTATATATCGTAAGTTATTTTTCCAGCTCGTCTGTTTATGTTTTTCTTTTGTTGTAGCTGTTTGTTTTAGTCTGCTTTCTGGACTCCTGTTTTCGTTTCCTATTTTGTGCTTTCTTTGTATCGCTTTGGCCTTTTTGGCTTCAAATATTTCTGCAGCTTTGTTTCTTTGATTGTTTGTGGGTAATTTTTTTGTTTCTTTGATTGTTTGTGAGTAATTTTTTCATGGTTTATTAAATATAAATTCAATTAATATATATGGATGGACTTGCATACCAACTATTTGACAAAATTTCTCAATGAAACTTGTATATAGATTGATGGTTTTCTGAGCTATTATTACCGTTTTATATAAGAACATTTTAGGCTTCATGGACATATGAATTTGTTTAAATATGCCAGAATACAAAGAATGGGACCTAATATTGCATCATTTTTGCTGCTCACATATTCAATCAAAGAAGGAGCGTCACGATTTAATTATTAATGACTATTTCAAAGGTGAGCACTCAAAGTATATATATGAGCATTTTCATCATCGATTTCGAATAGACGTGAAATTATTCAACAAAATTTTACTAGCTATTGGAAATTACTATGATTATTTAACAGAAAAGGTTGATGTAGTTGGAAAATATGGGTTGAGTCCTTTACAAAAAATGATAGTAGTTGTGCGGATGCTTGTATATGGTTGTCCAGCTGATATCCTCGATGAGTATGTTCAAATTGGAGAAAGCACCGCAATCGAAAGCCTGAAGCGATTATGTGATGATGTAATAAGAGTTTTTGAAAAACAATATTTAAGAAAACCAAATAAAGATGATATTGAAAGGTTGCTCCAAGAAGGAAAGGATCGAGGATTTCCATGTATGCTTGGGAGTCTTGATTGTATGCATTGGCATTGGAAGAACTGCCCAACACCTTGGCATGGTACGCATACTAATGGCTTTAAAAGAGTTCCTATTCTCATTTTAGAAGTTGTAGCTTGGAAAAATCTGTGGATTTGGCATGTATTTTTTGGCATGGCCGGTACTAATAATGATATTATTGTTTTAGATAGATCTCCGCTATTTGATGATCTTATTAATGGCGTTACACCACCATGTAATTTTGTAGTACAAGGTCATCACTACAATATGGGGTATTATCTCTCCGATGGATTTACTCGCAGTATGCCACTCTAATTCAAACAACCGTCTTCTATTAAAGAGAAATTTTTTGCCAAGCACTAAGAAGCTACAAGGAAATATGTGGAATGGGCATTTGGAGTGTTGCAAAGTAGGTGGCATATTGTCAAAGGTCCAGCACGTATGTGGACTACAAGAGATCTTGAAAAGATAATGAAGACATTCATCATCTTGCATAATATGGATAATTGAGAGTGAACATCAACAAGGAATTAATCTTGAATGTTGACAGCCTCATGGGGATGAAATGCTTGAAGATGTTCATCTAGAGCATGACTATACTTTTCTTGTCTCTAGGATGATAAATCGAATGAAACAAGTTCAAGATAAAAGGATGCGCACAAATTAAAAGATTGATCTCATCAATCACTTGTGGGTTATTTATGGTGATCGACAAGTGGCTTGATGTCTATGATATTAACTTTTAATTTATTTTCTTAATTTTTGTTTTTAGTAATTTTGTTGACAATGTACACATCGTAATTTATTTATTTATTTATTTATTTTTTTGCTTGGTGAAGTAAATGGTTCACCTTAATTTAAAAGGTACTTGTTTGACTTTTTTTTCCTGTTTAATTGTAAAGGGAGAAAATATTTATATATATATTCTGTTAACCGAAAATTGTCACTTGTGGTGATTTTTCCAATTAACAATTCAAGGGATTGATATCAAGGTAGATTTCAGTCAGAGGGATATCAAGTAGTTCGATACCCTTAGCTTCCTAAAAAATTCAGTAAAAGAGGATGACAATAGTAGGAAAAATTCATATAAATAAGGGATCATGCGTATAACTCTTTTTTATTGATTATGAATACATGATAGGATTATAACGGAGATTTTTGATAGCTAGGGTGATGGGATAAAAGATTCAGTTGGCGATGGCGGTGGAGCTCTCGTGCATGTCGATAAGTGGAAAAATATCAAGTAGGGTTAGGTCTTCCAGTTCCCTCTTTCCTGTGAGATAATGCGCAGGGCCGGCCCATAGGGCCAGCAAACCCAGCAAAATGCTAAGGCCCCCAACTGATCCAATTTTCTTCTTCTTCTTTTGGGCCTCATGATCCAATACATTTAAGTTTAAACCTGGCCCAATTCCAAACATTTTCTACTTTTATTTATTTAGTTTCCTTTTAGGCCCAATAAACTAATTCAATTAATGAAAAAAATTTAAAGGCCCAATATTTGTGATTATGATTCTGAGACCATTAGACGAATTAAAACCTTCACGGCTTCACTCTGGATCTCTCTTTTCTTCTCTCTGCCTCTCTCTTTTCTTGAAAATTTGAAGCTCTATCTTTGATTTTTTTTTTGTCAATATTGAAGCCGTTTCTGTTTGAAGAATCGAAGGTATGGTTTTTGTTTTCAATTAATTTCTACATGTTGATTTTGACTCATCTTTTAATTACTTATTTTATTTACAATAGTAGTAGTATCCACTAATTTTAAGCTTTAGTGGCTTTAGTGATCTCAGTTATCCTGGGTTCTTTCACTTCTTTTATAACAGATTATATAAATATATAATTATAACCAAGTTGACTACAAATCTACATTCTACAATTTACACAAATACATTGATACACAAACAGATTTCAATTGGCCATGGGTTCCTTTTATGGCCAATCGGATTTAAACTGAAAAACAATACAAGTTAAAATATATTTTTAGGCAATATAATATAATTATATATAATACAATATGACGGGTGTTAATGTGTTACATAATAATATAATTAAAAATACAAGTTAAAAATTACAAGTTACAATAATAATATAATTAAAAATACAAGTTAAAAATTACAAGTTACAATTAGAGTCATTAGACAATATATAATCTGTTAATTATATATGTGTGTCAATATATGAATGCGTTATTGTGTTAATGTATGTCAGTATGTGTTATTAATTGTGTATTTGTGTCAACAATGTCACAAGATAAGTTGAGTAGGTTGGCTATGTTATCTATCGAGAAAAAAGTGTTAGCTAATCTTGATGGTAGTAGTATGATTAGTAAATTTGCACTTCAGAAAGTAAGAAGAATAGAAATGTAAATAATGTTTGGTTTTTATGTTTTTAGATACGATAAATCTTTTTTGTTTTAATTTATGTGGATTACATTGTATTTGGTAAATGAAGAATTATTTGTTTAATTTTTTTTTTTATGTTAATGATAATAATTTTATATAGGGCCCTGACTTTTGTTAATATCATAAAATCGCTCGGACCCCAAAATGTCTGGAGACGGCCATGATAATGCGATGTATATATAGGTCTCATTTCTTGCCATGCATTCCTATAACTTCGATCTAGGGTTTTAGCAATTATCGGACTTTTCTTGGCGATCAACGAGATTGTCGTGGGATTTGATCCCTAGAATCAAGCAATTCTTTCTCTGGCAGACTGTGTGGGAGTTGACTCCTAATTCAAATTGATCTCTTAGGTGGCGGGAATGAATCCACTTCTTTATTGATTCAAAAACGATGGCGTTTGTATTGTGGCTTTAGACCTATCTTCTGGGCGTATTAACCTTACCTGGGTGCTCTGTTCCTTTTGATACTTCGAGTGTCTAGCTCGCCGGTTCTAAGGGGGAACGAGGTAGCTAGACTTTACCGAGTTGAGGTACCGAGATACCGATTGGCGCTATAGCGGGGTATCAAGACGATATAGTGTCGAGATACCCGGTCCATGTAGTAACGGGGTCCTTAGGACCTAGTCTTCTGAGTTGCCTATTAGACAAGAATCTTAGCGTCCTTGACCCTGGTCTGGATAGACTGGTAATGTGCCAAGATACTCTGGTCTAGATTCTTTCTAGGAGGTAGCTGGATCTTGCTTCTCAACCTGGAATCGGGATGGAAAGTTCTTCTTTGATCTCTACCATTTTTGGTGGTTAACATATTCTATTGTGACTATTTTACTGAATTAACACAAACATACAAGCAAAAAAGCTACATCAGCCTAAAAATATAACAGCAAAAACACACAAGCTACATTAGCCTGAAAATATAGTAGCAAAGACACACATGAGAATTATTGAAAACTTTACTTGGACTAAAAAGAATGAAACCTACTACATCATTTTTCTGGTCATATATTTCATTCTCAAACAAGGTTCTTCCAAAAAGGAACAAACAAAGCAAAGAATTGTCAATTCAAAAGAAATAGACACAAAAAATCTAAACTACTCTTAATTAAGAAAATGATCAAATACTTGTATAAAATCATGCCTAAGAAAAAAAATTACTTGTCATCATCACTACTTGTAAAAACTTTTCCAAAAAGGTCATCATTTTCCCATTCCTTCAATATTTGAGTTTGATATATTTCAAAGGTCGAACATAACGCTAGTGGAAATTTGTTGACATCTTGGTTTAAAATGTGGTCTTGTTCTTGTCTCTTTTGAGCTTTCTCCTTCATATTTTGTTCTTTCTCCTTCAGTCGTTGATTCTTCTCTTTCAATTGTTGATCTTTCTCCTTCATTTTTTGAGTTTTCTCTGTTAATTCGATCTCTTTTTTCATTGTTTGTTCTCGCAACTCAAACTCTTTCTTTTCTTTTTCTCTTTTCAACTCCAACTCTTCTTCATTAACTTTAATTTGCTTTTCTAGAGTGCTCTGTAAATTGTATAATGCATCAACCACGCCCTTTTTGTCATTTAACCGCCTATTTTCCTCTTTAGTACCTTTTCTTCCTTAAGATACTTACCCTTTTTGTGCATGCTTTTAGTTTGCTTTCCTTGTTGGCAAGGTCCACAAATACCATTGGCTTTCTTCCCAAGCTTAGGGAGGCCACGCACACAATTGAACTTTCCAAGGGTCCGTAGATCCCTAAAGTTCATGTGGCCAAGTCTTTCATGCCACAACTCAATTTGCTCATCCATGGACACATGATTAGATACAATACTAGCTTCAAGACAATAACAATTGTCGCTAGATCTCATGCCCTTCAACAAGGTTTGTCCATCGGATTTTAGGATAGAGCAATAATCTTTAGAAAACAAGACGGAATATCCTTCATCACTAAGATGTGAAATGCTTATTAAATTGGCTTTCAAGCCATCAACAAATAAAGCATTGGATAAGGAGGGTAATCCGGGAACGGAAATGGTTCCTTTCCCTACAACATTTCTTTTGGATCCATCACCAAAAGTGACATTTCCACCTTCCTCCATAACAAGAGTCTCGAAGAAACTCTTGTTTCCCGCCATGTGCCTAGAGCACCCACTATCCAAATACCAAAAATTAGAAGAATTTGCCTTCAAGGCTATTTGTGCAACATGGCAAACATTTTTATTCTTTCTAATCCACTTAGCAACAATTTTAGATTTCTTAGTGGTCTTTGGTACATGTGCTATACTATTCCTAGGATCATGCAAATCAATATTATTATTCCTAGGAACATGCATCTTGGCTCTATTCTTTCTCTTTTCTATCATGCTTTGTGTTTTACACATTTTAATATATTGAAAGCAATTTGGTCTAATATGACCACCACAACCACAAAAGTGACAAATAGGGATGAAAAAAGGAATCATACCTCGTCTTTGTGCATGTATGGGAGCTTGTCCATGTCTTTGTGGATAAGTGGGTTCAATCCATCTTCGTTGTTGAACCGGTCTAGGTTGCTTCCAAGCTTGAGGTTGCATGATAGGTCTCTTTCCTTTGTGAGCCATTTGTGGAGGAATGTTGGCTTGAGGGACCCTAGGGGGTTGAGCTTGAGGTTGCCTTCTTGGCCCCATCTTCACTTGTGCATTTGAGCATTGTCCTACTTCTAATTTCTTCCTAGGAGCTTGCACCAATGAAGCTTCTTTACTCCCCAAACTCTTAACAAAAATGGTCTTCTTGGAAGTGGAAGTCTCCATATCATCTTCAAACCCGAGACCTCTCTTGTCACTTGGACTCTTTCCAACACCAAGTAAATGATCAAGCTTCTTGGTGCTAGAACCTATCCTAGCCAAGGACCCTTTAACTTCTACAAGTTCCCTCTTCAAGCCTTCTTCACTTCTCTTGGATAAGTCTAATTCCTCAATTAACTTATCCTCTCTCCTCTTCAATCTTTCCACTTGTTCACTCAAGTGGTCATTGTGAGCCGAAAGTTCAAGGTTCTCTTCTCTCAACCTCTCAATCTTTCTTGTGCTTTTAATTGCTAAATCATTGAACTCGGCATGGTATTTAGCAAGCACCTTTTGCTCCACAAATTTCTTTATGGAAATAGAAGAGGAGTCACTTTCTACTTCACTTGAGTCATTTTCCTCTTGACTCATTTCCTCTTTCTCACTACCACTTTTGCTCTTATGAAAGGAGGCAAAAGCTAGGAGATTAGCCATGAGCTCTTCTTCACTTGAAGACTCATCTTCCTCATTGGAGTCATCACTACTCCCACTCTAAGTGGCGGCCATCACTTTGTCCTTCTTCTTTTCATTGTGATTAGCACATTCGGGGGCAAAGTGACCAATCCCACCACATTCAAAGCATCGGACCCCTTTCCTTTCGGTCCTCTCTTGTCTAGGCTCAAACTTCTTGAAGGAACCTTTTTTCTTCAAGTCTTGTCCTCTTGACCTAAATCCCTTCTTCTTCTTGAACCCCATAACCTTATTAAACCTTTTCACGAATAAGGCAATGTCTTTATCCGAGTCATGCTTTGCCTCCTTTGCATCCTTAGATGCTTTCAAAGCTATTCCTTTAGACTTTTTAGGAGGAGTAGTGGTGCTAGGAGCCTTCCTAGACTCATATGCAAGGAGACGTCCAATCACCTCACTTGGCTTCATATCCATGTAGCCACTATTTTTCTTCTATGGCCGTCACCTTTGATTCAAACCTATCGGGGAGAGATCTCATAATTTTTTGCTTGACTCTCCTATCCGAATACGGGTCTCCGAGTTGATGACTTTGATTTACAATGTCCATCAATTTGATTTCGAAGTCATTGAAGCATTCATCCTCTCCCATCCTAAGTAGCTGAAATTGAGTTTGAAGGACTTGAAGCTTGGACTCCTTCACCACCTCGGTTCCTTCATGTGCAACTTGAAGGATGTCCCATGCCACTTTTGCAATATGAGTATTCTGAATAAGCTTGTACTGATTCTCATCCATTGCACACATGATGGCATGCATAGCCTTCCTATTCCACTTTGAAGCCTCAAACTCTTGCGCGTTCCATTGCGCCTTAGGCTTCAAAACATCTTGTCCTCCACCCGCGGGAGTCATCATAGGGAGATCATATCCATCTTCAACCGACATCCATGCCCGGTCATGAATGTGGCATATGTAGGATTCCATCTTCCCTTTCCATTGGGAATAGTTCAAACCGGTAAGAAGTGGAGGCCTTGTGCTAGAAGCACCTTCGTTGCCACCACCATTTCCACCGTTTCCACTCATAGTGTTTATGAATGAATGAAATGAGTGCAAATGTATGAATGATAAAAAATCACACAAAATGCAAAACACACCAAAATAAGCGAGGATCACCTAAGTATATCTAGGAACCCGCTCTGATACCAATTGAAACAAATTATAGCACGGTGTGTATAAAACTATCTAGAGGGGGGGTGAATAGATTTTAAGCTTTTTACCGAATTTTTCGTGTTAGTCAAAATTACGAATTTACCCCTAAATAGATAAAGCAATAAATCAAGTATAAAATGCGGAAATTAAATAAGACTTGATTTTTACGTGGAAACCCTCACGGGAAAAACCACGGGCTAGTAAGTAAGCCACACTCGAACCTCGAATCCACTAAATGTGTAAAACGATTACAACCTAATCCCGGAAGTAATCACACACCTACCTAATCCCGGTATGAGTGAACCTAGTCCAATTTGCTTGCGATCTAAGCAACCTAATCCCGGATGCTACACACAAGACTTACTTTCTCTATGAAGAGAATAACAACCCTAAGTGAATATATGAATATTCAAAATGCAACATAGAGCAAGAGAAACCCTATATGCTTATCTAAGATGATTAATATGCAATTAGAGCAATCCTAGATATCAAAACTAAATGACATGTCAAATCAAATAGTTTAGCTAATCAAGATTAATCACAAAACCTAATTATCTATCACAATACAACTTCTCAAACATACATCATACTAATCTCAAACTTGTATTCAAAGTATATAAAATAACATACAAGTAATTAAATGAGATTGCTTGTTAAGAGAAACACAAAATATGTAAGATATTAGTGAAAAGCTTACCAAGCAAAGTATGATGAAGAATCCATGCAAGATGTCATCTAGATGATCAAGGATGATGCTAGATGATGATTGATGATCATGGAAAAGTGTTTGAGTAAACTAAAATTGAGTTCTTTGGAATTTTTCTTCTCTTCGAAAAATATCCTAAGTATGGAATCTGAATATGAACTCTTGTAATTGACCTAAAGTCAAAGAGGCATATATATAGGGGGCCAAAACAAGGTGTGGTCATTTTGATAAGTTTGCCTCAAAATTGCCTTGGGCGCTGTACGTAGAGCGCCTCTTGTACAGCGCTTGTACAGCGCCCCTACTCTGTTCTCACGGGGAAACAGAGCGGAGCTGTACGTAGAGCGCTCTGTACAGCGCATGTACAGCGATTGAATTAAATCGATCAAGTCTGAACAGCGCTCAATGGGCGCTGTTCGTACAGCGCTTCTGTAGAGAGCCTTTGGGAGCGCCCAATGCAAAAATCCTAAGTCTAAGCAAGACAATGCAATTGGATATGCAAGATGCAATCAAACTAACATGCAAGAAGAGATGTTAATGAACATTAATGCACAAAAATAAGACACACAACATACAAGTATTAAACATATGCATGAGTTGTGAGTGTGTGCAACTATCTCTTCAAGACAAGTAAGCACAAAGAAATATACCTTCGGTGCTTATCAACACGAGGTCTTCAAAGGGCTTCAAAAAATAAACCCGATACCTAGGCTACCCTTACAAAGAACCTCAATATGTGGTTTGTCCACGAAATAAGCCAATCAACATATGGGAACCTTACATGAGTTATTTATAGCTCAAATCTATGTTGATGACATTGTATTTGGCTCCACCAACAACACCAAGGTGCAACAATTTATTGATGTCATGTCTCATGAATTTGAGATGAGTCTTGTTGGTGAGCTTAGTTACTTCCTAGGTTTGCAAATTAGGCAATTAGATGATGGGATTTTCATAACCCAAGCCAAATATGCCAAAAACCTAGTGAAGAAGTTTGGTTTAGAGAATGCCAAACATTGTAATACACCCATGAGTACCACTTTGAAGCTAAGCAAGGATGCTAGTGGTAAAAGTGTGGAACAAACGTTATATCGTGGCATGATAGGTAGCTTGCTCTATTTGACTGCAAGTAGGCCCGATATCTCCTTTAGTGTGGGTGTGTGTGCTAGGTACCAAGCGGATCCTAAGGAGTCCCATCTCTTTTCCGTAAAGAGAATCATTCGCTATGTGAATGGGACATCCAACTATGGGATTTGGTACTCTTTTGACACTAATGCTAGTCTTGTAGGCTTTAGTGATGCGGATTGGGCAGGAAATTGTGATGATAGAAAGAGCACATCGGGCGGTTGCTTCTTTCTAGGCAACAACTTGGTGTCTTGGTTTTGCAAGAAGCAAAACTCGATTTCCTTGTCCACGGCCGAGGCCGAATACATAGCCGTGGGGAGTGGATGCACACAACTCCTATGGATGAAGCAAATGCTAGTAGACTACGGATTCAACCAAGGTACTCTCACTCTCTTTTGTGATAACATGAGTGCTATTAATATTTCCAAGAATCTGGTACAACATTCTAGAACTAAGCATATTGACATCCGCCATCACTTCATTAGAGAGCTTGTTGAAAATAAATGCATAGTACTTGAACATGTAGGTACTAATGATCAACTTGCGGACTTATTTACTAAACCCTTAGATGCTACTCGATTAAAAACTCTTAGTAGATCTATTGGGATATGTTTTGTGGAGTAATGTTCTATGATTGACCCCATATGGGGAACTCAAGCAAAGAGAGCTATTTTGCATCCTTGTCACTTGTAAAAAATTTGAAATAACTTATGCCTCTTCTTTTAATTGTTTAAGTAAGCTTGGTTACACATATGTATATATGTTTTCAATTCAATAAGTGTGAACCTTGCTTGTTTACAATCCATGTCATATTTATGTTCAAACATGCATTTTTGGACTAGGAGATGTATGTAGGAAGTATGATTTGAATGACCTATGATTATCTCCATGACATGATGATTCTTTAATAACATGCTAATGTCAAATGAAAAAGCATGAAATTCATATAACATGCTCACATGAAAAGCATGAATTGATGATTGCATATTCTTAAAATGCAAAACCTTGTGTGAAAGCTTATGAGACTCAAAATGAATAAAGGATCTTGTATCCGTTCAAAGGAATTTACATTCCAAATGTCTCTCTTTCTTTATTGGTTGAACATGGCTACTATCATACGGATATCTTATCCGGAAAAATCAAATAGGGTGCAAAGTCGCTCATGCCATGTTTCGCTTATAAAGTTGGATATAGTTGTTCTTAAATTGAAATCAATATATTCTATATCCTTGCTTTACTCATGACATTGGTGAAATTGGTTTGAATTCTTATTAGAAACCTTTGTCATTTGCTTTGCCAAATACCATTGTATTTTGGACTTGAATGCTACATGTCTTGTATGCAAAGCATGTTTGATTCACACATTTTCTTTCAAAATAAATCTCCTTGTTTCTCTTCAATTAATTGAGGTGCATAACGTGACTTATATATATATGCAAATATCTTGCATGCTTCTATCTCTCGTTGCTATGAGTGACCCGGTTGGGGACTACTCCTTTGCCTATATCATGACAAAAAGGGGGAGTAGGATATGGTAAGGGGAGTTGCATATTGGGGAGAACATTCGATGAGGGGGGGTAACCCGTTGAGGGGGAGCATTGCATACACATACATTTCATAATGTTGTGCCTAAACTTTTAAAATGCAAATGCTTGTTTTTGTTCTCACTTGATTCATCTCACTTTTTTACTTGTATGGAAATGTTAGAAACTTTCTTTTCAGGGCTTGATTATTCTACAAGAGATTGAAGACTTGAAGTTATTTTCTTATCTCTTTGTATTGTAGAAAATATATATTATCCCGTTGTTTCTAGTTTAATGTGAGGAATCATTATGAGTGGTGGTTTTGTCACGAAATAGCCAAATGGGGAGATTGTAAGGTTCCCATTTGTTGATTGGCTCATTTCGTGGACAAACCACATATTGGGGTTCTTTGTAAGGGTAGCCTAGGTATCAGGTTTATTGCTCGAAGCCCTTTGAAGACCTCGTGTTGATAAGCACCGAAGGTATATTTCTTTGTGCTTACTTGTCTTGAAGAGATAGTTGCACACACTCACAACTCATACATATGTTTAATACTTGTATGTTGTGTGTCTTATTTTTGTGCATTAATGTTCATTAACATCTCTTCTTGCATGTTAGTTTGATTGCATCTTGCATATCCAATTGCATTGTCATGCTTAGACTTAGGATTGCATTTTTGCATTGGGCGCTCCCAAAAGCGCTCTACAGAAGCGCTGTACGAACAACGCCCATTGAGCGCTGTTCAGACCTGATCGATTTAATTCGGTCGCTGTTGGGTCGCTGTACAGGCGCTGTACAAAGCGCTCTACGTACAGCGCCACTCTGTTTTCCCGTGAGAACAGAGTAGGGGCGCTGTACAAGCGCTGTACAAGAGGCGCTCTACGTACAGCGCCCAAGGCAATTTTGAGGCAAACTTATCAAAACGACACACCTTGTTTGGCCCCTATATATATGCCTCTTTGACTTTAGGTCAATAATAAGAGTTCATATTCAGATTCCATACTTAAGATATTTTTCAAAGAGAAGAAAAATTCCAAAGAACTCATTTTTAGTTTACTCAAACACTTTTCCATGATCATCAATCATCATCTAGCATCATCCTTGATCATCTAGATGACATCTTGCATGGATTCTTCATCATACTTTGCTTAGTAAGCTTTTCACTAAATCTTACATATTTTGTGTTTCTCTTAACAATTAATCTCATTTAATTACTTGTATGTTATTTTATATACTTTGAATACAAGTTTGAGATTAGTATGATGTATGTTTGAGAAGTTGTATTGTGATAGCTAATTAGGTTTTGTGCTTAATCTTGATTAGCTAACTATTTGATTTGACATGTCATTTAGTTTTGATATCTAGGATTGCTCTAATTGCATATTAATCATCTTAGATAAGCATATAGGGTTTCCCTTGCTCTATGTTGCATTTTGAATATTCATATATTCACTTAGGGTTGTTATTCTCTTCATAGAGAAAGTAAGTCTTGTGTGTAGCATCCGGGATTAGGTTGCTTAGATCGCAAGCAATTGGACTAGGTTCATTTATACCGGGATTAGGTAGGTGTGTGATTACTTCCGGGATTAGGTTGTAATCGTTTACACATTTAGTGGATTCGAGGTTTGAGTGTGGCTTACTTACTAGCCCGTGGTTTTTCCCGTGAGGGTTTCCACGTAAAAATCAAGTCTTATTTAATTTCCGCATTTTATACTTGATTTATTACTTATCTATTTAGGGGTAAATTCGTAATTTTGACTAACACGAAAAATTGGGTAAAATGCTTAAAATCTATTCACCCCCCCTCTAGATAGTTTTAAACACACCGTGCTATAATTTGTTTCAGAAAGCACCAGGAAAGGATGGTCTCCCAACAGTGTTCTATCAAAATTTCTTGGATAAAGTGGGGCCAAGTGTGACGGACGCCTGCCTAGAATGTCTTAATAAGGGTGGTTCTTTGGAAAAAATGAACGAAACATTGGTTATTCTCATTCCTAAGAAAAATGTTTCAGATAGGATTTCGGATTTTTGTCCGATAAGTCTATGTAACTTGCTCTATAAAATTGTGGCGAAAAAACTATTACCAATCGTTTCTGTCACGCGCTAGATGGGGTTATTTCAGAGGTTCATAGTGCATTTATCCCTAGAAGATTAATCTCAGACAACATATTAATCAGTTTCGAATGTTTGCATAGGCTTAAGAGGAGAAAGAGAAAGCAAGGCTCAATGGCAGTCAAGTTAGATATGTCTAAAGCTTTTGATCGAGTAGAATGGATCTTTGTCGAAGGTATGATGCGCAAGCTCAGGTTTTCCTCACACTGGATCAATCTGATTTTGCGCTGCATTTCCTCTGTTTCGTATTCCTTTGTGATCTATGGTGAAATCTGTGGTCTATTAAAGCCATCCCGGGGATTACGGCAAGGTGACCCTCTTTCACCCTATCTATTCCTTTTATGCTCGGAAGGTTTTTCTAGTTTAATTAATCAAGCAGTTGGCAATGAAGATATCCAAGGTTTTAATTGTATTAGGAATGGTCCGATTATTTCACACCTATTGTTCGCAGATGATTGCATTTTATTTGCCAAGGCTTTATCCTCTAATTGTACTGTGTTTAAGAGCATTCTTGATGTTTACGCTAGAGCTTCGGGCCAGCTCATTAATTATGAAAAATCTGCTATCTGCTTTAGCCCTCTATCTCTCCTTTTCATTGTGATCAGTTAGCAGATATTTTTGGTATCAAATCTGTGGATTGCCATGAGAAATATTTAGGTCTCCCTTGTTTCACAGGGCGAAAGAAAAAAGACCTCTTCTCAGACATTTCTTCTAGGATTTGGGACAAGATTAAGGGTTGGAGGGATAAATTCCTCTCAACAATGGGGGGGGGGGGGAAGAAATACTTATCAAAAGCTGTAATTCAGTCTATCCTCATCTACTCTATGAACCTATTTCAACTCCCAAAAGGAATTTTAAACGAAGCCTAACGTCTTTGTGCTCAGTTTTGGTGGGGGAGTAATGATTCAACAAGGAAAATACATTGGTGTACTTGGTCTAGGCTCTATGATAGCAAAGATAAAGAGGGATTGGGTTTCAAAAATTTGGAGATCCATAACCAATCTCTATTAGCTAACCAGTGTTGGAGAATAATGACTGTTGTATGTATAAATTCGCCAAGCAGACACGTCACCAAAGGAGTCAATAAATGATGAAGAAAAGGTTGCCAGGTCACTCGTTGACCGGGTCAAGGGAGAAAATGTGGCCAGTTAGAATATCAACGTCTTAAATCAATAGTCAAAGATGTGGTCGCCAGAGCTAGATATATACTCGCCAAAGGTAGAAACGTGGTCGCCGAAGGATAATACCCAGGAGTGAAGGTGCTTACTGCATCAGCATACTGGGCCCAAAGCGACTCGGCAGAAACACAAAAATAAAACCCTGAACCTCTAGAAGACCCATGGCAACAAGGAATCATAAAAAGGAAAAGAGATAGAGCCTATCCGGATCCGTGACAACATAAGAATCCTAGTACGAATCAAAGGGAGAATCCTACCACCAACACGGCTAAAAACAAGGGGAAACCCTAATTAACATATATAAATAGAACCATCTATCCCATGAGTGAGGGGTTCGGAAACCTAGAGAGAAAAGAGCAATTGTATGAGAGATTTGAGTGTGTAACAAAGCAATAGAATCGAGTATTATATTTCTGCCCTCTGGGGCGCCGTGGTTTTTTCCCATTCAAGGGTTTTCCACATAAAAACTGTCTCTTGCATGCATTCTTGATTTTCTCGTTTTAAACTGAATTAATATAACTGTTGAGTGCGTGGCAATCCAAATTTCACCGTCAACAATTGGCGCTAGAAGGAGGGGGCTATAGAACAGAAACTTCGAGGAACCCTTGCGAATTGAAGAATATGAACAACGACAGTGACAGAGATGGTAACTCCAGCGGAGATCTAATTGTTGACCCAACCGCACTGACGGGAGATAGGGAGGTGGTGATCGGGGAACAATCGATGGCAATACCAGGAACTAGGGCAGCCGACCCCGGGGTTCTGCAGCACTTTCAAACTGCATTGATAAACCTAATCAGCGAGGCTAGCAAAATAGGGCTTTCGCTGCCCTTAGGGTTGGGAATTTCTTCTCCTTATGAGTTAACCACTCCCGGAATCCGTCCACCCGGAAGACTGCGGTCGAAAGTTCACATTGCAACCCCTGATGCTCAAGCAAGACAATCCACTGAAGAGACTCCCCAGGATCACCCTGAGGATTTCGAAAGGGGGAAATAAAGGAAGGGAAAAGGTGTGATGAATGAAGAATCTAGGGAGGAACGAGACCAGATACGAACACATGGGGTCAATTCCAGCGACACTTACCAAAGGAACCGGCGGAGACACCGTTCTATCTCATCTGAAGATAAGAGTCCTCGTCCACTAAGGGAATTACGATCCAAAAGAGCACGACGAAGGAGATCCGAAAGCACAGAAGATCGAAGGAGCCCGGATGATAGAGGCAATCATGGGAGAATGACAATCAAAAGCAGACTCGATCCAGAAGCAGAACCAACTGGCCAGTGAGATGTCACCCTATAAGAGCTATCAAGAAAGGTTTCAGCGATGGCACGAAAATATGGTCGTAACGTATCTTCAGATGATGAATCAGATAGCCCATTCATCGATAACATTGCTCGCACCCAATTTCCAGACAGATTTAGAATGCCAACCATTGAGCAGTATAAGGAGAACAGGGATCCGAAGGAACATGTTCACCGATTCCGTAATATCATGGCCCAGTATTCATCTAATGACGGGCTGTTGTGCCTGACTTCCCGCAAACATTTGGCGACCTCGCCTCCAGGTGGTTTGGAAGACTCCCAAACGGAAGTATAAGCAGTTTTTCGAACCTCAGCAAAGCATTCATAAGGCAATTCATAGGGAGTGTCCAGAGAAGAAAATCACTCGCTCACCTATCAAACTTGAAGCAGGAGCGCAATGAGTCAATCAAGAAATACCTGGCAAGATTCGGGAAGGAGGTTGCTCAAATTGAGGTGCCAGTGATGTAGCTGTGATCGCCGCTTTCACCAATGGGTTACAAAGTGGGCGATTATCTTTTGACCTGCGAAGAGAGAGACCGAAAACTTATGAGGAAATGATGGAGATAGCTGGCGACTATGCAATGGCAGAAGAAGAAGAAGTAGCACAAGGGGGTAGCTACGTACACGGACACAAGCCCGACTCAAAATCAGATCACAAGGATGATAAAAAGACGCAATCACGCAATCACGCAGTCACGAGACGAGAATGGCCAAAAGGGACATCCAAGAGAAAGCAAAGGAAACGCTCGAGCCAATAGGTTTCGAGGAAGGTACAACCATTACACCCCTTTAACCGGCGATCAGGAAGAAATACTTTCTGTGGTAGAAGACAAAGGACTTGCTAAATACCCTCGACAGCAATCAGCAAATGCCATGAAAGATACTACCAAATACTGTCGATTTCACAAAGATTATGGGCATGAAACTTCAAAATGTTTCCAGCTGCGTGATCACATTGAAAGCTTGATCAGAGATGGGCATCTGAAGGACTTTGATTTGAGAGGGGACAACCAGGGTGGTCGCCAGAATAACCGCCAAAGAAATGGGCAGGAAGGAAGAGTCCAAGGAGAAACAGCCCTAACGCCACTATAAACACCATTTTTGGCGGACCTCATACTGGGAGAAGCAATCGAGAAAGGATGTCAGAAGTCCGAGAAGTGATGTATGAAAGCAGAAGCATGGAGATTAATTCTATGCAAAGAAACCTCAAGAAAGGAAGAGAAGGGCATGATCCCATAACATTTACAACAGAAGACTCAGACGGAATTGATGCAAAGCCTAACGATGCAATCGTAGTGGGGGTTCGAATAGCCCATAGGGATGTCCTCCGGGTAATGATTGACAACGGAAGTTCAGCTGATATTTTAAGTGCTAGGGTATACGATGAGTTGCGGCTGGACAGAAAAGATCTTGAACCTTTCCATGTGCCGTTGAAAGGTTTCGGGGGTGCAGAAGTGAGATCATTAGGAACTGTGAAGCTGCCGGTGAGGTTCGGTACAGCACCATGCCGGCGAACAATCCTGCTGGACTTTGTTGTAGTCGACATCCATAATTGGCCGTATAATGCTTTGTTTGGTCGACCGTTTCTCAACAAAGCTCGAGCCGTCACTTCAACCCACGCGTTAAAAGTAAAATTCCCCACAGAATTTGGAGTTGGAGAATTGAAAGGGTCACAGGAGATGGCACGCCGCGCCAACCTATCAATCTTTAAGGATAAGGCCGGGATGGAGACCTTAAGCATATTCGAGGTGGACAAAGAAGTGCATGAGGATAATCCAGAAACTTTTGAATTGGACCCAAGGGACAAAACGAGCAGAGAAAAAGAGGAGCCGACTGAGTCGATTGTTTTAAACAAAGTTGAACCGGACAAAACAGTCAAGATTGGGGCAAGACTGACCGAACAAGTTAAGAGAGATGTGACAAACTTGTTAAGAGAATACAAGGAGATTTTCGCTTGGAGCCATGAAGACATGCCAGGGATTGAAAGAAGCGTGATTTCACACAACCTGGCTACAAACGAAAAATGCAAACCAGTAGTGCAAAAGAGGAGAAGCTTTAACCCAGAGAGAAGTGCGACAATAAAAGAGGAGGTGTCTAAGTTACTTGCCGCAGGATCAATCAGAGAGGTTAAGTATCCAGAATGGGTAGCGAATGTAGTTCTGGTGAAAAAGAAGAACAGCCAATGGAGAATGTGCGTCGACTTCACCGATTTGAACAAAGCCTGCCCCAAGGACAGTTTCCCACTACCAAGAATCGACCAGCTGGTCGATGCAACATCTGGACATGAAACGTTGAGCTTCATAGACGCATATTCAAGATACAACCAGATAAAAATGCACAAGCCAGATGAGGAAAAAACAGCGTTCACCACAGATCAAGGATTATACTGTTACACAGTCATGCCATTCGGTTTGAAAAACGCTGGAGCAACTTACCAGCGCTTAGTCAACAAAATGTTCGCCAGGCAAATAGGAAGAAATATGGAGGTGTATGTCGATGATATGCTGACAAAAAGCATCACAGTGGATAAGCATATAGATGACCTAAGAGAGACATTCGAGGTGTTGGTGAGGTATGGAATGAAATTGAATCCGGCAAAATGTGTGTTCGGCGTACCATCTGGAAGATTTCTAGGATATCAAGTGCATCAAAGAGGAATAGAGGTGAATCCCGAAAAAATCCAAGCGCTGGCAGAAATGGTCTCTCCAAGAACTTTGAAAGACGTCCAAAGACTCACGGGATGCCTGGCATCGCTGAGCAGGTTCATAGCTAAATCAACGGATCGATGCCTACCATTTTTTAAAGCCTTAAAGAAAGGAAAGGGAGTCGAGTGGAATGAGGATTGTGAAAGAGCTTTCCAGGCCTTGAAAGATTACCTTGGGCGGGCACCGCTGTTATCAAAGCCAGAAACAGGAGAAACACTGTATATGTACTTGTCCGTTTTTGAGGCAGACACAAGCTCCGTACTAGTAAGGCAGAAAGAGGGGATCCAGAAACCGATATACTATACCAGCAAAGTACTGTTACCAGCCGAGACAAGGTACTCACCGGCCGAAAAAATGGCACTCGCTCTAATAACAGCGGCAAGGAAGTTAAGGCCATATTTCCAAGCTCATAAAATCGGAATATACACCAATTGCCCACTGAAACTAATCCTGCAGAAACCAGAAGTATCTGGTCGATTAACGAAGTGGGCGATCGAGTTAAGTGAATTCGATGTAGAGTATCTCCCAAGGACGGCAATTAAAGCTCAAGCAGTGGCAGACTTTGTAGTAGAGTTCACCGAGCCAAGTATAGAGGTGGCGAGAATGATGGTGGAGCAAAATAAGAAAGTATTCAAATGGCAACTCTACGTTGATGGCTCATCAAACACGCACGGCAGCGGGGCAGGGGTAGTAGTGTCAACTCCGGAAGGAGATTCAGTCGAATGTGCCTTGCGTTTTGACTTCAAAGCAACTAATAATCAAGCTGAATACGAGGCACTCATAGCAGGCTTAAAAGTTTGCACTGTCCTAGGAGCAGATGAGGTAGAAATCTTCAGCGACTCTCAAGTTGTTAATCAGGTGCTAGATGAATACCAGGCGAGAGAGGAAAGCATGATCACCTACCTAGAGCTAGCAAGGGAGCTACTGGAAAGATTTAAAGAATACAGAATTATTCATGTCCCCAGAGAAGAAAACGAGTAGGCTGACGCCTTGGCTAAGTTAGCATCCGCCACAATCAACATCTGGCCCAAAACTATCTCTATGATCCGCCTATTACAGCCGAGTATAGTCAGATCAAAGGAAGTAGGGGCAGTCTTTGGTGAGAGGCACAGTTGGGTCATACCAATCCAAGAATATCTCGTCAATGATGTACTCCCAAGTGACCCATTGGAAGCAAAACGGTTGAAGTACAGAGCTACAAGGTATTCAGTGCTCAATGGAGAACTGTACAAAAGGGGGTACTCAAGAGCACTGCAGAGATGTGTCGGGCCTGAAGAAGCATAAGGTATCTTGAGAAGCATACATAGTGGAAACTATGGGAACCACGCTGGGGGTGTCAGCTTAGCCCACAAAACATTAAGACAGGGTTTTTATTGGCCAACACTATTCGCCGACGCCAAAAGAGTGGCAGCGAGATGTGAGGCGTGTCAAAAGATTGGCAATAACATCCGCCAACCACCTGAACTCTTGAAGAGTATTACCTCGCCTTGGCTATTCGCCATGTGGGGAATTGACTTGATCGGCCCAATGCCACAGCAACTGGAGGAGCAAAGCACGCTATAGTAGCTGTGGATTATTTTACGAAGTGGGTAGAAGCCGAACCATTGGTACATATAACAGAAGCAAACACTATAAGCTTTGTGAAGAAAAATATCCTGTACAGATTCGGGATACCAAACACCATCATCACGGACAATGGGACCCAATTCGACGGTAAGAAATTCAGGGAGCTGTGCGACAAGTACGGCATTAACAACTACTACGCCTCCCCAGCACATCCACAGACGAATGGCCAGACTGAAGCAGTGAACAAGATCATAAAACACAACCTGAAAGCTAAGTTGGCAGCAAAAAAGGGGAGCTGGGCAGATAAATTACCACAGGTACTCTGGGCATATCGAACCACAGAAAGGGGTTCAACAGGTGAGACCCCATATTCCATGGCATATGGGGCTGAAGCTGTCATTCCCGTGGAAACAACATTCTCTTCACCAAGGGTACAGCTCTTTCAACCAGAACTCAACATTGATATGCTAAAATGCGGTCTGGATGAGTTAGAAGAAAGAAGAGAGCGCGCACAAATAAGGAATACTGCATACCAACAAAGGGTAGCCAGATACTACAACTCACATGTGCGTGAAAGAAGGTTCTCGCTTGGCGACTTAGTGCTGAAAAGGGTGAACCCAGGAACAAGAGACAAAGCTGCAGGGTCACTCGCAGACAAATGGGAAGGGCCTTATCAAATTACAGGCATAGCTGGTCACGGGGCATATCGCATTACTCGAGAGGGTTTAGGCGAACTACCTCGTCCATGCAATGCGCAGTACTTGAAGATATATTACCCTTGATTTTTTCATTACTTTTAGGATTTATTTCAATCTTTTTATTCTTAGACAGTTTTCATTTTAGCAGTTTTATCTGTGACTATGTTAACGAGTTGCAGGAAGTATTCAATAAAGAGTAATTTATTACTGAAGATTCGTGATTTGACTCGCCAGTCACAAAGGGCATTCGCCGTCATGCATCACTACCATCGCGTACAGATGAATCTCGTACTCGCAGCAAACTGGCGAGAAAAATAAAATCCCAAGTTATAAAATTGGCAATCGCCATTATGGGAAAAGTAAAATCCCTAAAAAGACAAGCAAAAAGCATGAGGGAGACGTTCCAATAATATGCTAAAACTCAGCAATGGCAGCTGACTAAATAACATGTTAAAAACTTAGTGTATGGTCGGATACGTCCTGACAAACACTGAGTACGCCGAAACTCAGCAATGGCAGCTGAATAAAGCTGTAAAATACGCTAAAAACTTGGTGAAACACTAAGTAAGCCGAAAACTCAGCAATGGCAGCTGAATAAAGCTGTAAAATATGCTAAAAACTTGGTGAAACACTAAGTAAGCCGAAAACTCAGCAAAGGCAGCTGAACAAAAATAGAGCTAGATGAGTTGTAAAATAATTTATAGAATCAAAAAGTCATTTACACTCGAAGGTTCAAGAAAGATATAAATATTTACAATTGAAGACCTAATCTCAACTAGCTGCAGGAGGTCCCTCGCTGTCTTCCTCATCTTCAATCTCCTCTTCAGAAGGCCAGGTAATCTCTTCGTCCCCATCCGGCACAAAAGGTCCATAATCCCTACCGGCAACAGGACCCAAATCAGGTTCAGCACCAGAACCAGAAAAGCTGCCCTTCTGGCCGGAGTAGTAAGTGTTGAAAACACGTCTACTGGGAATTTCTAAATGCATAGGATGAGGCTCTGTCCTGTTATAACGGCAGTGGGCTTTCCATCGTTTTATCTGATCTTTAATCGAACCCACTCCGCTGGCCATATGCTGTTTAAGAGACCTGTCAAAGTGATTTAAAGCCTTTTCATTCGAATGGTCCTTCATGACGAAGAACTTCTTCTACTGCCTCATGCTCCGTTCAAATTCACGCAGCAAAAGCGCATCATAGGCAGGGGATCTCTTAAAACGATCAACTGCTTCAACCTCCAGCACGGACTTGAGATCATTCAAGATAACTTCATGCGAGGACAACTGGTTGCACAGGTCCAAAGCCTCACGCTCAGCTCTCTCTTTTGCCTCCCCAGCTAGTCGCTCAGCCTCAAAACGTGCTGCGAGTGATTCTTGATTAGCGGAGAGTTGCTCTCGCAGCGAACGAATCTCTTCCTCAGCAGCAGCCAATTTATCTTCAGCGACCAGTTAAGCTGAAAGATAACCATCTGCATATTCCCTTAACTGAGCAAGTTGCTGAGTATGGACTTCCTCAACAGAGAGTTTCTCAGCTGCCAAAATAGAATTTTGTTCCCGCAGGCATTTCACATCCCGCGAAAGGAAATTCCCTCGCCTATAGGTGTCAGTCAACTTAGACATCATCTGAAAGGAAAAACAGTCAAGTCAGGAAACATGCGAACAAAAAATACAACATGAATACCGCAAGAGACTCACCAGGGAGTGGCAATTGAAGAAAAATTCCATTTTCTTGTTACAAGACCTGCTCTTCACGTGCTCCCAACCCTCACCAACATAAATGTTGTTGTTCATTATATGTGAGCAAATCTCTGCAGCTGTGATATCTGAAAGGGAAATAGACCCTTCTCCCTCACCAACTTCGGTTGGATCCACGGGAGGAACTTCACGAGCAATACTCGAACCTGACGTAGAAGCCCCGATTTGCTTTGATGGCTCCGGTTTATCAGCTGGCCCTGGCTGACCAGATGGCCTAGGTTGATTAGCAGAAGATACGTTCGGCTCACCCACAGCCGCCGGAGGAGAAGCTACACCAGTCGGGGAGGAAGTAAGAACATTTGACCTATTAACTCCTTCAGAAGGTGAGGACACCACCGCACTCACCCCACCAGCAGGAGCCTCAGGAACAGGTGTTTGAGTAGAAAGAGTTTTGGTGAATACAGGTTCATTAGCACCCTCCTCGTCCGAAGAAACAACATGCTGCACAACTCTTGATGCCCGCTTCAAAGGTCGAGCAGTGTGATCAGGGGTGCCCTCAGCCGGGCGTTTGCCTCTACCGGTCTTAGGGGTTAGATCATTTGCAGGATCAAGGGGAGTTTTAGAGACATCCGCGTCAAAAATAGGAGTATCACTGACTGACCCTGAAACTCTAACTTTCTCTTTTCCCTTATGGTTGGAGGTAGCTACAGGAGTGGTCGTAGCAGGGAATGTTCACAACAGCCTCTGTATACACAGGGGGTTGTCCCGATTCGACCCCACCCTTAGGAATATCACCAGCTTCCTCGCCATCGGAGGGATCGCCACCATCTGGGCTAGCAACTCCTTCCTTGGCCAAACCAGCAGCATGTCTTTTACTGGCAACCTTGGAATTCTTTACTGCCCGGGCTTGTAGATCGCAAACTGTGTCAAAGTCACTCACTGCAAGAAAAATAGACCAAGTATCACTAGCAGAATAAAAAGAAGCAGTAATACAAAAGGAAAAAAGAACGGACAAACTTACAACGAGGTAGCCTAGCAGGTAGGCGTGGGAAAATCCGTTGAGCGATCATTTTTTCCTCATCCAAGAGGAAGGACCTATCCCTCGAGTCTAAAGGAAGGACGGCCGCCGCGGTGAGGTGAGAGATCTCCCCATCTAGCAAAACGGGGACGGCTTTCGACCAGGCTTCAGGAGATGTGAAGTGCCTGGGAACTTTCTTCGCCGAAAGATTACGGCGACTGCTGGGTAGCACATCTCGGCCCCACTCGCCACCAGTAAAAAACCGACTGTTTTTCCACCTCTTGTTTGAAGTAGGAAAGCCCCATATAAAACCCTTCTTCTTCTCGTCACCTGAAATCTCCACCTGACCGGGGTTCACCGCGCCCTTAGGGATCCAGCTCTCTACAGGTGAAGAGAGAAGGAAATACATGCAGCCATTGCCCACCTGTCTTAGCGTGTAAAATATGGTGGATCTCGCGAGGTGTAGGGGGACCATAACATTTCAACTTCCACATTAGGCACAGGCACAGGCACATCAATATCCTATAACTATTTGGGGTGAGTTGTACCGGAGCAATTCGGGCTCTCCGCGAGGAACCTGGCAATGAAAGGCTGAAGGGGAAGGGTTACCCCACAGCTGAGCATGGCACCATAAATAGCAACCGTATTCTCGGGGGGATTCCAGACGGCTCGATCACCAGGTAGCATCAAGGTCACCGAGTCTGGAATATCGAAGCGACTCTTGTACTTGAGGAGCTCGCCCTTACCAACCACATTAACTTCTGTATCGAAAGAGCACGGACGATCTAACGAAAAATGCAGCCTATCTCGTTGATGGGCTTCAACGTCAGAATCAATAGTCGTCTGCGCATCCTAGTAGGGACTCACGAGGAGCCCTAGAGGCGCGTCGTTTGCTGCCACTTGGTTTAGAAGACCTCGGCATCGTGGAGAATCACTAATGGAGGACGAAGGAGAAATATTAGGGATAAAATTATCTTCAGAAGATGGAACGAAAACAGAAAGTGGAACCGGAGAATCCGGGCGAAAATTACGAATTAAAGATTCAATTTTGTCGCAGTACATTTATCACCAAGCTCTATAGCTTGCATCATCTGATTAAAAAGAGCAGAACGCAAGGAGGGATCCATGAAAACTCACCAGAAAAACCCTAGGATTCGAAGGATAAGTAAGAAGATTGGAACGTCGAGTTGTAAGCACGATCGATTTCGACGTAAGCCGTCCGACAGGGAAACGAAATGGAAAAAAATTCATGGCAGAAATTTCTGAGGGAGATGAAGGAACTCTGTTTTAAGAGAAGGAGAAAATAGAAAAATAAATGGAGAGAGCAAAGTGGGGAAGAAGAAGCGACCAGGCCTTAAAAAGAGGGAACTTTGAAATTAAAAAAGAATAAAAAAAAAGGGAGAGAAAATCAAATAAGAGATATGCAATTAATGTGAGTGACGGCCACAGTAACCAGCCGCAATAGTCACCACCAAATATTGGACAGGTGGCGTCTCGGGGATCACCAAGCAGTCAGAATGTCCCTTCACCGTCAAGTAAGTGGAAGCGCTGAAAGTTGTGTGGTTAAAATTAAAAGCTTACACCGGAAGAATCAACCAATCAATGCAACGCGTGGTGAAAAGAAAAAAGAGGGAGTTAATTACAAAAGGCGCCGAAATCTTAAAGGCATAGATATAAATACTGCTCGTAGAGGCAAACGAAGTAAAAAGAGCAAGTCATTCACCTAGCTCGAAGTATTTATGGGGGTATTGTTATATGTATAAATTCGCCAAGGAGACACGTCACAAAGGAGTCACGTCACCAAAGGAGTCAATAATGATGAAGAAAAGGTTGCCACGTCACTCGTTGACCGGGTCAAGGGAGAAAATGTGGCCAATCAGAATATCAACGTCTTAAATCAATAGTTAAAGATGTGGTCGCCAGAGCTAGATATATACTCGTCAAAGGTAGAAACGTGGTCGCCGAAGGATAATACCCATGAGTGAAGGTGCTCGCTGCATCAGCATACTGGGCCCAAAGATTAAATTCTTTATATGGAAGGCATGTAACAACATTCTTCCTTCTAATGAGGTCTTAGAAAGGCGAAAAATTCCTATTCGCAGGTTATGTTCTATTTGTAAGAGTAAAACTGAGTCGATCCTCCGCTGCCTTTGGAGTTACAGCAAGTTAAAAGTAGTCCATGCTTTCTGGTATTGAAATCTGCTTGGTATTCATAAAGGTAAAGTCAATTTTTTTGATTTTATTCTTGAGTGTCATTCACGTTTGAAAAAGGATGAGCTGGGGCTATTTTGTGTGTGTCTGTGGAAGATTTGGTCGATGCGTAATGATGAGGTTCATGATTCCTCTTCTTCCTATGTGATTGATGTAATGGAATGGGCTAGTGGATTTGTTGCAAATTTCATAATGTTTGTGCTCCTCTTATTATGGCCCCTGCTCTTGCTATAGATATGAGCCTTATTTGGATTCCTCCCGATCCAGGTTTGTATAAAATAAACTGTGATGTAATGATAAATGTGGCTAGCTATTTGGTGGGTTTCGAGATTGTAATCTACAATTGTGAAGGCCTAGTTATGGCTTCTAGCTCCCCAAAAATTACTGCCTCTTTCTCTCCGCAAGTGGCGGAAGCAGAAGCAATTCGTCGGGGACTACAGTTGGCTTTGGATACAAGTATATACCCTTGTATGCTTGACTCAGATGCTGAAGTGGTGGTTGGCTGGATAAGTAGTGGTAAGCTTCTTAATTCTGAGATTGGGGTGGTCATCATGGACATTCATAATTTGTTATTACAGGATCATTGTGTTTCGATCAATTTCTCCCCTAGAAAGGCTAATCAAATAGCCCATGTATTAGCTAAAAACGGTCTCTCCTGTGTTGAGGACATGTTTTGGCTAAAGGAGTTCCCTCCCTGTGTTGGTTCCTTAGTTTCGGCTGAGTGCCTTTCCTGTTTGTAATCTTTGTTTCCTTTAAAATATATATATATAAAGTACTACATATAGTTTATTACTTCAAACACTAAAGCAAGGAACAAGACAAGACACACCATATACGTCAAATTCAATGCATTAAATTCCTTGCGAACATTAAATTTGTCAAATTTCAATGCATCTTGTAATATATCAATCTTATAATATTATTATATTAAAAAAGATAGAGAGAGAGAAAAAAAAAACACGTCACATAAAAAAAGACACTGTATATAACCACCATCTAATGTTGTTTGGTACTAAATAAAACGTTTATTTAATCTGATAATTAAGTTTATGTCGTTATATCTTAGATTGTGTACAAAAAAAGAAGGAAAAAAAAAAACGCATACTTATGTCTTATAGTAGTTGATCTCATTAGTAAACCATTGACTTGATTAGTTTCAAATAAAAAAAAATAAAGATAATGCTTGGGTATCAAATGTACTGATTAACCAATGGGGTTTTGCCACGTGGATCTATTTGTGAAAAATGTAATGAGATAAATGTAAAAAGTTAAATAAATAAATAAATAAACCACGTGGTAACACCCTATTGGTGGGACCAATATCTTGGGTACTGACCGATCAGTACCCAAGCAATTTCTATATATTTTTTAAAATCAATTTTGAGATCCTTAAATTACACATTGAAAGGACTCACTAAAGATAAAAGAACCCATTAAAATTGATTATATTATAAATTTATAACATTGTTGGCGGCGGCCGCACCATTTATTTATTTTTTTTAATTTTTTTTTAAATAGCCATTTATTTAAGTTGATCTATGCGAGATGCATTGAAATTTGATGGCCGCGTTTCTGTGGGGTCATGATCTATGCAAGTAACTATACGAATTACAAAATAAAAGGAATTTGTAATTTTATTTTATTTGTTCGTTTTTTTTTTTTTTTTAAGGAAAGAATTGACATTATTCTTGAATTCATTTTTATTGATAACTATTAATTAATTAATTAATTAATTAATTATAGACGAAGTTAAAGTTGAACAAGTAATTAGTCCTTTATGTATATATCCAAAAGAGTTTTGATTCAAATTATATTCCTTCACGGGAGACATAGCTAGAAGAGGAATCTCTCTCTTTATGCATTTCTGCCTGGCCGTATATATTTATATAGTTAGAACAAGCGAATGAACTGAGAAAGCCTCTTTGAGCATTCCGACTCTCAAATTTATTATAATTTTTTAAAAACAATTACGACTAAGTTACATAAATTTTAGTGTGAATACAAGAAAAATTGATAGTCAATTTTTACCTCTTGCAAAATGATAATGATTTAGACACTGACCATAGATCTAATTAGTGTTCCCCATCTTGTTTTTTTGGTAAATCATCACTAACACTTTTCAAAAAAGCATAACACTTACTAGGATTAAATTTCAGTAGATCAATTTAAAATACAAATGCATAAGGATACACTACCTCATTCACACACATACACCAAGTTACATACATGTGAATCTTTTCCTTTTAATCAAATGCATTATATCCGGTAGCCATACCAAAATCCACAGGTAAGTCAAAAAGTTCATGTAATAAAATGAAACGTATGCACAAACACATTTTTGCAATCCACACGTATGAGATCAATAAATAAATAGCTAAAATTATACACCATCCATTTAATTTCCAGGTAAGATAGTAAAAAAAACATGTTTAAGTTCCCAATACAGCTAGAAGCCACCAACCAAAATTACAACTCCACTTGTTCATAAAATTCCAATCCTCCATTTAGCCTATTGTAAATGAAAGCAGCTAGTCAACACACCACACATATTTAGCCTAGAGTATATACTAGTAATAGAAATGTCAAACAACACAATTATTACTAAATAATTAATGGCTAAGGCAGAGACTGATAGGGAGGAATAGCCGACAGAGAAGGTGGAGGCAGAGGCATAGGTATCAGAGGAACCAAAACTAGCATCCTTAATTATTATGCAGCACCATCAGAGAAAGAATAATTTTTAAAACCATAATCTGTAGCCGATTAAAACAATATATTGAACGAGTGGCCTAAGTGTGACTGACAAAATAAAACCCCATCAAAACCTTTTGTATGCTTTATAAGAATGACTAAGCACCTGAGGATTAACAACTTGAATGATTGGTAGAGTCAAAGCTAAGAATAATCTAAGCGAAAATACAATTCACATTCCTTGATTTGTATGAGTGATACAAAGCGTATATATAGAATAATTTACACGAGAGATCATTGGAAGTTAAAAAAGGAAAAAATAATTACAAAGGGAAATATGTCTCTAACGGTAAAGATGAAATTCAGGATTAGAAATAGGAATATTAATTCCCAGTGATATGGCAGCACATTCCACAACATTAGCTGTCAAATAATCAGTTCTTTCCATGTTGAGATTGTTAGCCGTTGCATTGGTTTGACTTGCTGAGAGAGTGCCAGCTGTTAGAGTGCTCAAGAAGGTTTGGTTCCTTTCACCCTTTTTCAAGCTAGAGGAAACGATAGAGTGTACTCATAGCTTGTCCCAAAAATGACGAAAAGGTAGATTTGATAATGGCTTTGTGAAGGTATCTACAATCTGATGAAATGATGGAATGTACCGAGTTGTTAAGACACCGGTTACAACTTTTTCTCGGACAAAGTGATACTCGATCTCTATATGCTTTATAGGAGCATGAAAAACTGGGTTTATTGTCATGTGGAGAGCACTTTTATTATCATAGAATGGTTGAGGCGATTCGTTAAGTTTAATACCAATATCTCTAAGTAAGAAGGTGATCCAAACTAACTCGACTGTTGTAGAGGCCATTGACCTGTATTCTGCTTCTGTGCCTAGTCGGCTGTCATTTTGAGAGCACTTTTGTTGGTTGTTTCTTTGATGACCAAGAAATGCAGTTAGCGCCTAAATAGATGCGATAGCCAGTGGTGCTTCTTCTAGTGTCTAGGCATTCTGCCCAATCTGCTTCATAAAACTCATATAGCTTTGGTGGACTATGAACTATAAATTTGATTCCATAATGCATTGTTCCCTTGAGGTAGCGAAGTATTCTTTTGACTACTCTCATGTCCCCTTCTGTCAAATTTTGAAGCTTCTGATACACTTTGTTGACTACCTGAAATATATCAGGGCATGTGTAGGTTAAGTATTGGAGAGCACCTACTAAGCTTCGATATTATTTTACTTCAATTTGCTTGGAATCTTGTAGAGTTGATTGTGGTTTCAACGCCATTGGTGTATTGAAGTGAGAGCTCTTCAGTAGTTTTGCTCGATCAATAAGGTTTTTGGTATACTTGCTTTGTGAGAGGGTAATGCCACTTGAGAAATATTGTATTTCTATTCCAAGAAAGTAGTGTAGTTCTCCTAGAACTTTTAGTGCAAATTTGGAGCTAAGTTTCTTTATAAGTTTTTGGATATAATCCTCATAATGGTATTTTTGTGTAAAATAAATAATGATGAATCTACCCTGCTACAGATAAAACCAATGTGGATTAAGAATTCTGATAATCTGTTGAACCAAGCACGAGGTGCTTGTTTGAGTCCGTAAAGTGACTTGTTTAATTTGTGCACGAGGCTAGGAAATTTAGGATCTTTAAATCTTGGTGGTTGCTCCATGTACACAGTTTCCTTTAGGTGATCATGGAGGAAGGCATTCTTGGTGTCGAGTTGTCTCATTTTCCAATTTGATGCGACTGCAATAACAAGTTTGAGACTAATGGCCGTAGCTCTTATACAGTCCAAGTCTTCCACTTGTGTATATCTTTATGCCACCATACGAGCCTTGTATCATTCTATTGACCCATCTTCCTTGAATTTTATTCGGAAAATCCATTTTGAGCCAACTACATTTGTATTTACAAGTCTGGGCATGAGTGTCCATGTGTAGTTTTCGTGTAAGGCTTGTATTTCTTGCTTCATTGCCTCTTGCCATGGGGAATAAGAAGAGCACTTTTGTATGATTGCAGAACTGCAATGTCACTAGAGGCAATGAGCATTGTGTGGTTTCTTTTGTCCCAAATTTGCTAAGTTTCTCTTGCAAGTTTTGGATCTAACTCGGGATGATTTTTCAGGTTTGATCTAATCACCATATGCGTTCCTTTTGACTCCTGTGTTGGACCTACAAAGATAATTTGAGATCATTAAAAAACAAATTATCACTCAAGTCGAGTAAATCATGAAAAGAGGATTTGTTAAGAGAATGAGAGTGATTTTCGCTAGAGTTTGGAGATTCCTTTTCATTGAGTGAGGATACTACGTTGTTTTCTAGTGTGCTTGAGGGTTGAGGTGAAGGGCATCGTTGGAGTAACCCGAGTTTTTTATGGTGTCGTTGTTTGCTTTTTCATTGGAATAGGCTGATGGGATGTCGTATGTTGGAGAGGATATGTCATTTCCTACCATGTTGGTGCTGTTGTTTTAGTCACAAATAGCGCAAGGTTTCCCTTTTTGAATTTGTGCTCTGCTATCTTGGTTGTTGTTGGACTTTTGAGCATTCCCTTTTTGAATTGTAGGATTATTTGCATTGTCCTTCTTTATCCATGCAATGTGGCATGGGAAGGCTGTAACTTCTAAATTTTCCTAACAAATAGATTTGTTCACAGCTAAAAATGCCAGGGGTTCAAAGAAGAATTTTCTATCAACATTGGGGAAAAACCGAGATAAAAAGACATCATAGAAGAGCATCCTGGTACCCCGCCTTTACAATTGGCCGGATACAGCCTCCTACCAGTCCAAATCAAGATCAAAGGTTCCTAGACTCAAAGGTACTAGGAAACAAAGAAGCCAAGTTCCATGGACTCCACTACTGCAGGAATCTAGTATCCCGCTACCATCCGGTATCCTGATACCCGGTACACTTATACTAAGTTTAAATAATCAAGTAGAAAGCGAGATACCTATGTATCCCGATCCCGTCTAGAACCAACCAGCCAAGCAGTAAGCATCAGGCTAGCAGACTACCAAGTATCAAGGTAAGATCAGGTACACCAAAGATCAAACTACATAAAAAGACAGTGTAACGACAACGTTTTAATAACTAGGAAGTTGATTCTTTCTCGCCACTCAAGAGTTCTATTTGACAGACAAGTCAACTCTATCAGAATTTCATAAAATAAGGGATCGTTCGATTCCTAGAAGGAAAGGGATGATCTTCTTGCCAATCGCCACGAAACGTCCCGAAAAACTCTAGGTCACTAGACCGAATTTAGACCGAATTTAGAGGAATGCCGGGTAAGTATTGGGACGTATATATACATCGTGTTATCACACAGAAAGGGGACCGCAATTCCGAGTCTTGAACCCTACTTTATGTTTTCAACTTATCGACATGCATGAGAGCTTCAATCGCCATCGCCAGCTAAGCCTTTAACCCTATCACCATAGCCATTATATGTTTACTATCATTGAAGAAGTTATATGTGATTCTATTGCTACGTTCATTTTCACTCACCATTACCACTGTCTTTTATTGGTTTTATTAAGAAGCTAAAGGTATCGAACTACTTAATATCTCTCCAACTGAGATTTACCCTAATTCTAGTAACTAGAATTGTTAATTGGAAAAATCACCCTAAGTGACAATTTTCGGTTAACACTTTTTACACCGTCTATGGGGAAAAATACTCCCATCTCGTTTACAAAGCTACCTAGCTCTACCCAGAAGAAACAAAAGATGAGGCTCCGATCCTCTCAGGGGCAGCCTGTCCCTTCGGGAACCCATTCCCTCGCTTCCACTCAGAGAAACCAAGGGAAGAGGAGGGGAATGAAAAGCCAAATCCAGCGCTGATTCCTCCACCCAATGAGGGCTCCGTGCCCTAAGACCCCGCGGTCCAGGAGGTAAATTGGGATACTATGGAGTAGCACGCTGCTGCCTATGTGGAAAGCATCCGCCTCTGGTTGATTGCCCAAGGAATACCCTTCTGTAAGGTTCCCATTTGTTGATTGGCTCATTTCGTGGACAAACCATATGTTGGGGTTATTTGTAAGGGTAGCCTAGGTATCAGTTTTATTGTTCGAAACCCTTTTGAAGACCTCGTGTTGATAAGCACCAAAGGTAAATTTCTATGTGCTTACTTGTCTTGAAGAGATAGTTGCACACACTCACAACTCATGCATATGTTTAATCCTTGTACGTTGTGTTTATTTGTGTTGTGCATTAATGCTAATTTTCATTACCTTCTTGCATTTTAGTTTGATTGCTTATTGCATTGCCCATTGTCTTGTCTTGCATAACATTGGCATTCTTGCATTGCAAAGGGCGCTGTTCAAAGCGCTCTACAAAGCGCTGTTCTGAACAACGCCCACAAGACCTGATGCAAAAATGGTCATTTTAATGCATCAGGTCTGATGTATTTTATTGAGGCGCTGTACAAAAGCGCTGTTCGTACAGCGCCCAACTGAGACCTAATTGAAATTGTTTATTTTAATGCATCAGGTCTGATGGTTTTTTAGGTAGGCGCTGTACGGGCGCTGTTCGTACAGCGCTACTCTGTTTTCCCGTGAGAACAAATTTAAGGCGCTGTACAGGCGCTGTACAAGAGGCACTCTACGTACAGCGCCCAAGGCAAATATGAGGCCAACTTATCAAAACGACCACACCTTGATTTGGCCCCCTATATATATGCCACTTTGACTTTAGGTCAATTAAGGGAGTTCATATTCAGATTTCATACTTAGGATATTTTTCAAAGAGAAGAAAAATTCCAAGAACTCATTTTTTGTTTACTCAAACACTTTTTCATAATCATCAATCATCATCTAGCATCATCCTAGATCATCTAGATGTCTCTTTGTATGGATTCTTCATCATACTTTGCTTGGTAAGTTTTTCACTAATATCTTACATATTTTGTGTTTTTCTTAACAAGCAATCTCAATTTATTACTTGTATGATTTTCATATATCTTTTGATACAAGATTGAGATTAGTGTGATGTATGTTTGAGAAGTTGTATTGTGATAGCTAATTAGGTTTTGTGCTTAATCTTGATTAGCTAAACTATTTGATTGAACATGTCATTTAGTTTTTAATATCTAGGATTGTTCTAATTGAATATTAATCATCTTAGATAAACATATAGGGTTTCTCTTGCTCTATGTTGCATTTGGATATTCATATATTCACTTAGGGTGTTATTCTCTTCATTGAGAAAGTAAGTCTTGTGTGTAGCTTCCGGGATTAGGTTGCTTAGATCGCAAGCAATTGGACTAGGTCCACTTATACCTGGATTAGGTAGGTGTGTGATTACTTCCGGGATTAGGTTGTAATCATTTTACACATTTAGTGGATTCGAGGTTCGAGTGTGGCTTACTTACTAGCTGTGGTTTTTCTCGTTAGGGTTTCCACGTAAAAATCAAGTGTTATTTTATTTTCGCATTTTATACTTGATTTATTGCTTTATCTATTTAGGGGTAATTTCGTAATTTTGACTAAACATGAAAAATTGGGTAATAAGCTTAAAATCTATTCACCTCTCCTCTAGATAGTTTTATACACACCGTACTATAATTTGTTTTAATTGGTATCAGAGCGGGTTCCTAGATATACATAGGTGATCCTTGCTTATTTTGGTGTGTTTTGCATTTTGTGTGATTTTTGATCATTCATACATTTGCATTTATTTCATTCATTCATTCATAAACACTATGAGTGGAAACGATGGAAATGGTGGTGGCAACGATGGTGCTTCTAGCACAAGGACTCCACTTCTTACCGGATTGAACTATTCCCAATGGAAAGGGAAGATGGAATCCTACATATGCCAAATTCATGACCGTGCATGGATGGCGGTGGAAGACGGATATGATCTACCCAAGATGACTCCCGGTGGTGGAGGAGATGAAGTATTGAAGCCTAAGGCGCAATGGAACGCGCAAGAGTTTGAGGCTTCAAAATGGAATAGGTAGGCGATGCATGCCATCTTATGTGCTATGGACGAAAATCAATACAAATTGATTCAAAATACTAGGATAGCTAAGGAGGCTTGGGACATCCTAGAGATTGTACATGAGGGAACCGAAGTGGTAAAGGACTCTAAGCTTCAAGTCCTCCAAACTCAATTCGAGATGCTTAAATGAGTGCTTCAACGACTTCGAGATCAAGTTGATGGACATAGTTAACCAAAGTCATCAACTTGGTGATCCATATTCGGATAGGAGAATCAAGCAAAAGATTATGAGATCTCTTCCGGATAGGTTTGAATCAAAAGTAACGGCTTTAGAAGAAAATAGTGGATACAAGGATATGAAGCCGAGTGAGGTGATTGGGAGACTTCTAGCTTATGAGTCTAGGAAGGGTCCTATCTCCACACCTCCTAAAAAGCAAAAAGGAATTGCTTTGAAAACCTCCAAGGATGAAAAGGAGGCAAAGAAGATTGACTCGGATGAAGACCTTGCCTTGTTTGTAAAAAGGTTTAACAAGGTTATGAAGTTTAGAAGAAAGGGCCTTGGATCAAAAGGTCAAGATTTGAAGAAAAATGGCTCTTTCAAGAAGTTTGAACCTAGGCAAGAAAGGACCGAAAGGAAAGGGGTCCGATGTTTCAAGTGTGGTGGCATAGGTCACTTTGCCCCCGAATGTGCAAATCACAATGAGAAGAAGAAGGGAAAAGTGATGGCCGCCACTTGGAGTGGAAGTAGTGATGACTCCTATAAGGGAGATGAGTCTTCGGATGATGAAGAGCTCATGGCTAATCTCTTAGCTTTTGCCTCCTCCCATAAAAGCAAAAGTGCTAGTGAGAGAGAGGAAATGAGTCAAAAGGAAAATGACTCAAGTGGAGAAGAAAGTGACTCATCTTCTAACTCCATAAATGGTTTTGTGGAGAAAAAGGTGCTTGCTAAATACCATGCCGAGTTTAATGATTTAGCAATCAAGAGCACAAGAAAGATCAAGATGTTGAGAGAAGAAAATCTTGAGCTTTTATCTCATAATGACCACTTAAGTGAACAAGTGGAAAAATTCAAGAAGATGGAAGATAAGCTAAAAAGGAGTTAGTCTTATCTAGGAGGAATGAAGAAAGTCTAAAGAGGGAGCTTGAAGAAGTAAGAGAATCTATGACTATGATGGATTCTAGCACCAAGAAACTTGACCATATGCTTGGTGTTGGAAAGAGTCCATGTGACAAGAGGGGTCTTGGGTATGAAGATGGCAAGAAGATCTCAACCTCTAACAAGACCGTGTTTGTCAACAGTTTGAAGAACGAAGAAACTTCATTTGTGCAAATTCTTAGGAAGAAGTTAGAAATAGGACAATGTTCAAATGCACAAGTGAAGATGGGGCTAAGAAGGTAACCTCAAGCTCAACCCCCTAGGGTCCCTCAAGCCAACATTCCTCCACAAGTGGCTCACAAAGGAAAGAGACCAATCATGCAACCTCAAGCTAGGAAGCAAGCTAGACCGGTTCAACAACGAAGATGGATTGAACCCACTCAACCACAAAAACATGGGTATGATTCCTTATTTTATTCCTACATGTCATTTTTGTGGATTTGATGGTCATATTAGACCAAATTGCTTTCGATATATTAAAATGTGTAGAACACATAACATGATTGAAAAGAGAAAGAATAGAGCCAAAATGCATGTTCCTAGGAATGATAATATTGATGTGCATAATCCTATGACATCTAGAACCCATGTACCAAAGACCACTAAGAAAGCTAAGATTGTTTCTAGGTGGATTAGAAAGAATGAAAATGTTTGCCATGTTGGTCAAATAGCCTTAAAGGCAAATTCTTCTAATTTTTGGTATTTAGATAGTGGGTGCTCTAGGCACATGACGGGAAACAAGAGTTTCTTTGAGACTCTTGTTATGGAGGAAGGAGGATGTGTCACTTTTGGTGATGGATCCAAAAATAAAGTTGTAAGGAAAGGAACCATTTCCGTTCCTGGATTACCTTCCTTATCCGATGCTTTATTTGTTGATGGCTTGAAAGCCAATTTAATAAGCATTTCACATCTAAGTGATGAAGGATATTCCGTCTTGTTTTGTAAAGATGATTGCTCGATCCTAAAGCCCGATGGACAAACCTTATTGAAAGGTATGAGATCTAGCGACAATTGCTATTGTCTTGAAGCTAGAATTGTCTCAAACAATGTGTCCATGGATGAGCAAATAGAGTTGTGGCATGAAAGACTTGGCCACATGAACTTTAGGGATTTAAGAACCCTGGAAAGTTCGATTGTGTGCGTGGCCTCCCTAAGCTTGGGAAGAAAGCCAATGGTATTTGTGGACCTTGCCAACAAGGAAAACAAACCAAAAGCATGCACAAAAAGGGCAAGTATCTCTCCACCAAGGAGCCCCTAGAGCTTCTCCACATGGATCTCATGGGTCCTATGCAAACCGAGAGTTTAGGTGGAAAGAGATACATTTTTGCTTGTGTTGATGATTTCTCTAGATTTACATGGACATATTTTCTTAGAGAAAAATCCGAAACTTTTGATAAGTTTAAAATGCTTTGTACTAAAATACAAAATGAAATGAATTCTAACATTAAAAGCATTGAACGGATTAGAAGTGACCATGTGAGGGAATTTGAGAATGCCTCTTTTGAAAGCTATTGCAATAGCTTAGGCATCTCCCATGAGTTCTTGGCTCTAAGGACACCTCAACAAAATGAAGTTGTTGAGAGGAAGAATAGGGTCCTTCAAGAGATGGCCCGAGTGATGTTGCTTAGCAACAATGTCCCTAGGAACCTATGGGCCGAAGCCGTCAATACGGCTTGCTATATAGGGAATCATGTTTTCCTAAGGCCCGGATCTAGAAACACCTCCTATGAGTTATGGAAGGGTAGGAAGCCAAATGTTAGCTACTTCCACACATTTGGAAGCAAATACTACATTTTAAATGACCGTGATCAACTTGGCAAATTTGATGCTAAGAGTGATGATGATATCTTTATTGGCTATGCCTTGAATAGTAAAGCCTATAGATTTTTCAACTTGAAGACTCGAACTGTCATGGAATCATCCAATGTTGTCATTGATGATACTAGGCTCAAGTCGAATGACCATGAGGAGGAGGAAGTTTTAGAGGATGACTCTCCTTTGGAGAGGGTTGTGGTGACTCCCAATGTTGGGACCTCCAATGACAATAATGAAGTCACACAACCTATTACTAGAGTCCCTCTCTTGGACTCTAATGAACCCACTCCATGGGTTAGAAGACTCCATAAAAAAGAGGATGTTATTGGAGATGTGAATGAGGGTGTTAGGACACGGCGTCAAATAGCTAATCTCATTAGCTTTACATGCTACACCTCTCAAATTGAACCCAAAAAGGTTGATGAAGCCTTGAATGATGAATTTTGGGTTCTTGCCATGCAAGAATAGCTAAACCAATTTGAAAGGAATGAGGTTTGGACTCTAGTTCCTAGGCCTAAAAGCACTAATGTGATAGGCACCAAGTGGATTTATAGGAACAAATCCGATGAGGATGGCAACATAGTGCAGAACAAGGCTAGACTTGTAGCACAAGGGTACTCTCAAATTGAGGGTATCGACTTTGAGGAGACATTTGCTCCCGTTGCCCGTTTAGAGTCCATTAGGCTTCTCTTGTCCATTTCTTGTGTGCACAAGTTCAAATTGCACCAAATGGATGTCAAGAGTGCCTTCCTCAATGGCTTCTTGCAAGAGGAAGTGTTTGTTGAACAACCCAAGGGGTTTGTGGATGCACACCACCCCAACCATGACTATCGCCTCAAGAAGGCACTATATGGGTTGAAACAAGCACCAAGGGCTTGGTATGAGCGCCTTACTCAATTTCTTGTTGACAGTAACTACACAAGAGGTAGTGTTAACAAGACACTATTCATCAAGAAAGACAATGATGAGCTTTTCATAGCTCAAATATATGTTGATGATATAATGTTTGGCTCCACCAACAACACCAAGGTCCAACAATTTGTTGATGTCATGTCTCATGAATTTGAGATGAGTCTTGTTGGTGAGCTTAGTTACTTCCTAGGTTTGCAAATTAGGCAATTAGATGATGGGATTTTCATAACCCAAGCCAAATATGCCAAAAACCTAGTGAAGAAGTTTGGTCTTGAAAATGCCAAACATTGTGACACACCCATAAGTACTACTTTGAAGCTAAGCAAGGATGCTAGTGGTAAAAGTGTAGAACAAATGTTATATCGTGGCATGATTGGTAGCTTGCTTTATTTGACCGCAAGTAGGCTCGATATCTCTTTTAGTGTTAGTGTGGGTGTGTGTGCTAGGTACCAAACGGATCCCAAGGAGTCCCATCTCTCTTCCGTAAAGAGAATCATTCGCTATGTGAATGGGACATCCAACTATGGGATTTGGTATTCTTTTGACACTAATGCTAGTTTTGTAGGCTTTAGTGATGCGGATTGGACAGGAAATTGTGATGATAGGAAAAGCACATCAGGCGGTTGCTTCTTCCTAGGCAACAACTTGGTGTCTTAGTTTTGCAAGAAGCAAAACTCAATTTCCTTGTCCACGGCCGAGGCCGAGTACATAGCCGCAGGGAGTGGATGCACACAACTATTATGGATGAAGCAAATGCTAGTAGACTACGGATTCAACCAAGGTACTTTCACTCTCTTTTGTGATAACATGAGTGCTATTAATATTTCCAAGAATCCGGTGCAACATTCTAGAACTAAGCATATTGACATCCGCCATCATTTCATTAGAGAGCTTGTTGAAAATAAATGCATAGTACTTGAACATGTAGGTACTAATGATCAACTTGCGGACCTATTTACTAAACCATTAGATGCTACTCGATTTAAAACACTAAGTAGATCTATTGGGATATGTCTTGTGGAGTGATGTGATTTGTATTTGACCCTATATGGGGAACTCAAGCAAAGAGAGCTATTTTGCATTCTTGTCACTTGCAAAAAATTTGAAATATCTTATGCCTCTTTTTTTAATTGCTTGAGTAAGCTTGATTGCACATATGTATATATGTTTTCAATTCAATAAGTGTGAACCTTGCTTGTTTACAATCCATGTCATATTTATGTTCAAACATGCATTTTTGGACTAGGAGATGTATATAGGAAGTATGATTTGAATGACCTATGGTTATCTCCATGACATGATGATTCTTTAATAACATGCTAATGTCAAATGAAAAAGCATGAAATTCATATCACATGCTCACATGAAAAGCATGAATTGATGATTGTATATTCTTAAAATGCAAAACTTGTGTGAAAGCTTATGAGACTCAAAATGAATAAAGGATCTTGTATCCGTTCAAAGGAATTTATATTCCAAATGTCTCTCTTTCTTTATTGGTTGAACATGGCTACTATTATACGGATATCTTATCCGGAAAAATCAAAAAGGGTGCAAAGTCGCTCATGCCATGTTTCACTTATAAAGTTGGATATCGTTGTTCTTAAATTAAAATCAATGTATTCTATATCCTTGCTTTACTTATGACATTGGTGAAATTGGTTTGAATTCCTATTAGAAACCTTTGTCATTTGCTTTGTCAAATACCATTGTATTTTGGACTTAAATGCTACATGTCTTGTATGCAAAGCATGTTTGATTCACACGTTTTCAATCTAATAAATCTTCTTGTTTCTTTCCAATTAATTGAGATGCATAAAATGACTTATATTAATTATGCATATCTTGCATGCTACTATCTCTCGTTGCTATGAGTGACCCGGTTGGGGACTACTCCTTTGCCTATATCATGACAAAAAGGGGGAGTAGTATATGGTAAAGGGAGATGCAAAATATAGAAGCAATTAAGCATATTGGGGAGAACATTCATTGAGGGGGAGTAACCCGTTGAGGGGGAGCATTGCATACACATACATTTCATAATGTTGTGCCTAAACTTTTAAAATGCAAATCCTTGTTTTTGTTCTCACTTTATTAATCTCACATTTCACTTGTATTGGAAAATATAGAAATCTTATTTTCAGGGCTTGATTATTCTACAAGAGATTGAAGACTTGAAGTTTTATTTTCTTATCTCTTTGTGTTGTAGAAAATCATAGTTGTCCCGTAGTTTCTATTTTTTTGTGAGGAATCAATGTGAGTGGTGGTTTTGTCACAAAATAGCCAAAAAGGGAGATTGTAAGGTTCCCATTTGTTGATTGGCTCATTTCGTGGACAAATCACATGTTGGGGTTATTTGTAAGGGTAGCCTAGGTATCGGTTTTATTGTTCGAAGCCCTTTTGAAGACCTCGTGTTGATAAGCACCAAAGGTAAATTTCTATGTGCTTACTTGTCTTGAAGAGATAGTTGCACACACTCACAACTCATGCATATGTTTAATCCTTGTATGTTATGTTTATTTGTGTTGTGCATTAATGCTAATTTTCATCTCTTCTTGCATGTTAGTTTTGAAAAGAATACGGCGTGTTCTAAATATGTTATCTAGAAGGGGGGTGAATAGATTTTAACGATTATTACCCAATTTTCGCATGCAAGTCAATTTTACGAAAATGCCCCTACTAGTCAAAAATACATACAAGTGTAATATAGTGCGGAATTTAAATAACACTTGATGTATACGTGGAAACCCAACCACTGGGAAAAACCATGGGCTGTATAGTGCGCCACACTCGGAACTCGAAATCACTAATTGAAATGAAGTTTACAACCTATGTAGACCTCGTCTAACACTTCGGTATGTAACCCCTCACTTCTACCCAGCGGGCTTTTATTAGCAACCATATTCCAATTTGCTTGAGGCCTAAGCACTCTTAGCCTCAAGACTTACTTCTCAATGAAGAGAAACAACCTATGTGAATATATATGAATATTCAAATAACAAACAAGGCTAGGTAACCTTAGATGCTTATCTAGGATGATGAGATAATCAATTTAAATCAACCATAGATATCAATTGCTAAATGACATGTCAAATAGCTTAGCTAATCAAGATTAATTAAAAACCTAATTAGCTATCACAATCAACACTCAATCATTTTCATCACAAATAATCTCTAACTTGTATCTAGCATATAATCAAAAGCATACAAGTAATTAAAGAGATGTATTAATATGTAAAACACTAAAGTAATATGAAATTAGTGAAGAACATACCAAATAAGATGTGATGATTCAAAACCATGCATGGATCAATTCTATGAAGGCATAGAAGATCAAATATGAAATTTGATGCAAAAGGGATTTGATTTGAGTGTTTAAAGTCGAGTTCTTGATTTGATTTTTTCTCAAAAATCTCTCTTGAAAGTTTAGGGTTCTAAGGTCTAAAGAAACTTATTCAGAGAATGAGAAAGTAAGATATTTATAGACATCAAGAATCGGGCATGTGAAAAGACAATTTTGCCCCTGAAACGCACCTTTCGGCGGTTTCAATCGGCGGCCAAGCCGCCGATCACGGCCGCCGATCACGACCGCCGAATTGAGCCCGTGAAGAACAGAGCATCAATGACGGTTTCATTCGGTGGTTTCGTGACTGCCGATCCAACCGCCGAATTAGACCGAGAGATTAAAATCGATCAGGTATGAACGTCGGTTTCGAACGGCGGTCGTGACCGCCGATTGTGACCGCATAATTGCTTCAGACCAATCTGGACTGAAACGGCGGTTGCATTCGGTGGCCAGGCCGCCGATCATAACCGCCAATCACCAACAATGGTGAAAACCAAGGAGAAGCCAAGGGCATTCTCCATGGGCGGTCTTCGTGCGAAACCAAGCACTCATTAGTGCAAGCGCGGACTTTTCTGAACAATGTCGGGAAACGAATTATAAAGCACATATACACACAACAAGATTTATCAACCAAAGTGCTAGTGTGTAAAGTGACATGTGAAGAGTATGCACACAAATGCAAGTATGCTAAGTGTGTGTGTGCTTACTAAATCTCTTCAAAGAAAAATCAAGCACAAGAAATTATACCTTTGGCGTGCTTGTATCTTGAGGTCATGGAAGGGCCTTTGATCTTCAACCTTAAACACTTAGACTACCCTTACATTCAAAACCCCAACATGTGGTTTGACCACGAAATAAGCCAATCAACAAAACGGGAATCCTTACAATCTCCCCCTTTGGCTATTTCGTGACAAAACCACCACTCACATTGATTCCTCACAACAAAATAAACCTATGGGTCAATGAAGATTTTCTACAATACAAAGAGATATATAAAAATAAAACTTGAAGTCTTAATCTCTTGTAGAACAATCATTCCCTGAAACAAGGTTTCTAAACTTTCCAAAACAAGAAAAGGTGAGATGAATCAAGTGAGATTAAAACAAGCATTTGCATATATATAAAAAATCAAGCACAACATCATGCAATGTTTGTGTATGCAATGCTCCCCCTCAAAGGGTTACTCCCCCTCAATATATATTCTCCCCAATGTGCACCAATTGCTACAACAATTTGCACCTCCCCTTACCACATTCTACTCCCCCTTTTTGTCATGATATAGGCAAAGGAGTAGTCCCCAACCGGGTCACTTAAGGCAAAGAGAGATAGTAGCATTCTAGTATATGCATAATCAATATAAGTCACTTTATGCAATCTCAATTAATCGGAGAGAAACGAGGAGATTTATTAGAATAAAAATGTGTGAATCAAAAATGCTTTGCATACAAGACATATAGCATTCAAGTCCAAAATACCATGGTATTTGGCAAAGCAAATGACAAAGGTTTCTAATAGGAATTCAAACCAATTTCACCATTGTCATGAGAGAAGCAAGGATACAGAAATTTCATTGATTTCAATTTAAGAACAACTATATCCAATTTTATAAGCTAAACATGTCATGAGCAACTTTGCACCCTATTTGATTTTTCCGGGAATGAAACCCGTATGATAGTAGACATGTTCAACCAATAAAGAAAGAGAGACATTTGGATTGTAAAATCCTTGAATGGATACAAGATCCTTTTTCATTTGAGTCTCATAAGCTTTTTTCACACAAGTTTTTGCATTTAAGAACGCAATTATCAATTCATGCTTTTTCATTTGAGTATGTACATGAATTTCATGCTTTTCATAAGACATTAGCATGTTATAAAAGAATCATCATGTCATTGAGATAATCATAGGTCATTCAAATCATACTTCCTACATACATCTCCTAGTCCAAAATGCATGTTTGAACATAAATATGACATGGATTGTAAACAAGCAAGATTCACACTTATTGAATTGAAAATATATATACATATGTGCAACCAAGCTTACTCAAGTAATCAACAAGGAAGCATAAGATTTTTCAAATTTTTTGCAAGTGACAAGAATGCAAAAATAGTTCTCTTTGCTTGAGTTCCCCATATAGGGCTAGTATCATCCTTCATTAATGAAGGGCATGAGGTCCTATGGACCTACCAAGTCTATTGGACTTAGTTGAACCTATTTGAGACTTGTTAGTCTCATAGCAAGCGGGTTCATTTTTCCTTATCCACATAGATATGACATTTTTCTTCTTAGTGGTCAAAGGTTGCATGTCATTCACTAACCTAGGATTATTGACAAAGGATTTCCTAGGCTCATGCAAGTGGGCTTTTCTTAGCCTCTTTTTCTTTATTATGCTATCAATCCTACAATGCTTAATGTACTTAAAGCACTTAGGCCTAATATGCCCATAAACACCACAATAATGACAAGTTGGTACAAAGTAAGAATTCATACCATATCCGTGTGAAGTCATTGGAGACTCATCATGCATTTGATGTCTCCTTTGGTGTTGAGCCGGTTCATGTCTTCTATTTGGTTGAACCGGAATGGGTTGCCTCCTTGGATGCGGTAGCATGTTTTGCCTCTTTTCATAGTGAGTCATTTGTTGAGGAGAGTTGACTCGAGAGGCTCTAATCCGTTGAGCTTGGGGTTGTCTTGCTTTCACCACCTTCACTTGTGCATTTTTCGAACATTGTCCTAGTTCTAACTTCTTCCTAGGAGTTTGCACCGGTGACGCTTCTATCTTACCCAAACTCTTCACAAAGACGGTCTTCTTTGGAATAGAGCAATCCTTGCTCACTTCGAATCCAAAACCTCTTTTGTCACAATGGCTTTTTCCTACACCAAGTATGTTGTCAAGCTTCTTGGTGCTTGTGGTCATTCTAGTCAATGACTCTTTGGCTTCAATAAGCTCTCTCTTCAAACCCTCTTCATTCCTCTTAGACAAAGCTAGCTCATCTTTTAGCTTGTCTTCTTCCACCATGGATCTTACCACTTCATCATTCAAGTGATCAACTTGTGTTGAAAGCCTAAGTAGTTCTTCCTTTAACCTTTGAATCTCTTTTTCATTCTTTAACTTAGAGCTTTCAAAACTTTCAAAGTTGTCCTTAAGATCCATTTTCTCCACTTGCTTCCTTAAGAGGTCATTGTATGTTGAAAGCTCTAGATTTTCTTCCTCTAAAATCCTTAGAAATCTATCTTTCTTCTTCATGGAGCTTTCAACATTGACTATAAAGTCATGCACATCCATATTCTCTACATTTCCATTTGTAGAGTTAGAAAATGAGTCATCTCCACTAGTGTCATCTTCTAGACTCTCCTCCTCTTCTATGGATCCAATTTCCTTATCAAGACCTTCACCTTGATCTCTTGAGTCAATAAGTGCCATATCCCAATGTGAAGCAACAACTATCTCCTATATAGCTACTTCTTCGACTTTCTCTTCTATGGGATCACTAGCAACGAAATTCTTACCAACAACTTTATTTTCTTCATTAGTGGCACCCAATGCCTTGAAGTTATTGATAAGCTCATCATCACTTGATGACTTATCTCCCTCTCCGGAGTCATCACTTTCACTCCAAGTGGCGACCATCATTTTTTCTTTCTTGTTCTTCAAATTCCCACAATCGGGTGAGATATGACCTATGCCGCCACACTCATAGCATTGGACCCTTTTCTCTTGCCTAGGCTCATGCTTCTTGAAGGGAGCCTTTTTCTTCAAGACTTGGCCTTTGGATCCAAAACCACTCTTCTCGAACTTGACAAATTTCTTGAATCTTTGAAGCATCAAAATCATGTCTTCGTCCAAGTCACATTTCTCCTCATTCCCTACCTTAGAAGCACTCAAAGCAATTCCTTTTTGCTTCTTTGAAGGAGTGGAGCTAGGACCCTTCCTAGACTCGTAGGCGAGAAGTCTACCTATTACCTCGCTCGGCTTCATGTCCTTAAAATCACTGTTTTCTTCTAAAGCCGTCACCTTAGACTCAAACCTCTCGGGAAGCGATCTTATTATCTTTTGCTTGATCCTTCTATCCGAGTAAGGGTCACCAAGTTGATGACTTTGGTTGACAATGTCCATCAACCTAATCTCAAAGTCGTTGAAGCACTCATTCTCCTCCATCCTAAGTGTCTCGAATTGAGTTTGGAGGACTTGAAGTTTGGAGTCCTTCACTACTTCGGTTCCCTCGTGTGCAACCTCTAAGATGTCCCATGCCTCCTTGGCTATCTTAGTGTTCTGAATCAGTTTGTACTGATTTTCGTCCACTGCACATATAAGGGCGTGCCATGCCTTTTGATTCCACTTGGACAACTCAAACTCGGGTTGTGTCCACTATGCCTTAGGCTTGAGCACTTCTTCTCCTCCACCCGTGGGAGTCATCATAGGAGGCGAATATCCATCTTCAATGGCCATCCATGCCCTATCATGGATTTGACACACATATGCCTCTATCTTCCCTTTCCATTGGGAGTAATTTATTCCGGTGAGGAGGGGAGGCCGTGTGCTTGAAGCACCCTCATGGTTGCCACCGTATCCACTCATTGTATGTAATGAATGAATTCAAATGAATGCAAAATGTATGAATGAGCACAAATCACACAAATGCAAAACACACCTAAAATGAGCTAGGATCACCTAAGTATATCTAGGAACCCGCTCTGATACCAATTGAAAAGAATACGGTGTGTTCTAAATATGTTATCTAGAGGGGGGGTGAATAGATTTTAACGATTATTACCCAATTTTCGCATGCAAGTCAATTTTACGAAAATGCCCCTACTAGTCAAAAATACATACAAGTGTAATATAGTGCGGAATTTAAATAACACTTGATGTATACGTGGAAACCCAACCACTGGGAAAAACCACGAGCTGTATAGTGCGCCACACTCGGAACTCGAAATCACTAATTGAAATAAAGTTTACAACCTATGTAGACCTCGTCTAACACTCCGGTCTGTAACCCCTCACTTCTACCCAGTGGGCCTTTATTAGCAACCCTATTCCAATTTGCTTGAGGCCTAAGCACTCTTAGCCTCAAGACTTACTTCTCAATGAAGAGAAACAACCTATGTGAATATATATGAATATTCAAATAACAAACAAGGCTAGGTAACCTTAGATGCTTATCTAGGATGATGAGATAATCAATTTAAATCAACCATAGATATCAATTGCTAAATGACATGTCAAATAGCTTAGCTAATCAAGATTAATTAAAAACCTAATTAGCTATCACAACCAACACTCAATCATTTTCATCACAAATAATCTCTAACTTGTATCTAACATATAATCAAAAGCAAACAAGTAATTAAAGAGATGTATTAATATGAAAAACACTAAAGTAATATGAATTTAGTGAAGAACATACCAAATAAGATGTGATGATTCAAAACCATGCATGGATCAATTCTATGAAGGCATAGAAGATCAAATATGAAATTTGATGCAAAAGGGATTTGATTTGAGTGTTTAAAGTTGAGTTCTTGATTTGATTTTTTCTCAAAAATCTCTCTTGAATGTTTAGGGTTCTAAGGTCTCAAAGAACTTAATCAGAGAATGAGAAAATAAGATATTTATAGACATCAAGAATTGGGCAAGTGAAAAGACAATTTTGCCCCTGAAACGCACCGTTCGGCGGTTTCAATCGGCGGCCAGGCCGCCGATCACGACCGCCGAATTGAGCTCGTGAAGAACAGAGCATCAACGACAGTTTCATTCGGCGGTTTCGCGACCGCCGATCCAACTGCCGAATTAGACCGAGAGATTAAAATCGATCAGGTATGAACGGCGGTTTCGAACGGCGGTCGTGACCGCCGATCTTGACCGCATAATTGCTTCAGACCAATCTGGACTGAAACGGCGGTTTCATTCGGCGGCCAGGCCGCCGATCATAACCGCCGATCACCAACAATGGTGAAAACCAAGGAGAAGCCAAGGGCATTCTCCATAGGCGGTCTTCGCGCGAAACCAAGAACTCATTAGTGCAAGCGCGGACGTTTCCGAACAATGTCGGGAAACGAATTATAAAGCACATATACACACAACAAGATATATCAACCAAAGTGCTAGTGTGTAAAGTGACATGTGAAGAGTATGCACACAAATGCAAGTATGCTAAGTGTGTGTGTGTGCTTACTAAACCTCTTCAAAGAAAAATCAAGCACAAGAAATTATACCTTTGGCGTGCTTGTATCTTGAGGTCATGGAAGGGCCTTTGATCTTCAACCTTAAACACTTAGACTACCCTTACATTCAAAACCCCAACATGTGGTTTGACCACGAAATAAGCCAATCAACAAAACGGGAATCCTTACAAGTTTGATTGCTTATTGCATTGCCCATTGTCTTGTCTTGCATAACATTGGCATTCTTGCATTGCAAAGAGCGCTGTTCAAAGCGCTCTACAAAGCGCTGTTCTGAACAGCGCCGTTCTGAACAGCGCCCACAAGACCTGATGCAAAAATAGTCATTTTAATACATCAGGTCTGATGTATTTTGTTGAGGCGCTGTACGAGCGCTGTACAAAAGCGCTGTTCGTACAGCGCCCAACTGAGACCTGATTGAAATTATTTATTTTAATGCATCAGGTCTGACGGTTTTTAGGTAGGCGCTGTACGGGCGCTGTACGAGCACTGTACAGAAGCTCTGTTCGTACAGCGCCACTCTATTTTCCCGTGAGAACAAAGTTAAGGCGCTGTATGTTAGGATTATGCTCAATAGCAAGAGTGTAATGTTGTAATTAACAATCTTTTTCATATTAATAAAGTGATTTCTGGTTTAACAAATCGTATAGCATTTATAGTTTAATATTATAATTGTCAAAGTAAATAATCATAAGGTCTAAAGACTATGAGAAAAGAAGAATTGTTCGTACATCTGGATATGTATGTGGTAGACACAATTATTTAGTTAGTCTTGAATAATGTTCACAACTTAAGTTAAAGGTTGGGCACCTTTATCTTGTTAAAGTTGTAGAATTCTTTTGCTAGCATTTGAGTGGGATCAAATGAGATATGATGAGTCTAAAATCATCGGAGTGTCTTCGAGCAAAAGGATCTAGTGCACTGGGTGCATTGAACTGGATCACAATGAAAAGCTTTATCTAGAACCGTCAATAGATAATAGTCTTTTCATTATCAGGACAATCGGAGAGTCTATCTTAATCCTGAGATAAATGATGGACTTATGGTTGCAAATGATATCATTTGAGTTATCAATGAGTACGATTATAACGCATAGTCTATCCTCGATAGTTTGGTGATATTCATTTGTTAATCGATAGAGGACTTCATTTATAGATATGGACATCGTGGCTCCATTTATTAAATGAGAGTATAATATCATCATATGGATGTTTTGAGGTAATTGGATATTAAATCTCAACGTTGAGTTTTCGATAGTGTCTATTGAAAACATGGCTTCTGGACAAGTCAAAATATCCAAGTTCAAAACGTGGTCATATGAGTAAATATGGTAACTTGGAGAGTTATAGGCAGTCTATGAACTCTTGGCGATTACTGATATTAATCACGAGGATACACTATCTCCAACATGATTGTCTAGGGTATGAATGAGGAACATCTTCCTTTTCTATCTTTATTTAAGAGTTCAATTTTAGCTCTTTAGTGGAATGAGTTAAAATTAATGGATCGGACCTAAGTGAATCATTTGTTGATTGTGATTAGGTTATGTCTATTGAAGCTTAAATTTAGATGGCCCGCCAAGATCCCCAATCCACACGGACTTGCATGGATCACTTGATATATTCTACCGGACCAATTTAAGGGTCCATCTAGAATTGCCTTTAATATATTAAGAATATAATTTGCACATTATTTAAGTAATGGGCTGCTCAATTATATTAATATATTAATAAAAGACATGTGGGCTTGTTTCTTTTAGTAAGAATGGTTCTGGTTCACATGTGGGCTTTTTATTTAAAGGCCAATGGATTAAATGAAATAAGAAAATAATATTAGGCCCAATTTTATTCAAGTGGGGCGGCAAGATTAATATTTTAACCTAAGATATTATTTTGTTTTCATTGTTTTAATTAAATAAGAATTAATTAATTTATTAATTAATTGTTTAATTAAGAAACAAATCTTTTCTGATTAGGAAATATGATTCCTAGTCTTATACTATTGTTGGTAGTATACTAAAAGTAAAAGACTTATTTGGTAAGAAAATAAATAAATAATTTTATTTATTTAATCAAATAAGAAGTCTTTTATTTTAGTCAATAAAAAGAATAAAATATCTATGAGTTGGATTAGGGTTTGAAGTCTATTCTTTTATGGAAATTAGGGTGCAACACAAACTCCTTTTAGGAGTGTGATTTGTGGCAACCCTAGGAGAAAAAGAGAGCAAGATTTCGGCAACCCTAATAGGAAAAGAGAAGAAAATTTAGGCCACCTATATATTCATATGTATAGAATTCGGCCACCCTATGCTTTGTGCTTGAGAGACAATTTTTCTTCTTCTTCTTAATTCATAGAGAGCATTAATTTTATTCTACTAAAAACATAAAAGAGTGAATAAATTATTCTTTGATGGTACACTATTTGCTTGTTCATCAATAAGCTTGTGTGTACAACATCGATTTAGGTTCACGCGAGTTTCGATCATTAGATTGAGAACTCAAAAGTGACCGGAATAATTTTAGTCTTCTTTTGATTGTTTTTGTGACTAACAAAGAAAAGAAAAGTTTATTTGTCCATTCACAGGTTTGCAATTCAAAGAAAAGGGAGACCATGCTCCTAGGTGATCCACGTTCGTGCTAGGATTGAAGATCTTGCGGATTACCATCGACGTAAGTCAATCGGATCACGCGACAAAAGGTATTATTCTTTTGTTAGATAATATATATGTTTAATTGATTAAAGGGTTTAAGGTTCATAAAAGGAAATTTTTTTTAAAAGTTACTAAATCAATTTTTAGTCTCGCTTCCGCTGCGTGTACTACGGTATTTTTCCCTACAATTGGTATCAGAGCCTAGGTTGAACCCTCTTAATTAATTAACGTATATATACGTGGATCTATTTCTTTTTATTATAATTATGCATGTTTAGAAAGAGATGGCACTCTAGGTATTCGCATATATAATTACATGTGGATGTATGGATTTATATATGTTTATGTGGACTGTTATTGCTCGATTTTGGTCCTAGATTTTCAATGTATTTTTGTTATGGAATTGTAACAAGAAGGGTGGTCTATTATCGCCATAATTCCTTCTTGGTAGTTGTTAAGTTTTTTTTATTTTTTTTTATATAAGTGCAGTATTTTTTAATACTACTGCAGTTTTTTTATTTTAATTTTTTATGTGAAGTTTTTTATTTTGTAAAAGTACTGCAGTGAATAAAAAAAAAAAAATTTAATACTGCAGTATTTATTATTTTATACTGCTGCAATGTATTTGGGTGTTGAAGATTTGAAGACACGAAGAAAAACGAAGCAACCGGAACCGAGAACGAGCACCGTGCGCACCCTAGGAGTTGATTGGGCTGCGCATGGCAAGCCCAAACTTTGTGGGCTGCGCACGGCAGCCCTGGGAGGTTTCATGGGCTGCGCACGGCAGCCTTGTATGGCCTTATGGGCTGCGCATGGCAGCCCCTTTGTGGGGTTGTGGGCTGTGCACGCCCATGGGTGGAGGCCGAAGGATGAGCGTATGGTTGATGGGCCACTTGAAGATCTTGTATTCCTAAACAATTGTAATTTATTTGTTTTTCTAGAATGGGCCAAAATTGTTGCTATTTAATTTTTGCTTAAATATTACAATATTTGTTATTGTATGATAACATGACATATAGAATAGGAGTGCCACTCATATATCTCTTTTGGTATGAACATGCATTGAATGATTTAGGTATCTAAATTGGCATCTAGATAACTTGGTAAATCATTCTATTGGATTTAATCACACGCCTTAAATAATTGAGTGGGAGAAGGTGTTTTTGTAACACCTATGGCCTCCAAGGTTAGTTGAGCTTTATTATTTATTGGTAATCCCCCCAAGGGGCGTCCATGAATGGAATTTAGCAATATACTTCCTTACAAGGATAGACTAGACAATGGACTCAAACGAGATCTACTCCCCAAGGAGGGATTTTTGTGAGAGAAAATTGAGGGTCGATATCTTGGTAACACACTCAATGTAATTTTATTGATATCCTCCCAAGAGTTCTTGTCAATAAAATTGCAAGGCTAAAATTGAAAACGCTGGTTGTTATGTTAACAATTAGGTGGGACCTAGTCTAACTAGTAAATGGTGCGAACTCCCAAAGGAGGCGTAACATTTATGGGTGTTAGATCACCGTTGAATTTTTATGATTGAGTTATTTATTTAAATCAAGATAAATATTCGAAAGTGCTTTATCATGATTATTTACTCATATATATTTTTGTTATATTCAGAAATCATGACCCCATCCTTAATGAACATCTTAAAAGATAATATTTTAACCGGAAATAATTATGTCACATGGAAAAAGAAAATTGGGTTGTTGCTGCAAGCTGAAAAACATAAGTTTATTCTGTCTGCTCCTAAACCACCTGCTCCTACTTATGAATCTCATATTCATATAATTGGTAAAGTTGCTACTGTTAAGACCCGTCAAAAGGTTAAGGAACAACAGAAGAAAAAGAAACTTGGGCCTACCAAGATGGAGACCAAGAAAGTAACCAAGATCAAAGGGAAATGCTTCCTTTGTGGTGAAAAGGGACATTGGAAAAGAAATTGCCCAAAGTCCCAGAACAAGAAGGAACAAGGTAATATTAATTATCTTGAAACATGTTTTCTGGCAGATTCTACAGATTCTTGGATCATAGACTCTGGAGCCACAAATCATGTTTGCTATTCCTTACAGGGGTTTCAAGAAAGGAGAAAGTTGAATAAGAATGAAATCAACTTGCGTTTGGGCAACGGAACGTTAGTGTCTGCAAATGCAGTGGAGATATTAGAGTTAATCTAGATTCTTTTAGGCATTTAGATTTGATAGACGTTTATTATGTACCTCAATTCAAGAGAAATTTAATTTCAGTTTCTTGTTTGAATAAATTTGGATATTCAGTTACTTTTAATAAAGATTTTATTATTAGTAAGAATAACAAATTTATTTGCAAAGGTACATTGGAAAACGGTCTATACTTTTTGCATAGAAATATCTCTCACTTGTTAGACACAGAATTAACGGAACCTAATCATAAAAGAGTAAAATTATCAACAGATGAAACTTACCTTTGGCATTTACGCTTAGGTCATATTAACCTTAATGGGATTAAAAGATTGGTATGTGACGGACCTTTGAGTGACTTAAAGGTTGATGATCTACCAACTTGTGAATCTTGTTTGGAAGGTAAAATGACCAAAAGGACGTTCTCTGCCAAAGGTGCAAAAGCCACTTAATGTTTAGGATTGATACACACTGATGTACGTGGACCTATAAGCATTCAAGCTAGAGGTGGATATGAGTACTTCATCACCTTCACGGATGATTACTCGAGATTTGGTTATGTGTATCTCATGAGACATAAGTCGGATGCTTTTGACATGTTCAAAGCATTCAAAGCTGAAGTGGAAAATCAGCTTGAGAAACACATAAAAATCTTGAGATCTGATCGTGGTGGAGAATATCTATCTGGTGAGTTTCAGCAATATCTTATTGATAATGGGATAGTTTCTCAGTTTTCTGCACCAGGTACACCTCAACAGAATGGGGTAGCAGAAAGGAGAAATAGAACTCTTTTGGATATGGTTAGGTCTATGTTAAGTTATTCAACACTTCCTATTTCTTTTTGGGGATATGCTTTACAAACTGCTATATACATTCTAAACGATGTACCATCTAAGTCTGTTCCTAAAACACCGCATGAGTTGTGGACTGGGCACAAGCCTAGTTTACAACACTTAAGGATATTTGGTTGTCCTGCGCATGTGTTAAAAGGAAAGACAGAAAAGATGGAGTCCCGTTCGGAAACATGTATATTTGTAGGGTATCCAAAAGAAACTAAAGGATATTATTTCTATAGTTCTTCAAATCTTAAAGTATTTGTTTCAATAAATGCTAAATTTCTGGAAAAGGACTATTTGAATGATTTTGTGCCTAGAAGTAGAATTGTCCTGAATGAGATGTCAGGAGATACAATTCCACGAGAGGTTACACAACCTAACCCAATTGTAAGTTCCGATCCAACACAAGATCAACAACCTACCATTCCTCGTCGTAGTGGGAGGGTTAGAACACAACCCGAAAGATACATCGGTCTGGGAGAATCAGTGGAGAATCTCCCGGACGACGATGATCCCTATACATACAAGGAAGCTATGAAGGATGTTGATAGTCGCCATTGGCAAAAGGCAATGCAATCTGAGATTGAATCTATGTTCGATAACAAAGTCTGGTCCCTTGTAGACTTGCCTAAGGGGATAAAACCCATTGGGTGCAAGTGGGTATACAAGAGGAAAAGAGGTATGGATGGAAAGGTGGAAACCTTTAAAGCTAGATTGGTAGCTAAAGGGTATACACAGAAAGAAGGTATCGATTATGAGGAAACCTTCTCTCCTGTGGCCATGCTTAAATCCATTAGGATACTCTTATCCATTGCAGCATCTTTAGATCTAGAGATTTGGCAAATGGACGTCAAGACAGCTTTCCTTAATGGAAGTCTTGACGAAAGCATCTACATGATGCAACCAAAGGGATTCATTGAAAAGGGCCAAATGGAAAAGGTATGCAAGTTGCAGAAATCCATATATGGATTGAAGCAAGCATCCAGATCCTGGAACATAAGGTTTGATCAAGCTGTCAAAGGTTTTGGATTTATTCAGAATCCTGACGAACCTTGTGTATACAAAAGGATTAAGGGCGACAAGTTGGTTTTCTTGATTCTTTATGTTGATGATATACTACTCATTGGAAACGATGTAGGTGTATTGACATCAGTAAAAGAATGGTTAGCAAAATAATTTGATATAAAGGACTTAGGAGAAGCAAGTTTTATTCTAGGTATCCAAGTAATAAGGGATAGAAAGAATAAAACGATTGCATTATCCCAAGCTTCATACATAGACAAGATCTTGTCTAGGTTTTCCATGCAGGATTCCAAGAAAGGTATGTTACCTTTCAGACATGGAATCAAGCTTTCTAAGGAACAAGTTCCTAAGAATGAGCATGAAGAGCAATTCATGAATAGAGTTCCACATGCCTCGGCAGTTGGAAGTCTCATGTATGCAATGCTCTGTACTAGACCAGATATTTGTTTTGCTGTTGGCATAGTTAGCAGGTTTCAATTGAAACCTGGTCCTAATCACTGGACAGCAGTCAAGCATATTTTCAAGTATCTCAAGAGAACGAGGGATAATATGCTTGTATACTCTGGAGGGGATTTGATTCCCGTTGGGTATACAGATTCTGATTTCCAATCAGATTCTGACTCCAGAAAATCCACATCAAGGGCTGTGTTTACTATTTAAGGAGGAGCAGTCATATGGAGGAGTATCAAGCAATCTTGTATTGCTGATTCCACCATGGAAGCTGAGTATGTTGCTGCATGCGAGGCTGCCAAAGAGGCTGTTTGGCTCCGCCAATTCTTGATTGACTTAGAAGTGGTTCCTAGTGCGAATAAGCAGATCACTATCTACTGTGACAACACTGGAGCAGTGGCTAATTCGAAAGAACCAAGAAGTCACAAGAGAGGTAAACACATTGAAAGAAAGTATCATCTTTTAAGGGAGATTGTTCAAAGAGGTGACGTGACGATTACTAAAATCGCGTCAGCAGAAAATCTAGCGGATCCCTTCACAAAGGCTCTACCTCAGAAGAGTTTCGATGGGCATCTAGAGAACATGGGCTTCAGAGATATGACACATTTGCTATAGTGCAAGTGGGAGATTGTTAGGATTATGCTCAATAGCAAGAGTGTAATGTTGTAATTAACAATCTTTTTCATTTTAATAAAGTGATTTCTGGTTTAACAAATCGTATAGCATTTATAGTTTAATATTATAATTGTCAAAGTAAATAATCATAAGGTCTAAAGACTATGAGAAAAGAAGAATTGTTCGTACATCTGGATATGTATGTGGTAGACACAATTATTTAGTTAGTCTTGAATAATGTTCACAACTTAAGTTAAAGGTTGGGCACCTTTATCTTGTTAAAGTTGTAGAATTCTTTTGCTAGCATTTGAGTGGGATCAAATGAGATATGGTGAGTCTAAAATCATCGGAGTGTCTTCGAGCAAAAGGATCTAGTGCACTGGGTGCATTGAACTGGATCACAATGAAAAGTTTTATCTAGAACCGTCAATAGATAATAGTCTTTTCATTATCAGGACAATCGGAGAGTCTATCTTAATCCTGAGATAAATGATGGACTTATGGTTGCAAATGATATCATTTGAGTTATCAATGGGTACGATTATAATGCATAGTCTATCCTCGATAGTTTGGTGATATTCATCTGTTAATCGATAGAGGACTTCATTTATAGATATGGACATCATGGCTCCATTTATTAAATGAGAGTATAATATCATCATATGGATGTTTTGAGGTAATTGGATATTAAATCTCAACGTTGAGTTTTCGATAGTGTCTATTGAAAACATGGCTTCTGGACAAGTCAAAATATCCAAGTTCAAAACATGGTCATATGAGTAAATATGGTAACTTGGAGAGTTATAGGCGGTCTATGAACTCTTGGCGATTACTGATATTAATCACGAGGATACACTATCTCCAACATGATTGTCTAGGGTATGAATGAGGAACATCTTCCTTTTCTATCTTTATTTAAGAGTTCAATTTTAGCTCTTTAGTGGAATGAGTTAAAATTAATGGATCGGACCTAAGTGAATCATTTGTTGATTGTGATTAGGTTATGTCTATTGAAGCTTAAATTTAGATGGCCCGCCAAGATCCCCAATCCACACGGACTTGTATGGATCACTTGATATATTCTACCGGACCAATTTAAGGGTCCATCTAGAATTGCCTTTAATATATTAAGAATATAATTTGCACATTATTTAAGTAATGGGCTGCTCAATTATATTAACATATTAATAAAAGACATATGGGCTTGTTTCTTTTAGTAAGAATGGTTCTGGTTCACATGTGGGCTTTTTATTTAAAGTCCAATGGATTAAATGAAATAAGAAAATAATATTAGGCCCAATTTTATTCAAGTGGGGCGGCAAGATTAATATTTTAACCTAAGATATTATTTTGTTTTCATTGTTTTAATTAAATAAGAATTAATTAATTTATTAATTAATTGTTTAATTAAGAAACAAATCTTTTCTGATTAGGAAATATGATTCCTAGTCTTATACTATTGTTGGTAGTATACTAAAAGTAAAAGACTTATTTGGTAAGAAAATAAATAAATAATTTTATTTATTTAATCAAATAAAAAGTCTTTTATTTTAGTCAATAAAAAGAATAAAATATCTATGAGTTGGATTAGGGTTTGAAGTCTATTCTTTTATGGAAATTAGGGTGCAACACAAACTCCTTTTAGGAGTGTGATTTGCGGCAACTCTAGGAGAAAAAGAGAGCAAGATTTCGGCAACCCTAATAGGAAAAGAGAAGAAAATTTAGGCCACCTATATATACATACGTATAGAATTCGGCCACCCTATGCTTTGTGCTTGAGAGACAATTTTCTTCTTCTTCTTAATTCATAGAGAGCATTATTTTTATTCTACCAAAAACATAAAAGAGTGAATAAATTATTCTTTGATGGTACACTATTTGCTTGTTCATCAATAAGCTTGTGTGTACAACATCGATTTAGGTTCACGCGAGTTTCGATCATTAGATTGAGAACTCAAAAGTGACCGGAATAATTTTAGTCTTCTTTTGATTGTTTTTGTGACTAACAAAGAAAAGAAAAGTTTATTTGTCCATTCACAGGTTTACAATTCAAAGAAAAGGGAGACCACGCTCCTAGGTGATCCACGTTCGTGCTAGGATTGAAGATCTTGCGGATTACCATCGACGTAAGTCAATCGGATCACGCGACAAAAGGTATTATTCTTTTGTTAGATAATATATATGTTTAATTGATTAAAGGGTTTAAGGTTCATAAAAGGAAATTTTTTTTAAAAGTTACTAAATCAATTTTTAGTCTCGCTTCCGCTGCGTGTACTACGGTATTTTTCCCTACACTGTACAGGCGCTGTACAAGAGGTGCTCTACGTACAGCGCCCAAGGCAAATATGAGGCCAACTTATCAAAACGACCACACCTTGATTTGGCCCCCTATATTTATGACACTTTGACTTTAGGTCAATTAAGGGAGTTCATATTCAGATTTCATACCTAGGATATTTTTCAAAGAGAATAAAAATTCCAAGAACTCATTTTTTTTGTTTACTCAAACACTTTTTCATGATCATCAATCATCATCTAGCATCATCCTAGATCATCGAGATGTCTCTTTGTATGGATTCTTCATCATACTTTGTTTGGTAAGCTTTTCACTAATATCTTACATATTTTGTGTTTTTCTTAACAAGCAATCTCAATTTATTACTTGTATGATTTTCATATATCTTTTGATACAAGATTGAGATTAGTGTGATGTATGTTTGAGAAGTTGTATTGTGACAGCTAATTAGGTTTTGTGCTTAATCTTGATTAGCTAAACTATTTGATTGAACATGTCATTTAGTTTTTAATATCTAGGATTGTTCTAATTGCATATTAATCATCTTAGATAAGCATATAGGGTTTCTCTTGCTCTATGTTGCATTTGGATATTCATATATTCATTTAGGGTGTTATTCTCTTCATTGAGAAAGTAAGTCTTGTGTGTAGCTTCCGGGATTAGGTTGCTTAGATTGCAAGCAAATTGGACTAGGTTCACTCATACCGGGATTAGGTATGTGTGTGATTACTTCCGGGATTAGGTTGTAATCATTTTACACATTTAGTGGATTCGAGGTTCGAGTGTGGCTTACTTACTAGCCAGTGGTTTTTCCCGTGAGGGTTTCCATATAAAAATCAAGTGTTATTTTATTTTCACATTTTATACTTGATTTATTGCTTTATCTATTTAGGGGTAATTTCGTAATTTTTACTAAACACGAAAAATTGGGTAATAAGCTTAAAATCTATTCACCCCTCCCCCTAGATAGTTTTATACACACCGTGTTATAATTTGTTTCATTCGAAGCACCTAGGTTCGCAAGAGAAGTCGGATCGAGTACCCAGGTACCAGTCTTTGACAAACTCGGACCGCCATTGCCAGTACCAGATCATCCTAGAGATTTTAGACCCCGACAGGTGAAGTCAGCATTTGACATCCCTCCTAAAAGGATCCAGCCAACGGCTAGACCAGTAGTAGAGAAGAGGGCTCTACAACCTGATAGAGGTGGTAGTACTGGGCCCAGGAGAAACCCGTGGGGTACCTGGCCCCAAAGGGAGGGGCGCAAGGAGACAACCGCGCTATCTGAAACTTCGGATAATGAAGGCTTAGTAGCCAGATCTAGGCACGATAAGTCCTGATGTCTTGAAGATCAAATGGCCAAAATGGTAAAGGAACTTGAGGAGCTAAGGAAGGGGAAGCATCGGAGTACCCGGAATAACCCCTTGGGGGAGATGAATGCACCATTCTCTAGGAGGATCACAGAAGCAGAGCTACCCCCCAAATTCAAGATGCCCGCTGGGAAATATTCTAGATCAGAAGACCCCATAAACCGCATGGAGAGCTTCATCCACCAGATGGAGGTCCAGAACGCTACCCGGTCAGTGATGTGCAGAATGTTCCCTTCCACTCTGACCGACTATGCCAAGACTTGGTAAAGAAAGTTACCTCCAGATAGTGTGGATTCTTTTACAAAGCTTACTACAGATTTTTGTGCTCAGTTTCAGGGGATAAAACCTCGTCCCAAGAACCCTGTCCTACTACAATACGTGATCCAGGAGCGGGGTGAGACGTTGAGATCCTATGAAGAGAAGTTCCATAAAAAAGTGATCCAGATGGGATTGTTTACCGAAAAGGAGACCTTGGCTAATTTCAGAAGGAACCTGTGGGCTGGTAAATTATTTTAGTCATTTGCCAAGCCTCCGCCTAAGACTTACCAAGAGGCCTATGATAGGGCACTAGAGCAGGTGGACATAGATGAACAACTCCAGGTTAAGATCGAGCAAAATGAAGCCCGATCAACTACTACCGAAGAAGGAATCTCCGAAGCCTACACCTGTAAAGAAGTTTCAGAATCATCTTCCAAGCTAATCGACCTACCAGCCACCACCTCCTTCCCAGCATTGGGATAGATACCCGATGAGAAGGACCCCTCCTGGAATGACACCTCCACTAAGAGAGGTAGCACGGGTAGCAAGTGAAGAAGACTGGTACAACAATTACATTGCTCTCAATGCATCCCGAGAGACCATACACCTTGCCATTCATGACAAAGGCCTGCTCAGAAAGCCAAGTCCTATAAAGATCCCGGCTGATCAGAGGAATCACTACAAGTACTATGATTTCCATGAGAATGTGGGACACAACACATCTGAATGCTACAGCCTTCGTAACTGGATCGAAGGATTGGTAAGGGGAGGACTTTTAGTTGAATTTTTGTAGCAGGTACATGATAGCATTAAGGTGGGAAAAGAGGTACAAGGGAAGATGCGAGATGCGGAAGAAAGAATGAAGGATAGTGGAAAAGACATGATGTAGCAAATCCAAGTCATTCATACTATCAACGGAGGCCCAACACTAGCAGGGACTTCTACCAACTCAAGAAAGAACCATGCTAGGAAGATCCCGAGGTTTACTAATGGTCATGATGTACTTCGGGTCTCCAAGGGATCCCAAGACTATCCTCACTTTGCCCAAATCGTTTTCATAGATGAGGATGCATATAATACAGTTCAACCACACGATAATCCAATGGTGATCACGGTACAGATTGCTAATTGCTGGGTTCACCGCATCCTGATAGATATAGGGAGCAGCGTTGACATTTTATTCAAATAAGCGTTGACATTTTATTCAAATGAGCGTTGGAAAAGCTCAACCTGAAGAACCCTTGCTACAATAGTTGCACCATACCCTTATATGGTTTTACAAGAGATTCCGTGATACTAGTTGGAACGCATATCCTACTGGATAAGTGGAGAAGCTCCCCTTCAGCAGAACATAATGATAGAATTTATTGTGGTTAATACCCCGTCCACCTACAATGCGATCCTAGGAAAGCCTTTCCTATCTTAGAGGAGTATTGTCTATTTATCACAACGTTCTAAAATTCCCAATAGGAATCAAGGTAGGAGAAGTTCGAGGGGATCAACAAGCAGCCTGCACATGTTATGCGGTGTCCACCAATCCTACTGCACTAGCCAAGCAGTGTGCACATGTAACCAGTGAACCAATCCGGGAGATGCCAGAGTATGATCACTACGTCTTGGAAGAAGGAGAGATACCGAACATGATTATAGAAGAAATGGAAGAGGAAGAGCGAGGATTGACTGGTGGTCACCCTGCGGAGCAGTTAGAAGAAATAGCTATCAGAAGGAAGATCCAACCAAAGTAGTGAAGATAGGAGGCGCGCTAGATTGTGAAGTCAGGAAGAACCTGGTAAAACTCCTTGAAGAGTATAATGACATTTTTGCCTGGAGTCATAATGAAATGCCAGGTATCTCTTAATGTGTAAAATCGTGTTATAAAAACCTAACTCGCAAGTGCACGAATCGTGAGATAAGTACAGCGACAAGTAGGGATTGTTCCCACGAGGAAAAGTGATTTACTAGTTATAACTAATTCTAATTAAAGCTAAGCAATTAACAGTATCCAAGAGAGTTTATTTGATTGATTGATTGATGATTGATTAAAACTAAATTAAACTAAGAAAAGCAAGTAACAAGAATATGTGAATGTGATCAAGAGGTGAGAGGACTAGGTCATCAACGTTCCCCAACTATGTCTACTCAATTCTTCGAATTGACTTTTGATAAAAGATGTAACTCAAGTTAAGGGTTCGTTCTTATCTTATTTATGATTGTTACCATATGATCCTGGGATGAATCATGTGTTCTCAACTGCAATTCAATTTAACTCAAACACTTGAGAAATGAATCACAACCAAAAACCCATTAAGCTCAAGAACAAATGAACCAAAATTGCGTCCCAAACACTTGGGGTTGCTAATTTTATTCATTCAATGAAATATTGGCTCTCAATTATAATTTAATATAAATCACAATTAAAAACCCTAAATTCCTACCTAGCAAAAAACTATGCACCAACAAGAATAAAGATTTAAGTTATAGGATGAATTGAATGAATCAAACTTGAATTAAGAAAATATAATCAATTCTAACAAAGAGTATTCATAGCAGTTCACATTGACTCCCTAGTATGGAGTTAGTTACACATATTAGAAACAAAGAAACAAGAGGGAGAAAAGATAAAACCCATTGAAAAGCTTCAACAAATTCTTCAAATCCTCGATGAACTCCTTCGTCTTCGAATCTTCTATGAGTAAGGTGAATGATGAATTTGTGTGATGAGCAAAAGTATGGAATGTCTAAATGGGAGAGTTGGAACTAGAGAGACAGCCCTAAAGACCACTCAATATATATAGGCCCCCTCAATCTGAATACGAAAAGACTCCTAAATCGGGCCAGAATCACCAAACCGCTGCCAAGATCGTTGCCAGTGTGGCAGCAGCATGGCAACGCTCTTGACGAGAAACGGGGAACCGCTGCAGCTATGGAAGTGGCGTGGCAACGCCCTGGCAGCGGTAGCTTCTGTTTTCAGAATGCTGCTGCATCGCTGCTAAAGAATTGAGAGTGATTTTAACTGCACTATTGAATATTTGCACGAAGGCCCCTGAAGTCTTCAAAATAGCACTTTTTGCCTGATATTCTTCAATTTATTCATTTGGATCCAAAATCCTGAAAATGCTCACACACACACATTAAATCCCAAAAAGACTCGAGAAACAAGCAATTGATTAGAGGAATGGGGATCAAAAACATATACAATAAATTACCGATCATCTCTCTCAACCTAGCCACTCACAGGCAGTAGACATAACCTTTAAGCCAGTCAAACAAAAACGGAGGCATTTCAACGCTGAGTGGAATGCCGCGGTACATGAAGAGGTGGATAATCTTCTGAAAGCCAGATTCGTTAGAGAATCCCGCTACCCCGAATGGATCGCCAATGTGGTCATGGTAACCAAAGCCAATGGGAAGTGGCGCATGTGTATGGACTACACCGACCTCGACCGAGCTTGCCCGAAAGATAGTTTCCCTCTGCCTAAAATAAACCAGCTAATTGATTCCACTGTAGGCAACAAGCTCATAAGCTTCATGGATGCCTTCTCGAAGTACAACCAGATCATGATGCACCCCACTGACCAAGACAAAACCAGCTTCATCACTGGACAGGGCCTCTTTTGTTATAAGGTGATGCCGTTCGGTCTTAAAAATGCTGGAACCACTTACCAGCACTTGGTGAACAAGTTATTCAAGCAGCAGATAGGAAGGTTTATGGAAGTATACATAGATTACATGATCACCAAGTCTCAGATGACCAACTAACACCCTAAAGATTTACGCCAGACCTTCCAAATAATAAGGGAGAATCAAATGAGATTGAATCCGGCTAAGTGTGTTTTCAGGGTAACATCAGGAAAATTTCTTGGGTTCATGGTACACGAGAGAGGAATCAAGGCAACCCCCGAGAAAATTAAGGCCATCATGGATCTTGAATCCCCTACAACCCTCTAGCAGGCACAGATAAGTGTTTACCTTTCTTTAAAATCATTAAATAGGGTAAGAGGATGAAGTGGGATCAGGAGAGTGAGCAAGCTTTCCAATATTTGAAGAAATACCTAGCTAGCCCGCCTTTGCTAGTGAAACCCCTCTTTGGAGAAGAACTATAGCTTTACTTGGAAATATCAGAAACCGCTACCAGTTGGGCCTTAGTAAAGGAGTGTAGTGATGGGGCCTAGAGACCAATCTACTATGTGAGCCGTGATCTGACAAAATCTGAGAAGAATTATACTCTCCTGGAGAAGCTCGCCTATGCCCTTGTGACTACGGCTAGAAAGCTCCGGCCTTATTTTCAAGCTCACACAGTTGTAGTAGTGACAGACCAACCACTGAGACAGTTCCTCCAGAGGCTAGACGTATTAGACAGGCTGGTCCTGTGGGCCTTAGAGCTCACTCAGTATGACATAAAATACAAGGCAAGGACAACAATCAAGGCTCAAGCCTTAGCCGATTTTGTAGCAGAATTCAGCACAACCTCTAATCCGAATACCACTACTATCCCGAGCTCGGATCCAGAATCCGTGGAATGGCCCACTAATTGTAAGGCCTAAATATTATATACAAATAGGGCATCAAATCACGCAGGCTGTGGAGCCGAGATTGTCCTTACCGATCTTGAAGGGATCGAATGCAGCCACTATTTCAGGTTTGAGTTCAAAGCCACCAATAATGATGCAGGGATGAAAGTTGCCGAAGATTTGGGTGCAGATTTCCTCCTGGTCAGAAGTGATCCCAGCTTGTAATCAACCAAGTATCTAGTATGTACCAGGCAAAAGGTGACAACATGGTACCATACCTCAAAAGTTCAAGAAGCAGCAACAAGATTCAAGGGTATAAAGATGGAACAGATTCCTCGAGAGAGAAGAATCATCGAGCGGATGTCCTGTCCAAGATAGCTGCAACCGGAGGATAAACATTGCCAAGAGGGATACCACTCCAACTAATACCCCGACCCAGCATTTCCATGGGGTTAGAAGTGAGCCCGGTTGATCGACTCCCTTGCTGGATGGATCCCATAGCTGATTACCTTAAAAATGAAATTCTTCTAGAAGATTCGGATCAAGCACGCAAGCTCAAAAGGACCGTTATCTGGTACTGTCTGGTAGAAGGAAACCTCTACTACAAAGAAAAGTCACTTCCATTGCTAAGATGCCTACATCCGGAGGGGACTGTGGCAACCATGTATCAGGTGAGACCCTGGCTTACCAAGTTCTTATAATGGGTTACTACTAGCCTACTCTTCATCAGGATGCGAAGAAGTTTGCACAATCTTGTGAACCTTGTCAGAAGACAACCAACCTTCATCACCTACCTCCGGAAAGACTCACTTCAATTAGCAAACCTTACCCATTTACTATCTAGGGACTGGACTTGATCGGTCCACTTTCGACTGCTCATAGTCAAGCCAAGCACGCTGTAGTGGCCATAGACTACTTTACTCGGTGGGTGGAAGCAAAGTCCCTGGTCCAGATAACTGAAGCAAACACCACGAGCTTCGTCAAGAAAAATATTGTGTGCCGATTCGGTACCCCGATGGCCATAATAACTGATCTGGGTAAACAGTTTGACAATGTCAACTTAAGAGAGTTCTGTGAAGGGCAAGGTATCAACCTTCATTTTGCCTTGGTAGCCCACCATCAGACCAATGGGTTGGTGGAAGCTACCAACAAGACCGTCAAGAAGCTCTTAAAGAAGAAGCTTCAATAGAAGAAAGGGAAGTGGGTTGAAGAACTTCCAAATGTACTATGGGTATATCAGACTACTAAGAGGACTGCTACTTGGGAAACTCCTTACTCACAGGCTTTTAGGACAGAAGTAGTCTCGCCTATCGAGCATAGACTGACATCTTTCAGGGTCCAACACATTGAATTAGAAGACAATGAGACGAAATTGAAAGCCAGTCTAGATCTCCTCGAAGAGAAGTAGGACAGGGCTGTAGAACGAGTAACAGCCTACCAAAGCAAGATAGTCCAATGTTTCAATAGAAAGGTGAAGACTCGAAACTTTAAAGACGGGGACTTGGTCCTCAGGAAGGTAACTAAGAATACCCGGAAGAGGTCTGACGGTGTACTAACCACCAACTAGGAAGGTCCCTACCTGATAAAAATGGTGGTTCGAAGGGGGGCTTACAAACTGGAAGATATGGATGGTTACCCGGTAGACCACACCTGGAACGTCGATCACCTCAAAAGGTTTTACCCTTAGAGTTTGAAGAAAGATTTACTTAGGTTGATATGTCTCTAAATATATACCCCAAATTTGTTTTGTATCACTTCTTGAGAAATTCAATAAAAGTCAGTTTTGTTCTCCTACATGATTCTCCTGAGTTCGCCTTGTAAATTTCGCTGTAACTGATCGCCTCAAGACCAGGAAAGGCCACATGGCATTCTTGCTGCCTTGGTCGGGGTATACCCTCCTCCAGGAAGGATTTGGTGCATAAATGCCTAAGTGGCGTAGTCGCCTACCAGACTAAGGATCTGGATTCGTGGCCCTAGCTGCCCATCATATCCTCAAGACCAGGATGGCCTATACGAACCTCTTGAAGCCTCGTACGGGGAATACCCCTCTCCAGGAAACCTGGTGCTAAAGTGGCCTTAGTTGCCTACCATGACAGTTCGCCAAAGGATCAGGATACCTTGTCAGGATACCTGATACCTTACTTCGCCATATCTACACATGAAGACCTGATACTAAAGTGGCCTTAGTGGCTTTAGTTGCCTACTAGGATAGATCGCCAGAAGATCAGGATACTTGATACCTTACTTTGCCATATCTACACATGAAGACTTAGTGCTAAAGTGGCCCTAGTTGCCTACCATGACAAATTGCCAAAGGATTAGGATACCTTATCACGATACCTAATACCTTACCCTGCCATGCATACACATGAAATAAAATTTTTTATGGTAAAAGTGAGCAGGGCTACCAATCAAGCTGGGTTCAGAATCAGGATTCCTTACGTAGGGATTATCAAGTATCTGGACTTACAGTGTTCTGATTGGAGTACTTAAGCAACCTGGGACTCCTACCGGGATCGATTTGCTCTAACCAAGGTCGTTCCATACTTGTTCAAAATTACTTGATCAGAATCTTGCAAAATTTATATTGAATCTCACAAGGGGACTATCGTCCAAGAACTGTTTCCAGAGATAGTGCAAGTTTGGGTTCCTTTACTGCTAAGTAAACAAGCTTGAGGCTAAGTACTGACAGCATCCCAAACAAGTTTTATTTAGGTCATAAATAAACATGCAAGTATCATATTATACCGGGATATATTGTAAGCAAGTAGGACAATATGATTACAAAAAGGTAGAGAACTTTTTCATTTGATCAATCAGGGTGCCCAACCCCCATTCCCGGGCTACAAAAAAGTTATGAATATATATGTTAACCTAAAATTGTCACCGGGGTGCCATTTCAAATTAACGATATATGAAGGGCTCGGATCTGAATAGATCTAGGCTAGCGGGATGGGTAGTATCCCGATACCCCGCTATATCTTATGAATCTACTAAGAATAATGGGTGCAAGTAGTAGGAGGGATAATTTCCTGATATGGTGAGAGTATGAAAGCATTAAATTGTTTATGTATTATATGGATAACGACTGTAATAAGATTTTACAACTCAATGCTTGAACTATTGAGATTACAGTAGGGGAGAAAGTAAAACATCTTGGTGGACAATCGAGATGGAGCTTTTCGTGCCTGTCGATAAGTAGAAAAAAAGTGAGGTCCTGTCCCTTTTTCCTGTGAACATATGATCATTATATAGGCCCGCTTTCTTACTGAATACTCCTAGAACTTCGGTCTAGGGTTTCAGTGATGCACGGGCCTTCCTTTGGAGTCTAACGAATTCGTTGGGATATTGATCCCGAAAGATCAGGTGATTCCTTCTTTCTCGGTTCCAAATAAGTTGACCCTTATTCGAAATAGGATTCTTTATGGCGGGAATGAATGCCGCGTTGTAACTTGAGTTTTTATCTTAAACGGTGAAGTTTAATGTTTGCCTTTACATGTGGTCTGCTCTTCGGGGTGCTCGCCTCCTGCTTCAGCGGAGCCGGTATACTGGGATCCAGGTGTTTATCTTGCTATGTGTATGCCACGAGTTTTGCTGGTCAGGGTACTCCGGGTACCCCGCGTCCCTCTCGCTCCTCTTAAAACGATGTTTACAGATATCAGGGTGCCAAGCATCGGGGTACCAGGATACTTGGGTATCGAGGTAGTCGGGGTAATTGGGTGCCACGATCTTGTGACGGTTATGTCTCTAGAGCCCTTCTCTTTATGGCTTCCTAGTGCTTTCTTGGTTCCAGAGATTTTGGACTTGACCGGGGTGGGTAGAGACTCTTACTCTAGCCCGTCAGCTAGCAGATGGGGTACCCGAATATCTTTCCCGCTGTACTTTGCATCCCGGCTTTCTTCTCAAAGCTAATGGAAAATTCTTTTTTGGTCCCCGCCATTTTAGGCGGTTAACAATATATATATATATATATATATATATATATATATATATATATATATATATATATATACAGTCTTTCTATTATCAGTTCGTCCTGACAATAAATATATCAGGACGAAGAATGTGGACCATAGATTATGGAGAAGTTTTGACAAATGCATACACTTTGAGTCAAAGTATGTAAATCTAGTGGTCCACATTCTTCATCCTGATATATTTATTGTCAGGACGAACTGATAATAGAAAAAAAAATATATATATATATATATACAGTCTTTCTATTATCAGTTCGAACTGACAATAAATATATCAGGACGAAGAATGTGGACCACAGATTATGGAGAAGTTTTGACAAGTGCATACACTTTGAGTCAAAGTATGTAAATCTAGTGGTCCACATTCTTCGTCATGATATATTTATTGTCAGGACGAACTGATAATAGAAAATATGTATATATAAATAGATAGATATATATATATATATATATATATATATATGACAAAGTCACAGATCATGCATCCTACTGGTTCCCTGCTCCTCCCGCATGGCCGGCTGCACTTACCCCATCAACAACCTTGTCCCCTGTATCAGCTTGGACTCCCCCAGCTTCTGGCACCTTGGCTTCAACAGGAACTTCTGCTTCATCCAATGATACAACCTCAGTAGGATGCATAGAATCCTGCACTTTATGGTCTTAAGTAGCAAGAGGATCATGTCCCCCCTTCTCGGTTGATTCTGCTAAGTCACCAGCATGTAAACTGGATCCCTGATGTGGAAGAGGATCTGGGATGGAGGCAACCTGAAAGGAACCCCCCTGGTCTGGATTAACATCTGAAAACAGGGCAGCCCTAGCCATGATCTGGTCTTGGTCCCAATTGAGGGTAGTTTGTAGGTTAAAAGGAGGAGGGAAAGCCTTAGCAACCTCATATGAGGCAGTAAAGTATCCGTCCATGAAAGAGGAGTCCACCCTAGCCTCCAAGATGCTCATAGAACCCCGTAAAAACTGGTTCTCATCCCGAAGCATGGCCTTCTCTGCCTCAAAGTCTCTCTCGCAGCCCGTGGTGTGCTAACTTAATTGTTTCTGTGTCATAAACATGCTTCATCCACTCTAGCTTTACCAAGGCAACCTACCTACCGGTTTCAGATTCATTGGCTTATTGGACCAGGAAGGTCACACTCTCCTCAGCCCAGGCTAGATCATCCCTGGCTTCTTCTAGCTTAGCCTGAAATGTAAGATTTGCCTCCTTCAAAGCTGTAACTGCTGCCCCATAACCAAATCAAATTTAAAGCCCTACAAAGAGAAGAAAATAGTAAGTACCTTCTAAAGAATTATACCAAACAAGCAGGGAAGTCAAGGTTTCATACCTCAACAAGTAGAGAAGCCCCCTTGGTAACTAGGATGTTAGTGGGCAAGGAAGACATTGACTGCAAGCCTCCCTCAGGACAAGCAGCGATGAACTTGGACACAACATCTTTCTGGCTATAATCTCGTGACCCCGATCCAGAGGGAAGATCAGCAGGGGGAGTGGCCACGGTAGCACTTTTCTCTTTCTCCACCCTGGCTAGGCACCTGGCAGATACAGTTGGGGGATGGGGAGGGGAGGGGGAGGGGAGGGAGAGGGAGAGGAGAGAGGGGGATGAGGAGGAGGAGAAGGATAATGAGGAGGAGCCACTACAGCAGGCCTGGTAGCAGCAACATTGAAAGCCTACCTCGAGATTTGGACCAGTGAACCCGAGCCTTAGTAGCCCATGCCAGCATCTCGCCCAGGGTCGGGCATGCTAGAATCTGAGTGGGAAGAGAGGCAAAAGAGTGTAAAGGTAACCCCGTAGAAGCCGGAGGAGAGGTTTTGATGTAGGCAATCTGGACCCGAACGTAACACAGGCACCAGAAGGTGGAGAATGAGTAGGAGAATGGACTGGAAGGGGATCTAGGAATCCCGGCTCTGAAGAAGAAGAAGAAGAAGAAGGAGAAGGAGAATGAAAGGAGTGGTAGAAACTGCCAAAATGAGGATCAGCATCATAAAAAAAAATAAATAAAAAAGCAAGAAGGACAGAACCACATACCCAGATAAGCGATAGATATCCTGAGATATCGGTCCAGCCTAACTCCCTCATAAGCGTCATTGGAAGGGTACTGCAAATTTGTATACATCATCTCTTGGATCCTTTAAGGACCCCCCCGGACTCCGTGAAAAGTATCCCTTGTCCCACTTGTCATTCGTGGTTGAAACAAATTATAGCACGGTGTGTATAAAGCTATCTAGAGGGGGGGTGAATAGATTTTACGCTTTTTACCCAATTTTCGTGTTAGTCAAAATTACGAAAATGCCCTCAAGATAATATAAACAAGCAAGTGTAATATGGTGCGAAATTAAAACAACACTTGGTTTTTACATGGAAACCCTCACGGGAAAAACCACGGGCTATGTAAGTAAGCCACACTCGAACTCGAATCCACTAAATGTGCAAACGATTACAACCTAATCCGGAAGTAATCACACACCTACCTAATCCCGGTATGAGTGAACCTAGTCCAATTTGCTTGCGTTCTAAGCAACCTAATCCCGGAAGCTACACACAAGACTTACTTTCTCTATGAAGAGAATACAACCCTAAGGAATATATGTAATATCCAAAATGCAACATAGAGCAAGGGAAACCCTATGCTTATCTAAGATGATTAATATGCAATTAAGAACAATCCTAGATATTAAAACTAAATGACATGTCAATTAGTTTAGCTAATCAATATTAAGCACAACACCTAATATGCTAGCACAATACACTTCTCAAACATACATCATACTCATCTCAATATTGTATCCAAAGCATACAAAATAATCAACAAGTAATTAATTGAGATTGCTAGATAAGAGAAACACAAAACATGTAAGATTTAGTGAAAAGCTTACCAAGCAAAGTATGATGAAGATTCCATGCAAGATGACATCTAGATGATCATGGATGATGCTAGATGATGATTGTTCATGAAAAGTGTTTGAGTAATCTAAAAATGAGTTCTTTGGAATTTTTCTTCTCATTGAAAAATATCCTAAGTATATAATCTGAATATGAACTCTTGTAATTGACCTAAAGTCAAAGTGGCATATATATAGGAGGCCAAAACAAAGTGTGGTCGTTTTGATAAGTTTCCTCAATTTTGCCATGGGCGCTCTACGTAGAGCGCTTGTAGAGCCCCCTTGCTCTGTTCTGCGAGAAAACAGAGGGGCGCTCTACGTAGAGCGCTTTGTAGAGCGCCTTCAGAGGGGTCGCTCTACTTAGGAGGCGCTTTGTAGAGCGCCTCTACAGCGCTCGTACAGCGATCGAATTAAATCGATCAGGTCTGTACAGCGCCCAACGGGGTGCTCTCATTATAGAGCGCTTTTGTAGAGCGCTTTTGGAGCGCCCAGTGCAAAAATGCAATCCTAAGTCTAAGCATGACAAGGCAATTGGATATGCAAGATGCAAATCAAACTAACATGCAAGAAGAGATGTTAATGAGCATTAAGGCACACAATAAGACACACAACATACAAGGATTAAACATATGCATGAGTTGTGAGTGTGTGCAACTATCTCTTCAAGACAAGTAAGCACTTAGGGAAATATACCTCGGTGCTTATCACACGTGGTCTTCGAAAGGGCTTCGAACAATAAACCCGATACCTAGGCTACCCTTACAAAGAACCCAAATATGTGGTTTGTCCACGAATAACCCATCCAATTCAACAAATGGGAACCTTACAGTGGAACTAGGTAGGGACCGGATACTCAGTTTCCCCAATATGCATTGAGTGGCTCCAATCTCCCTCTACCACGACTCATTAAAGTGGAATGCATGTGTTGAGTTTAAGTGCTTATGGGTCTTTGAAGTATGGTGGTAAGTTTTCCCACCTATGAGCTTTAAAGATAAATGCATTGCTTGTTTATTTTGTAATTTTTATTTTTATTTTTCTTTAGATCTAAGAGTGCGAGTTGTTTGTGCTTAGATCTTAGGATTCTTTTGATTTGTTGTTTTTAATCTTTGTGATTTTTGTTTTCTTATGTCCAAATCTTGCTAAGCATTGTCCATTATGTACGGAAAAGGTTCCGTTGTGCAACATTGAGGAAGTGTTAAGTTTAGGTTTGGGGGTGCGGACAACTTTCGTGATGTGTCTTGTTTTTTTGGTTAAAAATTTTCAATCTCTATAATTTGGTCAAAATTGAAAATTTTGGGAATTGAAGTCCATTTTGTTAAGATAATATCTTTACTTTCTGATAGACATGTCATGTATGCTTTTAGGTCTATATCTTGACTATCATCATGCCATGTATGATCTTTGCATCACTATTAATTTGCTTGTACAGTGCCAATCTTTTGATGTTGAGGTAGATAGAACTCTATCCTGTTTAGCTTAGGAAATAGTTGAGACTACCCTTGTGAGAATTGTGCCTATAAGCGTTTTTATTGAGAGGGTATTTTGTTTCTACTCATTAAACACTCTTCGAATTTGTTCTCTTAATTTTAGTGATCTCATTGTACATCAATTTGCATTGATTGCCATAGAATATATATGTGGACTGCTTGTTGAAATTTGTATCCCTTGCTAGATGAATTTTTTAGAAATGATTTTGGGCTATAGTGTGTGCTAAACTCCAAATATAGCCTAAACACTTCCATATCCCTATGTGCACTTCATTGTTAAATTGAGACCAAACACTAAACCTACACACATCACCCACAATTCAAACACTTAACCACTCCCTAGTTATTAATCATGTTAGGTGCATAGCTTAATAGAAGTCAATTGTAAGCTCCAAATTGTGTAAAAGCGTGTACTGAAGTAAATGTTTAAAAATTGTGCTAGAAAAAAGGGCTTTCAAAAAGAAGTGTTCAATGAAAAACACTTAGAGCCTCAATCTCTTCCAATGTAAAGTTACTCAAAAGATGTGAGTACAAATTTTAGCAAATTGTGCACTTTAAAGTTTATAGCCTAGACGCTAAATTGTATTCTGAAAAAATACATAAAGCTTATTATATTGAAAGTTAATGTTTAAACACCTTGCAGGATTAATAGCTTTATCTATCATTCCTACCATAACATCCATACACCACAAATCACCCTTGGTCACAATACAAATTAGGGAAGCCTAATTGATCTCTTAGGAGTCTATATTGGGAATATGAGTTGATGCATGCGCTTTTCACTTCATGGTATTTCAATTCCTTCCATGAGATCCATTTTCAGAAATGAGCTTTATTTGAAAATATTCATATGCGATATATATTTTTATTTCGATACATAAACTCCCATTTGCATATGTTTGATATAGAGTGATAGCCTAGGTTCTGAGTGAATATGACTGAAATCTGGTGAGGATTAGCGTCGAGGCGAATTCTAGCCTAGCATTCGAGTTTAGTTGTTTTGTAAACCGAAAGCATCCTAATTATTGGCATACTTGCATGACTGTGATGTATGATTTGAATGGTCATGGGCAAATTTCTAAACAAAGAGAACAGCCTTGTAAAAGGATCCAAACTGGGTCCAAATGGAGTAGTCCTCTACGAACCAAAATTCCAAAGGAAGGTGCTTCAACTGTGACAAGCTGTGTCACAGATCTTCTGAGTGCAGGTTGCCAAAGAAGAGAAGAATCAACGGAGGCAAACTTGTGCTGGTATCTCAAAGAGTACGAGATCAATCTCTCGCAGTTTGTGACGACCAACCTTGGTCGGGTCCAATCCAAGGGAGTTTGGTTGTAGTATGTACCACTCGCCAATATGCTCTGACAGGGAGATGTTCAATACGTTTGAAGAGAGGCGAATGATGATAACTATATATGGGCAAATACTCAGCCACATCTGACGTCAAGGTACGTGGGCAATTCATCTCAAGATGACCTCTGTATACCCCTGAAGCTGAACAATGTGCAGTATGTACCGGAAATTCGCAGAACTTGGTTGGTCCGGTTCGTTGTTAAATCACATGGGTTCAAGAATGTGTTTGAATCCAAACAATGTAGTTTTGACTAAGCAGGGTACTTATGTGGGTAGGGGATATGTAACTGAAGGGCTTTTTAAGCTCAATGTATCTATTTTAAACGAACTATCAATAAAGATAATTCTTCAGTTTATTTGCTTCAGTCTTCCAATTTATGCATGGTAGACTAGGACACGTTAATTATGATACTTTACGTAGATTAATTAACTTAAATCATATTCCCACGTTTAATATTGATCCTAAACATAAGTGTGAAATTTGCGTTGAAGCAAAACTAACAAGGTCATCATTTCAAACTATTGAAAGAAAAATCTGAACCTCTTGATTTAATTCACACAGATATATGTGACTTAAAATTTGTTCAAACAAGAGGTGGTAACAAATACTTCATCACGTTTATAGATGATAGCACCAAATACTGCTATGTATACTTGTTGAAAACAAAGATGAAGCTATAGAGAAGTTTAGTCTCTATAAAACTGAAGCTGAAAATCAACTCAACAAGAAAATCAAGGCACTAAGAAGTGACCGAGGTGGTGAGTATGTAGCACCGTTTGGTGAATTCTGTGCACAACATGGAATCATACACCAAACCACTGCACCATATCCCCTCAGCAAAACGGCATTGCAGACGTAAAAAATCGTACTTTGAAAGAGATGATGAATGCAATGCTGATAAGTTCTGGATTGCCTCAGAACATGTGGGGTGACGCTATATTGTCTAGCAATTACCTTTTAAATAAGGTACCCCGAAAGAAAGAAGACAAGACCCCATATGAACTATGGAAAGGAAGAAAGCCTTCCTACAAATTCTTACGAATGTGGGGGTGTCTTGCCAAAGTGGCCGTACCTTTACCTAAGAAGGTGAAAATAGGTCCGAAAACTGTTGACTGTATTTCATTGGATATGCACAAAATAGTAGTGCTCATCGTTTCTTGGTCTATAAATATGACATACCAGATATACACAAAAACACGACAATGGAATCTAGAAATGCAATGTTCTTTGAACATGTATTTCCATGTAAATCCAATGATGAAGCAAGTTCGTCAAAACGAATACATGCTGATAACTGTGAAGACCAAGAACAAGGAAATGAGGTAGAGGATGAACCTAGACGTAGCAAAAGAGCAAGGACGGAAACGTCTTTTGGTCCAGATTTTATGACCTACTTGCTAGAAGGTGAACCTCGAACTTTCAAAGAAGCGGTAAGCTCTTCAGAAGGACTCTTATGGAAAGAGGCTATTAAGAGCGAAATTGATTCCATCCTTCAAAATCATACTTGGGAATTAGTGGATCTTCCTCCGGGATGTAAACCGCTAGGATCCAAATGGATTTTCAAAAGAAAGATGAAAGCAGATGGATCAATTGATAAGTACAAGGCTAGACTTGTAATTAAAGGTTACAATCAACGAGAAGTCTAGACTACTTTGATACATATTATCCAATAACGAGAATAACCTCCATTAGGATGATACTTGCAATCGCAGCTTTGCGAAATCTTGAAGTACATCAAATGGATGTGAAAACGGCTTTCTTAAATGGAGATCTAGATGAAGAGATTTATATGGAACAACCTGAGGGTTTTTCAGCTCCAGGACAAGGAAAGAAAGTCTGTAAATTGGTAAAGTCTTTATATGGTTTAAAGCAAGCACCAAAACAATGGCATGAGAAATTTGACAATGCTATGATGTCAAATGGATTTAAAATCAACGAATGTGACAAATGTGTTTATGTCAAGGACATAGAAAATGGTTATGTCATTGTGTGTCTTTACGTTGATGACATGCTCATTGTTGGTAGTGATAATAAAATGATCAAATCTACCAAGGATATGTTGAAATCAAGATTTGATATGAAAGATATGGGACCAGCTGATGTAATGTTGGGAATGAAAATCTCAAAGACATCTAACAGACTCATACTAAGTCAATCACACTATATTGACATGATTCTTGAGAAATTCAACAAAATGATTCTGGAATTTCCAGAACACCAGTAGATACAAATCTACACCTATCCAAGAATAAAGGTGTGAGCGTCTCTCAACTAGAATATTCTCGAGTGATAGGAAGTTTGATGTACTTAACAAGTTGTACAAGACCAGACATTGCTAATGCAGTCAGCAAATTAAGCAGATACACGAGTAATCCAGGAACTGATCACTGGAAAGGGATAGTAAGAGTACTGAAGTACTTACGATTCACTCGCAATCATGGACTGCATTATACCAGATATCCTGCTGTCCTAGAAGGATACACTGATGCAAACTGGATATCTGATATGAAAGATTCAAAATCCACTAGTGGGTATGTTTTCACACTAGGAGAGTGCGGCAGTATCCTGGAAATCCTCCAAAAAACCTGTATAGCCAGATCCACCATGGAATCTGAGTTTATAGCATTAGATAATTGTGGTGAGGATGCTGAATGGCTACGCCAATTTTTAGAGGACATTCCAAGATGGCCAAAGCCTGTGCCAGCGATTTGCATCCACTGTGATAGTCAATCAGCAATAGGAAGGGCACAGAGCAACATGTATAATGGGAAGTCCAGACATATACGTCGAAGACATAATACCATTAGACAAATAATCTCAACTGGGGTTATCACTATTGACTATGTAAGGTCAAAAGATAACATTGCGGATCCTCTAACCAAAGGGTTAAATAGAGAATTAGTTGAGACATCATTAAGAGGAATGGGACTAAAGCCCATGAAATAAAAGGTCAATACAATGGAAACCCAACCTAGTTGACTGGAGATCCCAAGATCTAGGTTCAATGGGACAACCAAGTTGTAAGACTGAGTTGGATCACTATGGGGGTTACCCTCAAGTCCATTCCTATGATGAAACAGTGATGCCCGTAGGGAAAGGCTAAACTATGTTTTTAATGATTCTTATGCGTTGAAATTCCAAGCTATGGAAATCCAAGCAGAGTAATGCGGGTTACTCTTAATTAAGAAATCACCTATGTGAGAGAGAAGTGGGGCCGCTTCTAAAAGAGAATAGTGAAGGGCTATATTCTCCAAAGACTCTTACAGAACCAGGCGTAGGTTCATGGCCAAAACGAAAATAACAATGAGAACCAAATCGAGTCTGGAAGATACCTGTGTGAGGTGTGTGATCGTTTACACAAAACGGCAGAACAGTTCAAGGATATCACATCTACTGATCAGCCAGTAAAGTAAACATACCTTTACAAGGGAAGGTTCAAAGGGTAACACCTACCTATCCTATGCAGGTTTCGACCGTTTGAACTTACCAAACATCATCTTTTGTGTCTCCTAGGTCAATTTCATTCATGTGGGGGATTGTTGGAAATTTTGTGACAAACTCATGATTTGAGAGCATTATTTGGGTATGATTAATTCCATGAAAATGGAAAATTAAAATGGATTCGAATTCTCCTCCGTGAGAGCTTCGAAATGATATACTCAAATTCACAAAATGGTTAATGGGTGAATGAGAAATTGAGTCTCAAAGTGAACCCATTGTGTAGGGATCAAAGTGAATCCCACATTGCTTAGGGAAGTCACTTATGTGTAGTATATAAGTGAATGTGTGATATGAAGTATCAACAGTGTGTGGCATAGAGGCTCTCTCTTGCGCGCAGGGGGGGGTGCAAATCTTGGACCTCGAACCTTCGAATGCACGACTCGTGTATGGGCGCGACCTGCGTACACGAATGCCGCTCCGATTGGACCGTGAGAGTCCAGTTGACTTTTTGCCACTTCCCTAAGTCAACGTTTTTGATAAGGAAAGAATTAATTGGTTGGATTCTGATTTCTTACTTGATCACTAAGAATAAAGAATCGGTTTTAATTAGAAATAAATCTCTTCAAACGGAAATTATTCTCTAATTAATTGGATTTCCTTATTAAAATCAAAAACGTATTAACCAAGGAAATTCCACATTAATCCCGAAACCCTAGTGGTTCATTATTATCTATAAAACCCTAGGTAGTCTGTTCATTATTTTCATCCCGAATTAAACAGTAGCAGCAGCCGTAATTCTTCTTCTCCTTCTTCAGTTCTTTGGTGAGTTTCATCCCGAATATTTGAGTTCGCTGAAAGTGGTTTACTCCACTGTCGAACCGTTGTATCCTGGGAGACGATCTCTAACACATACGGTGTAATATACTGCGAAATCGTCTTAAGGACACCGTGTGAAACACGGGCCTCGGTTCCTTTGATTTCTAACGTTTTCTTTTCTGGTTTATTTACATTATCTTGCTGCAGGTTCAATCCAGATTGTGGTTTTTAAGATATTAACAACAATCTTAAGACGATTTCCTTAAAACATTCTTTTCTTCTATTCTTCAAACCTTCTGGTTTCTGAACCTCTGTTTGATTTGTAATTAAACTCTGTTTTATAAAACGTCACCTTATAATTCATTTTATAAACTTGAAATAACTGTGGAAATTAGGTCTGGTTTCAGACACTGATTTCAAACCATTAACTGGTTTAATATTCGAAAATCGGGTCTAATCTTAGGCACTGATTTGTTTTGGCTAATCGGGTCTACAAGTGTAGACACTGATTGTGATTTCTTCTGAAAAACTGGAATCGTTGTGATTCATTGTATTTTCTGTTTAGAAATCTCGAATCGTTTGATTCACTGTGATTTCTCTTATAAATCTAGAATCTGTTTGATTCATTGCTTTATCGTTTGATTGATATCAGCGATATTATATTCGTCACTCTAAAAACAATCTTATTTTTGTTTCAGATATTATGGTGAATACCTCTAATGTGAACTCGAATGTTCCAATAGAGACTCCGAAAGTAAATCCAACTGTGGGTGCTTCGGCTGTGAACTCTGTGCTTGTGGGCGAGGTGCCTGTAGCGTTGGCTACTGTGGCCTCAGCGACTCCGACCATCAACTCCTTCGTGAGAAACATGCCTGATCCGGTGATGAGCCAATACATGAGTCAAGGGAATGTTCCTATGGCAAATCCCTACATGAATTCGGTACCATTACGAATGAATCATATGGAGAAACCTGATAAGTTCAGTGGACCGAACTTTAAGCGGTGGCAGCAAAAGATGTTGTTTTATCTGACCACGCTGAACCTTGGTAGGTTCTTGACTGAAGATGCTCCCAAACCTAATAGTGGTGAAGAGCGAGATGTTCAGATATGGAATGCTATTGACGCATGGAACCACTCGGATTTCCTGTGCCGCAATTACATAATGAACGGGCTGTCAGATTCGCTGTATAGTGTCTATTCTTCAAAGAAAACAGCCAAAGAACTGTGGGAGTCATTAGACCGGAAATACAAAACTGAGGACGCTGGTTCGAAGAAGTTTGTAGTGGGTCGGTTTCTTGATTACAAGATGGGGACTCCAAGACAGTTATGAGTCAAGTCCAAGAACTACAGGTGATTCTGCATGAGATACATGCCGAAGGGATGACCCTGAGTGAAACCTTCCAGGTGGCTGCAATCATTGAGAAGCTTCCTCCTTCATGGAAGGATTTCAAGAACTATCTCAAACACAAGCGAAAGGAGATGAAGATCGAGGATCTAATTCTCAAGCTTCGTATTGAAGAAGATCACAGGAAATATGACAAGAAAGATGTCAATGTGCCTGAAGGAAAGATCAATGTAGTTGAGCATGGGCAAAGTTCTAAACAAAAGAAGAACAAGCCTGGAAAAGGATCCAAACTGGGTCCAAAGGGAGGAGTCTCTAAGAAGCCAAAATTCCAAGGGAAGTGCTTCAACTGTGACAAGCTGGGTCACAGATCTTCTGAGTGCAGGTTGCCAAAGAAGAAGAAGAATCACGAGGCAAACGTGGTTGCTGGGATCTCAAAAGATGTATCCGAGATCAATCTCTCTGCAGTTGTGACAGAGGCAAACCTGGTCGGGTCAAATCCAAGGGAGTGGTGGTTGGATACTGGAGCCACTCGCCATATATGCTCTGACAGGGAGATGTTCAATACGTTTGAAGAAGAGGCGAATGGGGAGAAGCTATATATGGGCAACTCAGCCACATCTTGACGTCAAGGGACGTGGGCAAGTCGTTCTCAAGATGACCTCTGGTATAACCCTGAGCTTGAACAATGTGCTGTATGTACCTGAAATTCGCAAGAACTTGGTGTCCGGTTCGTTGTTAAATCAGCATGGGTTCAAGATGGTGTTTGAATCAAACAATGTAGTTTTGACTAAGCAGGGTACTTATGTGGGTAGGGGATATGTAACTGAAGGGCTTTTTAAGCTCAATGTATCTATTGTTAAACGAACTATCAATAAAGATAATTCTTCAGTTTATTTGCTTGAGTCTTCCAATTTATGGCATGGTAGACTAGGACACGTTAATTATGATACTTTACGTAGATTAATTAACTTAAATCATATTCCCACGTTTAATATTGATCCTAAACATAAGTGTGAAATTTGCGTTGAAGCAAAACTAACAAGGTCATCATTTCAAACTATTGAAAGAAAATCTGAACCTCTTGATTTAATTCACACAGATATATGTGACTTAAAATTTGTTCAAACAAGAGGTGGTAACAAATACTTCATCACGTTTATAGATGATAGCACCAAATACTGCTATGTATACTTGTTGAAAAACAAAGATGAAGCTATAGAGAAGTTTAGTCTCTATAAAACTGAAGTTGAAAATCAACTCAACAAGAAAATCAAGGCACTAAGAAGTGACCGAGGTGGTGAGTATGTAGCACCGTTTGGTGAATTCTGTGCACAACATGGAATCATACACCAAACCACTGCACCATATTCCCCTCAGCAAAACGGCATTGCAGAACGTAAAATCATACTTTGAAAGAGATGATGAATGCAATGCTGATAAGTTCTGGATTGCCTCAGAACATGTGGGGTGACGCTATATTGTCTAGCAATTACCTTTTAAATAAGGTACCCCGAAAGAAAGAAGACAAGACCCCATATGAACTATGGAAAGGAAGAAAGCCTTCCTACAAATTCTTACGAATGTGGGGGTGTCTTGCCAAAGTGGCCGTACCTTTACCTAAGAAGGTGAAAATAGGTCCGAAAACTGTTGACTGTATTTTCATTGGATATGCACAAAACAGTAGTGCTCATCGTTTCTTGGTCTATAAATCTGACATACCAGATATACACAAAAACACGACAATGGAATCTAGAAATGCAATGTTCTTTGAACATGTATTTCCATGTAAATCCAATGATGAAGCAAGTTCGTCAAAACGAATACATGCTGATAACTGTGAAGACCAAGAACAAGGAAATGAGGTAGAGGATGAACCTAGACGTAGCAAAAGAGCAAGGACGGAAACGTCTTTTGGTCCAGATTTTATGACCTACTTGCTAGAAGGTGAACCTCGAACTTTCAAAGAAGCGGTAAGCTCTTCAGAAGGACTCTTATGGAAAGAGGCTATTAAGAGCGAAATTGATTCCATCCTTCAAAATCATACTTGGGAATTAGTGGATCTTCCTCCGGGATGTAAACCGCTAGGATCCAAATGGATTTTCAAAAGAAAGATGAAAGCAGATGGATCAATTGATAAGTACAAGGCTAGACTTGTAATTAAAGGTTACAATCAACGAGAAGGTCTAGACTACTTTGATACATATTCTCCAGTGACGAGAATAACCTCTATTAGGATGATACTTGCAATCGCAGCTTTGCGAAATCTTGAAGTACATCAAATGGATGTGAAAACGGCTTTCTTAAATGGAGATCTAGATGAAGAGATTTATATGGAACAACCTGAGGGTTTTTCAACTCCAGGACAAGGAAAGAAAGTCTGTAAATTGGTAAAGTCTTTATATGGTTTAAAGCAAGCACCAAAACAATGGCATGATAAATTTGACAATGCTATGATGTCAAATGGATTTAAAATCAACGAATGTGACAAATGTGTTTATGTCAAGGACATAGAAAATGGTTATGTCATTGTGTGTCTTTACGTTGATGACATGCTCATTGTTGGTAGTGATAATAAAATGATCAAATCTACCAAGGATATGTTGAAATCATGATTTGATATGAAAGATATAGGACCAGCTGATGTAATGTTGGGAATGAAAATCTCAAAGACATCTAACGGACTCATACTAAGTCAATCACACTATATTGACATGATTCTTGAGAAATTCAACAAAAATGATTCTGGAATTTCCAGAACACCAGTAGATACAAATCTACACCTATCCAAGAATAAAGGTGTGAGCGTCTCTCAACTAGAATATTCTCGAGTGATAGGAAGTTTGATGTACTTAACAAGTTGTACAAGACCAGACATTGCTAATGCAGTCAGCAAATTAAGCAGATACACGAGTAATCCAGGAACTGATCACTGGAAAGGAATAGTAAGAGTACTGAAGTACTTACGATTCACTCGCAATCATGGACTACATTATACCAAATATCCTGCTGCCCTAGAAGGATACACCGATGCAAACTAGATATCTGATATGAAAGATTCAAAATCCACTAGTGGGTATGTGTTCACACTATGAGGTGCGGCAGTATCCTGGAAATCCTCCAAACAAACCTGTATAGCCAGATCCACCGTGGAATCTGAGTTTATAGCATTAGATAAATGTGGTGAGAAGGCTGAATGGCTACGCTAATTTTTAGAGGATATTCCAAGATGGCCAAAGCCTGTGCTAGTGATTTGCATCCACTGTGATAGTCAATTAGCAATAGGAAGGGCACATAGCAACATGTATAATGGGAAGTCTAGACATATACGTCGAAGACATAATACCATTAGACAACTAATCTCAACTGGGGTTATCACTATTGACTATGTAAGGTCAAAAGATAACATTGCGGATCCGCTAACCAAAGGGTTAAATAGAGAATTAGTTGAGACATCATCAAGAGGAATGGGACTAAAGCCCATAAAATAAAAGGTCAATACAATGGAAACCCAACCTAGTTGACTGGAGATCCCAAGATCTAGGTTCAATGGGACAACCAAGTTGTAAGACTGAGTTGGATCACTGTGGGGGTTACCCCCAAGTCCATTCCTATGATGAAACAGTGATGCCCGTAGGGAAAAGGCTAAACTATGTTTTTAATGATTCTTATGCGTTGAAATTCCAAGCTATGGAAATCCAAGCAGAGTAATGCGGGTTACTCTTAATTAAGAAATCACCTATGTGAGAGAGAAGTGGGGCCGCTTCTAAAAGAGAATAGTGAAGGGCTATATTCTCCAGAGACTCTCACAGAACCAGGCGTATGTTCATGGCCAAAACGAACATAACAATGAAGAACCAAATCGAGTCTGGAAGATACCTGTGTGAGGTGTGTGATCGTTTACACAAAACGGCAGAACAGTTCAAGGATATCACATCTACTGATCAGCCAGTAAAGTAAATATACCTTTACAAGGGAAGGTTCAAAGGGTAACACCTACCTATCTTATGCAGGTTTCTACCGTTTGAACTTACCAAACATCATCTTTTGTGTCTCCTAGGTCAATTTCATTCATGTGGGGGATTGTTGGAAATTTTGTGACAAACTCATGATTTGAGAGCATTATTTGGGTATGATTAATTCCATGAAAATGGAAAATTAAAATGGATTCGAATTCTCCTCCGTTAGAGCTTCGAAATGATATACTCAAATTCACAAAATGGTTAATGGGTGAATGAGAAATTGAGTCTCAAAGTGAACCCATTGTGTAGGGATCAAAGTGAATCCCACATTGCTTAGGGAAGTCACTTATGTGTAGTATATAAGTGAATGTGTGATATGAAGTATCAACAGTGTGTGGCATAGAGGCTCTCTCTCGCGCGCAGGGGGGGGGGGGGGGGGTGCAAATCTTGGACCTCGAACCATCGAATGCACGACTCGTGTGTGGGCACGACCTGCGTACACGAATGCCGCTCCGATTGGACCGTGAGAGTCCAGTTGACTTTTTGCCACTTCCCTAAATCAACGTTTTTGATAAGGAAAGAATTAATTGGTTGGATTCTGATTTCTTACTTGATCACTAAGAATAAAGAATCGGTTTTAATTAGAAATAAATTTCTTCAAACGGAAATTATTCTCTAATTAATTGGATTTCCTTATTAAAATAAAAAACGTATTAACCAAGGAAATTCCACATTAATCTCGAAACCCTAGTGGTTCATTACTATCTATAAAACCCTAGGTAGTCTGTTCATTATTTTCATACTGAATTACACAGTAGCAGCAGCCGTAATTCTTCTTCTCCTTCTTCAGTTCTTTGGTGAGTTTCATCCCGAATATTTGAGTTCGCTGAAAGTGGTTTACTCCACTGTCGAACCGTTGTATCCTGGGAGACGATCTCTAACACATACGGTGTAATATACTGCGAAATCGTCTTAAGGACACCGTGTGAAACACGGGCCTCGGTTCCTTTGATTTCTAACGTTTTCTTTTCTGGTTTATTTACATTATCTTGCTGCAGGTTCAATCCAGATTGTGGTTTTTTGAGATAATAATAACAAGTAAGTCATTCCCCATTCCGCTTTATCACCATATACGTCTTCCTAATCTTATGTATATCCGCGCTAGACGTAACTGACGACCCACGGGAAGACATTGACGCAAGCTTCCCTTCAAGTAACTTGGAAAAAAACTCGGCTAGTTTGATGTGCCTATGAACCTGGTCTAGTAAGACATTAATAACGTCGTCCTCATTACTGACGGGGATTAGCTCCGGTACTCGTCATAAAGAAAAAAGTGATAAAGCTGTGTAGTTTTTGAAGGAACAATTTTTTGATTTTATGAGCTGTGTATTTCATTTTGGCATACTAAAATTTTAAAAATACATAACAGCCTAAAAGACCACCGGTTTGAGAATAGGTTTACTAACCATAAAATTCTACATATTTCTTGCGCTACCAATAACACATGATCATAACCAAATTTTAATGTTCAGCATCTAAAAAAAAAGGCCTATAACTAGCAACAACACACACAATAAAACAGAACCATAGTATGAAGTAATGTGATCAGCATCACACTAAACTATATCATTCAAACGGGTCGTGAATTGCACAATCTCTTGTAAAAAAACCCATTTCTCACTGTTAGGCGAAATGAAAAACAAAACAATGAAATTAGCCCTAAAAACGAAAATCACCCACAACCAAAAAAATTTAGAGCCAACATGCAAAGTAAAACAATATCATTGGTTCCAGCAACAAGCAAATTGGGTATAGAATATTTATTGTATGTTCGACACTCCATACCCAGACTGAAACCCATTACCTATGAATACATACCAAGCCTTAATAATGAAATCGAAACAAACAAAAATATGATCAGAAACAAAATTAGGATCAAAACAGACAACGCCATACCTTCGACTAGAATGGGTGCGCCGTCTATTAAAGAAGATGTTCCAGGTACTGGATTCCGAACAGTCCCTCCTTTGATGCTTACACGGTAGATATCCTTGAGTAAGTATACACGAATATACTAAGTCTGTTATATATGGATTAAAATCGTAAATTGCAACCAAGGACCCTGAGGTTTGCTCTTAGACAACTACAAATCACTTTTCTGAAAAATAAACAATCACCTCCCTCCACTAAAAATATATTAGTTAACTCCAAATATCAACCATATCACACATGTGTAATGACTCATTTACCCGTAAGTCAGTTCTCACTTCTCATTTCTACGCACCTACTTTCCGTTATGGAATAATAATAAAAATTATAAAAATAGACCTAGTCGTATGTATGTGTGTTAGTGTGTAGGTCTGGATATGGATGATTCAATGAAGTTTTTTTTAATGGATAAAAATATCCTTAAAGTTTAAATAAAGAGTAATGCTATTGGACCCAAAAAACCAACCCAAATTCTAACCCAAATGCCATGTGGCAACGTCACACGCAACATGGGCCCATGTCACTCTTTCCAAGATCCCATGTGATGTTGCCAAATCGGTTTGGGTTAAAAATTTGGGTTGGTTTTTTGGGTCTAACAGCTTTACTCTTCAATAAATTCCAATTAAAGAAAACTATTTACAAATTCCAATTGACCGTTTGGATTGCCTATAAATATGCATCTGCCAGCAGATCAATGGGCAAGAATTACTTTTGATTAAAATAAAATATTGCAAAAATATTGATTTTATTATATGTAATTATCCAATGCATTAAAGTAATGTGTTGATGTGATGTATACAGGCCACTAATCAAGCTTATTTAACTATTGAAACTCCCTTAAACAAACGGTCAATACTTTGTTTAACTGTGGTCCGTGGAGCCCACTTATGGGGGTTGAATCCACGAGAAAATATTCAATGCACCCCTTTATTAAGGGATTCAGCACTCAGCACAGCAATGAGCTTAACCAAAACCTTTTTTTGGGCACCTTTCGAGTTGCAAAAATGAAACTCCTCCCTTAATTAAGCTAACGGGTCTCCAATGGAGACTCTTGGAGATGCTCTCACTCCCGTTTTAGGGCTGTTTGGTGGTCATGTCCGCACTTGGAGATGCTCTTTTTTCCTTGACATCCTTTCCTACGTTTTTCATTCACCGAACTCACGCTTTAGAAATTTCAATGTCTTATCACGATTTAATTTTAGCATCAGTTACGATGATGAGGCATTGGAATATCTGAAGTTAGCGTACGGTGAAAGTGTTTACTTTTCTCATAGCGATGCCGTCATTGATCGTTTATCAGTTTTTGCTTTTAAACCGATTTTGCAACACCCTAATCCGGACCACTTCCACTGTCCAAAACACTTGACGCAACGTATAGAGCATCAGAACATGAAGGTATTGCTTTACCACTATTTATTGCACAACATATTTTATTTACCAAAAATTGGGGAACATATAGTTGGATATGTTCTGTAACCATTTAACTAATTTCCCTTCACGATTATGTTTTTTTTTTTTTTTTTTTGATTGGAATACAACAACTGGGACCCTATGAGGATAAGACACAGCTACAAGCACAGCCGAGATAGACGCTCCCACAAACGGGGAGAGAGCACCCACACAAAGGTGGGACAACACCCATACTAAAGGTGGGAGAACATCCAAACTAGGAGGACCAAAGAAAATTTGCATATATCCATGCATGCTTTGGCACTTGAACCTTGGTAGTGATGGTGGAGGGCTCCAAAGGAGGGTCCAACCATCTTGGCAAAGGTAATCCGTGTGCAATCATCAATGAAGGTAATAAACCATCGCATACCACCAGAAGTGGGATGTTAAGAAGGACCCCATACATCTGAATGAATCAAAGTAAATGGCATTGATGTTTTATTATTACTTAATGGAAAAACAGCACGGTGGCTCTTAGCCAAAACACGTGTCTCACGCGTAGAACATTTTAATTCTTTATTACAAGATTCAAACAAAGTAAGTAAAAGATGATTCAAATAGCCGAATGATGGATGTCCTAAGCATTGATACCATAACCAAATTAGCTTTTTATTCTCTAATTATCTTTTACTAATCTGGTTTGTTGCAATGTTCAAATTTGAGCCATGAAAATACCACAAATCCCCTCTCTTAAAGCCACGTCCCATCTCCTCATGAGTATGAAGGTCCTGAAAATAACAATGTTTTGGAAAAAAATGACAGGAATATGCAGTCATAAGTTTAGACACGGATAATAAATCATTCTCTAAAGTGGGAACAAGGAGAACATTTGGCAAGGTGATGTTGGTTGTAAGTTGAATGGTACCAATACCAGTGACAGAGGTTGTTTGACCATTAGCAGTTCTTACAACATACTTTGAGCAATTTTTGGTAAAGGTAATGAATTTTTTAGGGTTATTAGTCAATGATCAGTTGCTCCAATGTCAAGTATCCATGCATTATTATAAGCAGCAGTTGAAGTACATAGGGCATAACTAAAGTTACCTGTACCGGCCACATCTCTATTCAAAGTGGTTGTAGTGGTAACAAGAGATGCTATACTTCCTTGTTTCTTGGCAATAAGATCATCAGCCCAGTCAGGTCGACCATGAAGCTTCCAACATTTTTATACAACATGATTTTTACCACAGTGGATGCACTTGATTTCATCTTTAGCCAGATTGAATAACCAGATTTAAAGGGAGATTTAGTAGACTCATAAGAACCTATTTCTTTCCTTTGCATGCAATCAACGCACTACCACTAGCCTTTTCCTTACTCCACATAGTTTTTAGCCTGTTATCCTCCTCACAAATCATGGCATATGCTTTTAGGACATCAGGAAGAGGATTAGAACGAAGCACATGGGCACAAGCTGTATAAAAAATGCGAACCCAATCCTGCCAATAAGATGTAAACTCGAAAAATTGTAACAGTTGCTAGGTGAGTGGAAAGATCAATTTCATTCTTAATCTGAGGAGGATTGATTGCAGCGAGTTCCTGCCAGATTGTTTGTAGTTCTTCATAATAAGCTTCCAGGGTGCAACCTTCTTGTTTGACGTTGACAGATCTCCGCGTTAACTCATAAATTTGGGAAGAATTGTTACTTACAGTACAAGTTTTCTCTACAGCACGCTAGATAGCCCCTACTGTAGTAAACCGGTCGAATATAACTCTAACATGCCTTTCCATGGAATTAAGAAGCCATGTTTGAACAGTGCAATTTTCCTCTTCCCAATTTTCATACAACATCAGTTTTCACAGGAGCTTTCTTCGTGCCAGTAATATAGCCAAGTTTTTTTTTACTAGCAGTGGACATACGGACAATACAAGCCCTAGAATCATAATTAACTCTGCCATTTAATTTCTCATGAGCAATTTTGAAATTATCAGATTTGTCACTAGCCAATTTTTTTATTTTTTTTTTTGAAGAAAAAATATATATTCAGGATAGCAGCAGAAGTATATTGCAAACAACAGTGGAATTGTATTGTAGTGAAACACAAATGTGAATCTTTGTAGTAGTTTAGAAAGTGAGAAGGTAGTCTGACAGATCCTAGAGATCTAGGATTAGAGCAAGAACAGGTTTGCAGTTTTAAAGGTAGTTTCAGAACCAGGTATCTTAATCACGCCTGCCATGATACCATGACAAATAAAACGATAGTGGAAAAGTTTTCTTGTTATTTCTCTCAATGGAGGAAAAAACACATATATAAAGATACAAGCATAAACTATTTTAGGAAGAGAAACTATTGGGATCTAATTACATCAATTACAGGAAATCATAAATTATGTACAATATGGAAATTCTATTAATTTCTCATATAATTAACATAATTACACAAGATACACCAAATCTTCTATACTTGAGCACCACTCACGCCAACAATTATTTATAAAAACCTTTTTTAAAAAATCTGAAAATTACAAAAAGCCCCGGTTATATTACAATAATAAAAACTCACGGAAATTAATTTGAATGTAAAAGGATCGTAATATACTAGTTAACTTAGGGGGGTGTATTCAATTAGGATTAATTAGGATTCTTGAAGACATTTAAAGACATTTTTTAAGTGACAGATTTTCATGGATTTCTACAGACTTTTATAAATCCACATGGACTTTCATTGATTTGTTTAGACATCCATCTCAGACTTTTATGGATTTGTTTAGACATCTATCTCAGACTTTTATGGATTTGTTTAGACATCCAAGGATTTTCATGGATTTGTTATCTCTAACTTATATATCAATAGTAAGCTAATTATAGCTAATTATAGCTAATTATAAAAAAAAAACCTTTGAAGTTGGAATGAGTAAAATTTGATACACCAGTCAATCTATATTTGCGTATATATATATTTTGAGGTTGTTGCTGATGAAAACAAAGCGATTGAATTGAATCCAAAATTGGCTAAGGCTTTCATGAATTTGTTATCTCTGACTTATCAATAGTAAGCTAATTATAGCTAATTATCAAAAAAACCTTTGAAGTTAAAATGAGCAAAATTTGATACACCAGTCAATCTATATTTGTGTATATATATAGTCTGAGGTTGTTGCTGATGCAAACAAAGCGATTGAATTGAACCCAAAATTGGCTAAGGCTTATCTGCGTAAAGGCACTGCTTGCATGAAGTGTAGATGAATAATTTTTCTTTAAAATAAAATACTAATAAAGAGTTTTTCAAAAAAAAAAAAAAAAAGCTAATAAAGAGTGAGCATTTTGGTGTTTGATTGAAGGCTCTACAGATTAATTTGGTGTTGTTTTGGTGCAATTCTGGCACGTAGTGAGTTTTGTACTTGTTATACTGTATATAATTATGTGCAGTTTTTTTTTTTTTTTTTTTTTTTATTCCTTTTTAATTCACAGAACATACTGGGGATGGAAGCTTATTATTCTCACATGCATTGGTTTTTTTAATTTTTACATATTAGTGCTTTTCGTTTCTGATTTGAGAGAGAGAGGGAAAGCAAAATCCACCAAAATCTTTGGGGAGAAGGCTGGACATGTTATGACATTTGATATTTATATCTTTCACCATCAAATCCACAAAATCCATCAAAATCCATCAAAATCCATGACTTAAGAAAATCCTTTAAAATCCAGTCCTAATTGAATACACCTTGATTCTTGTAGACATTTTTAAAGTCTCAATTCAATACACCTGGATTTGGAAGGATTCTTTAAAAGTCCATATAAATCCTAATTGAATACCACTGGATTCATATGGACTCTTTTAAAGTCTTAAAATGTCCAAATTGAATACACCAGGATTTATAATGTCTTTAAATATCCTCAAGAATCCTAATTGAATACACCCCCCTTAATTAATACAAAACTTGGACAAGATGAGGTTACTTGGTGATGTATATGCTACTTACATATACACCATAAGGTTGTGATTTTAGATTATATCCTCTCTCTAAATTCTCAATCTCAATCTCATACTTCAAAAAAAAAAAAAAAGTAGTATTATATAACCTAAATAATTAACCCAAATGATTTGGTAAGTGAGTTGTTATCACCATATATACATAACATGAGATGATATGGTTAATAAAAAAACTATTTGTCACATCATTTGCTTTGAAATTTGAACTAAATTTTTGAATTGTCTAGTATTAGTGAAAAAAAAAATACAAAACTTAATTAACCCGAAACAATTGCAAAGACACTATTATGATTTATGAATTCAAACTTGAAATAGTAGGAATCTTTATAGTCAAAAGAAACAATAAAGAACTTTTAAATGGAGAATAAACAATGAGAACTAAATTTATAATTATTAAAGATGACCGTGAAATATAACCCTTTTTGAATTGCATAAAAAAAAAAAAAAAAAAAAATTTAGATACATCAATCCAAAATGTTTAACTAAGAATTAGAAAACAACAAATTACAAGTCTTTTTTTTTTTTTCATGATATGGTTTTTTAATAAAAGTCTTCGAGATAAGAATTTTGTTATCTTCAGAACACGCCGTCATTATCCCAAAAAGGAAAAATAAAATATTCTTGACTTTAATATGGAAACAGTTGATGTACAAGAAATATAACTGTCGTTCTCGTATGAGAATCCCTTATTTTTACTTTAATATAAATTAAAGACTTTTATGGAATCGATTCAAATCAAAATTCATTTAAATCAATAGACTTCATGGAGGTTCTTACTTTATGTTAAAATAAAGAATCTCTTATGAAATAAACGTATTATAATAATAATTTTGAGCTAACTTAAATAACTTAATTATTAATATAAGTGTCCCATTTGTTGTTTTTTTTTTTTATTTGTTCATTTTGGGAAGTAGATTCCAATACGGGACCTCAGCCAACGTTGATAAGTGTGGTTATCATCGGACTATATTTGAGATCCATAAGTGTTCGATTTATTAATAGGTAAATAATTATAACTAGATAAATTTTGAAAGCAATTTTTTATTTTTTTTATCATTCATGCACAGTAACGGTGGCTCGAATCTAAGATATTATCAGGTTGAATGATCACTATTACCATCAAATCATATCGGGTGGCAGTGAAAACAATCAATGTTATCATTGACTACAATTGAAATATATAATATATTACATTACATAAATGTTGATATACTAAATAGGGCTGATTCATTGTTTCCAGTAGTAACTTGTCTGTATCATCAGCATGCACATTGAATACTATAGATGTACGCCAAATTAACTTCTTTTTCACTTTACGAAATTTTAGTTTTAATGAAGTTAACGAGAAGCATGTTTTTCACAAATAATTCTATATATATTAAAAGTAAAGAGTAACGTTAGGTAACCTAAAAAAAAATATCGATATACGACGAAATTTTTGAATATTTTATAAAATGTATGACAAAATAACAAGTAGTTGTATATAAAGCAAAGCAGAAAAGAAAAAAAACAAGTAACAAATAGTCTACATACATAGCTTTCTTTTTTACTTTTACATACTTTATTTAGGGGTCGTTTATTTTTTTGTCTGAAGACCGAACATTTCTGAATTTTACTGAAAACCGAATAGTTATTGAAACCTGAATCTGAATGAAATATTCGTTTTTTATTTTTATCACATCGGAATAGAATGTCAACTTGCTTGTTTTTTTAAATATAAAATGGTTTTAAAACAAGTAATTTGATATTTATACCCTTATTATATTACTTATTATGTATTTTCATTTTATATGATACAAACAACTAAATAAATAAAAATTAACAAATCTTAAACCATTTTTATGTAATAATTACAATATATTATTCATGACTAAGATATGATAAATAATTATTTTTATTAAAAAAAAAACAAATAGGACAAATAATGACTTAGAAATGATTTTGATTTAAAAAAAAAAAATTTGAATTGAAGGTTCAACGATGGTTGAAAGTGATAATTAATGTGATTAATGTTTTTTTTTTTTTTTTTTTAGATGTTTATCATAAGTAATAGGTTAAAAGAAATAGATTTGTATAATATAAAATTATGATAAAATTGAAAATATGTTATCTTTGGTAGAATAATCTTGGAAGAAAATATATTAAATGCAATCCAGTGATTTGGAATTAAGTTAAAAGTCATGATTTCTTACTTTTTATTTTAAGTTGTTTTTTGGTATTTTTAAGTTATTTGACCACTTAAAAAAACAAACAAAATAACTTAATAATTTATATTCAAACCCATTAAGTTTTAAGTGCAAAAAAACAAACGACCGACCCTTAGGGGTCGTTTGTTTTTTTGTCTGAAGACTGAACAGTCATGAATTTTTCTAAAGATTGAATATGGACTGAAATCTAAACTTAAATGACATGTTTGTTTGTTTGTTTTTTCTCACATCTGAATATATTGTCAACACGTTTGTTTTTTAAAAGTAAAATTGTCTGAAAATAAGTAATTTTACATTTATACCCATGTTAAACAATTATACATATAATATAGAATAAAAACAATCCAAAATAATAATTATATATGAACACATATGATCAAGATCTTCTTTTTCGATTACAAACAAACTTCATTTTTACTAATAAAAAAAAAGGTTTTTTTTTTTTTCAAAAAATAAAAGGGGCAGCAGGGAAAACTCATACAAAACACTCTAATATATATATATATATATAGAAATGCATCACCCTAATATCATAATAAAGTATTGATATTAAACACCAGTATATATGAGAAGTGATTAGGGTTCTTTTTATTTTTAAAACTATTTAAAATAAGCAATATATTATAATGAAGATTTCTATACAATATATAATTATGATGAAATTGGAAATATGTTATATATGAAGGATAGTATCGGAAGAAAAGATTTTAGATTGTATTTAATGCAATTCAGTGATTTGCAATTAAGTGAAAAGTCAGGATTTTTTACTTTTTATTTTAAGTTGTTTGACCACTTAAAAAAAAAAAAAAAAAAACACTTAATAATTATGATTCAGACCCATTAAGTATTTTAAGTGGAAAAAAAACAAACGACCCTTAGTTTCAATAAAATTAAAGTAGTATGTAAGAAAGAAAAAAAAAAAAAAGTTTATCGGCAAGCAAAAATGGAAAAATGTATTTAGATATCACTATTTTGAATTTGTAGTACACTTCATTAAATGAAACAAAAAGAAGATAATAATCTGAGCTATCTGAATAGCATGAACCAACACAACCCCAGACCCCAGTAGATAGGACCAAACTCAAAGTCACAAGTGTAATCAAGCCTAAAACAAAAGCAGGCCTCATATTCATCAAATGGTTTTGAAGAAACCCTAATGCTTCACACACATCTTCATTATAACCATTATTTGCATAATATTTCTTTTCCACTCCATCCAATTCGTGGCGTGTCGTTCCTCGTCTCCAACATTTTATTCTCCCGAATTCGCATTCTCAGCACAATCATGTTCTCATCCACAAGCCTTCCTCCGTAGTCTCCTCCATTTTCTTCGAATTCGATCCACAACTACTACTTGAAACCGCGGAAACGTTCAAGGGTTTTCGGGCTTTTATGGGGCGTGTCAGAAGGGAAGGATGGTGAAGAACATAGTGGTTGGAAGAGAAGAATTTGGTTGCTTCCATGAATTCTTGGAGATAGTAAAAATATGTAAGTTGTGAAAGTGATTAAAGTGAAGTATATAATATGGAGATAGACAGTTAGCTAGATTTCTCATTTATATATAGAGAGTGTGAAGTTGCGTGAGCAATTTTTTTATTGTAAAATAAAAACTTATAAAAGAAGATTTTATTGTGAAACCGTGTACGTGTGTCCACTTGAAAATGTGGAGGTGGAGGGGCCGTGTTGTTAATCCAAATAAGAGAGGAAGTTTCTCGATTGATATTTGTTTACGGTATGTTGGCATATGATTTGAATCTACAATTTCAATATGAAAGTATAAGATCAATATATTTTTAGGGGATATTGTTTGAACCTATAATCTCAATGTGTAGGTGCGAGGAGCTTAGCAGTGAATTATCTCAATTTTTGATCTATCAATGTTTTTTTGAAGACCTAACTTCAACTAAAACAAAAGAATGGATAACAAGTCATGATAGATTGTGATAAATGGTAAGGCAAGAGAATGATTTTTTTTTTATAATTAAAACAATTAATGATATCAACCACCTCCCATGTGTTATGGTTTTGAAATTTATCGAAAATCTATTTTAAATAATTTAAGTTTTTCATAAGCTTTCGCCAAAATTGTTAAAATGATATCATCAAATCTTATTTAAATGTATTCAAGTTACTCTTTGCATATAAAAATTAATAATTAAAAAAATGAAAAGTATATAACTTAACAAAATCACGGTGCCCCTACATAAATAAATAAAGTATTTATAAAGGCACGCGTTAAAATGATCTAATGAACTTGAATTATTAGATCATTAAAATGATAATTTTCTTTTAAAATGCTTTGGTTAAAAAAAGGGTGATGTTTAGTGTCCTGTGTCTTCAGCGTCTCTCTTGGTGTAGGCGTCCCCTCAGGGGCGAAACTAGGATTTTGGCTTCGGGGGGCCAAGACAAAACTAATATTGTAGGTCAGTAGGAATCTTGTACAAGAAAAAGTGCCAAATCCCGCACTTAATACTTTTCAATAAAATGTGATACCGTCTAGTATTAAAAGTAATGATACAAATAAATAAATAAATAGACATTAATTAATAAAAATGTAACATGTCTATTTTATATCTAGAAAATTATTTATAACCAAATCAATCTAATTTTCTTCTTAATTTCCATTTCAATTACATAATCAAAGAGTGTATGAGAAAACATCTTTTATTTTGTTGTAAAATTTATGTTGTTCTTAACGGTATACATAATTGAAAAAAAAAATTTAATAGTTCCCAGCTTATAAATATAAATTTCAATAGCTTAATTAAATATCATTATACCATTGATATATTTAAATCACAATTATTTACATACTTGTAACTTAATTTTATAATATTCATGTCAAAACAAATTAACTTATAATAATTTTGAAGAAAATTTAAATAATAAACTAATAAAGTAAATTTATCAAAATCAAATTAATATTTAACCTAACAAAATAAACAATAACGGTAGTCACTATAAGAATTCAATATTCACTTAGTTTGTTCTAGTAAAATCTTAAAAAAAAAAAAAAAAAATTATATATGTAATGAGTAATGCTAGACTTCCCAATATTTTTTTTTCCAAATTCTTTCCCAAATATTTGTAGAATGTGAGGTGTTAACATCACATCATTCACCACATAATCTCATGATTTACAAGATGTCGACACCTCACACGCTACATACATTTGGGAAAGAATTTGTGAAAAAAATTGGGAAGCCTAACATTACTCATATATAATACACACTAGATTAGATAATAATGGATGAAATAATAGGAAATTAAAATATTAAATTGGATTGATTTTATTTCCTATTTCCATGGTCATTAGAACTATGAAAACAAAAATTATAAGTTAATTTATATTATTAAAATAATAAAAGTATAAGAGAGTATTATCACTTACTATATATATATATCACATTTTATTTATAATAGTTTCTTTTTTTCTGATTGGTTCATATTTTAATTTGATTTATAATAGAATTTATTTATTTTTTTATTGGTTGGGAGGGCCATGGCCCCTATGGGCCCCCCTTACATTCGCCCCTGCGTCCCCTGTTTTGTCTTAGCTGTGTGGTTTCTTGTTCTTTTTCTGGTGTTTTTGTCTCTGCTGGGTGTTGTTTTGGCTCTTCTTGTCTAAGCATGTTTGGGTTTGTCTTGGTCTCTGGTGGCCTTTTAGGGTTGCTGCTTGTTTTGTTTCGCTTGTTGGCCTTTCCTGGCTTGTGAATAAAGTTTAGTACCGTTCAAAAATAATAATAATAATAATAATGCTTTTGCGACTAGATTCCACAAAACAGAAGGAGAAACGCTTATTAGGTCTATCTATTATTGTCTAAAAAAGTCATTATTATTTTGCAAGAATATGTAAATTTTCACTATCAAATTTTCTTGTATTGACACAAAAATTAATATATAAACTCCGTAAATAATGTAGGGGTCTTTTCTTTTATAGCCATCTCCATGTTTGAAAGAGCAAAAATGTTCAATTCTCAAAAAAATTACATTTGTGTTCTTTTTAGAGTTGGTTTTACCAAATTACCCTCTAACTCAATTAATTCAAAATTACCAAATATCCCTCCTTTATTCCCTCAACCCTAACACATTACCAAACTACCATCCCTCATTCTTTATTCCCTCTAATATTAAAACCCAAAATCCCCGAATTTCGAAAATTAGAAGAGGAAGAAACTGGGTCATTGTCATTGAGAAGAAGAAGAAAGGCAACTAAGAGAAGAAGAAGAGAAGATTAAGATTATTGACTGTGTTGTTGAGAAGAACGAAGAATGAAGAAGAAGACCAAGACTCGGTGACCCGACTCGATAGAGAGAAGAAAGGTGACTGAGAGAAGAAGAAGATTATTGACTGTGTCTGTATGTTTCTCATATTTTGATTGGCTTATTTCATTGACAAACCACATTTAGGGTTTATATTGTAAGGGCAGATTAGACGCTTCATTGTTCGTGATCAAGCTTAAATGGAATTCTCAAGACCTCAAGCTCAAGAGCACATCAAAGGTATGTCACTTGTGCTTAACTCTTTGAAGATAATTAGTTGCACACGCACACGCACACACACTTGTTCATGCATAGTCTTTCTTGTTGTCTTTCTACATGTGCATTGTCTCCCGCACACACTTGTACTCATTGCATACTTGTTAGTGTTTTAAACCACATGAGAATATCTTGCCTCTCATTGTCGCAGTTGAAGTGTCGTCGAGGTAGACCGCGGTAAGCTAGCAACAGCCATTTCCGCAGTCGAAGTTCCGTTGTGGTAGACAACGGCAAGCTAGCGACAGTAATTTTTATGGTTGTTGTGTCGTCGTGGGAGACAGCGACAAGCTAGCAACAGACTTTTTCGCGGTTGTAGTGTCGTCTTGGTCCACTGCGAAATAGAGGACCGCAGCATGTTGCCGAAGTTTCCTTTGCCTTTGTTGTAGCTAACTGCCGTATTGGTAGATCACGATGGTCATGACCGCGGCAGTCGGTTTTGCTCAAAACGACACAGTTTCTTTTTAACCTCATATATATGTTGTGTCTTCTCTCTAGTTTGTCCCCAAGAGTTCAAAATCATATCTTTAAAGGATAAAGTGTTCCCCAAGAGAGAGAAACTCCTAAGAACTCACCTTTACTCAACCAAACACATTCCCATGAGCATCTAGCATCATTCTAGCATCATCCAAGCATGAGTCTAGCTATACATGTTTAGTACAATTCTAATTCAGGAGAGAATGGCGAACCCTAGAGTGTTCCTTGACCTCAACATCGGCAGCCATCCGGTGAGTAGACTTGTGATCGAGCTTTTCGCCGACAGTACCCTTATAACAGTAGAGAACTTTCGGGCTATTTGCACCAGCGAGAAGGGAATCAGTAAGAACGGGAAGCCACTCCACTACATGGGAACAACCTTCCACCGTATGATACCTGGGTGCATGTTCAATGGAAGAGACTTCACAGAAGGAAACAGACTTGGAGGCGAGTCCATCTATGGTGATAGTTTCACCAACGAAAACAATGTAAACAAGCACACTGGTTTTGGGATCCTCTCCATGGCCAATACTAGCCCAGGAACCAACGGCTCCCAATTCTCATATGTACCGCCAAAACCGAGTGGGTCGACGACAAGAACATCATCTTCGTTTAGGTCGTTGAGGGATTTGACATTATAAAGGTCGGTTCCAAATCCGACTTAACATCCAAGCCCGTAATAGTCACCAATTGCGGTCAATTGTCTTGAATTATTGTAACTTTGTAATTAAACTCTTTGGAGCCCAGGTAATAATATGTTGTGCCCAGGTATTAATCATTAGAGCAGGATATTCAAAGTCAAACAATAATTTCTCGGCACTTGTCTAAAAAGTCAAAGGTACGATTTTGACTCTATTTTCCGGGCTTAAAAACGGGAGATCCCAGGCTTCACTGTTGTATCTCAGGCCTAACAATGCACCAACCATGCATCCGATCATGTGGGTCGCACACCGTTTTTGCCGAACGAGACCGTCCATCAAGGATGGGGCTTCGGCGAGCAACTTTACGTTGTTTTTTTATAGCATCATGCAGTCGAATACATCTCCCCCTACTAACTTGAAAATACATGGGGTGTGTCTAATACAACCTGGAGGGGGGGGGGGGGGGGGGGGGTGGGGATGAATGGGTTGTTAATTGATTACTTACCAACTTTTTCGATTATTCAATATTTATCACAATTAACCCAAACAAACAAACAACAAAAATCAAATGTAAAGATGTAAAGTGGGAATTAAACGGACACTTGATTTTTGCGTGGGAAACCTTCAACAAGGAAAAACCCACGGGACTAGCCACGCTAACCACTTAGTCATAGAACTTCACTACTTGAATAATTGTTTACAACCTAGTCACACTTCAAGGTTCGTAACAGAATCTATCCTACCCGCAAGCCTTTAATTGTGAGCCTTTAATTGTGAGCCTTGACAAATGCTTGCCAACCAACCCTTGGTTACAAGACTTCACTTGCTTGTGCAACTACCACATATAGCCACAAAACTTTGACTCAATGAAGAGAATTAAAGTCTAAGTGATTATGTTTCTATATTCTAAATGCAACAATATGTAAGACCACACATAAAATGCTTAACTAGGAATTTAAAGATACAATCCATAAATCCTAGTTATCAATGTCTAAATTTAGAAACATAAACACCTAGGTAGATGATATGAATGACATACAATCCTAACTATCAAACAATGCCTACATGCCCATACATATGGATTAAATTAGTTGTGTAGAGAATTTTAACAACCAAATTGTCAATCAAACAACCATGAATATTCAAGAGAGCTTAACTAGATAAATAAACATAAATATATCAACCTAGTTATCAAACAATCTCACAAGAATATCTATGGCTTAGCCATTTAGGTAGAAACCAACCTAATCATACAAGCTATCACTAACAAATTCCAATCATGTTATAACTCAAGAATATAAGCATTCAATATATGAGTTTTGCAACTATTATGCAATAACAAACTTATCTTGGAAAGATTGAACAATAAATGAAGATGAAATGTTTGTTCAACTTACCATGTCCCTTAATGATGAAGACCCATGAGTGAAGAAGACATTAAATGCACATGGTGAGTGATGGATAGTGAATCAATGGAAGCTTGGAAGCTTTCTCTCTCTATAAACCTTGCCTCTCTCTCTCTCTTGGAAGACCAATTTCATGATATAGGGTTCTTAAAACATAGAAGGAAGAAGATAGGGTTTATATAGAGGCCCAAGATGAAACTACGTCGTTTTAAAGAAGTTATAAAAAATCTAGGCAAAAAATCGATGTTCCTCTCGCTATCCATGAATAGCAAAACATGTCTCGTGGAAAACACTGACACTACAAAAAAAAAAGCCTATCAGTGACGAACTATTTCCGACGGCACTAATTGCCGTCGGAAAAGGCACCATTTCCGACGGCCATTTCAGTGCCGTCGGAAATGAGAAAAAATATGATACCACATTTCCAACGGCCTAAAACCCGTCGGAAATAGTCATTTTCCCGTCGGAAATAGGAAAAAGTAATACATTTTTTCCGACGGCCTAAATGCCGTCGGAAATAGTCTACATTTCCGACGGTAAATGTTCTTTTCCGACGGCATTTAGCCGTCGGAAAAGACCAATTTTTTATTTTAGTGTTAAAACCGTATTTTTTATATAAAGTTTCTTCAAATAATTTCTACAAATAAAAATTTCATGATTTATTTTTTCTTGAAAAATAAAAAGTTAGATAAAATAATTATATAAACTCTATTTCATAGTATGCATTTAATACACCTGATTTTCCCTAAATTGCTATCCGGACAATGACATATATGTGTAAAAATCAAGAGTGAACACTTTGATATAATAGAAATACACAAAACATTTGTCAGGATTATGATGAAGGGATTTGTGAGATATTTACGTCATTCTTTAGGAACTCCATCGTATTATAAGCATTTTTATCTTGAGAAATTGCCCGATGGTAAAATATCGCCATTCAACTGCTGGGAAAGTCACGTAGGGATGTCAAGGAACATTACAACGCCCTCGTACATGACATCTGCAAGATTGATTCGGGTTGTGTCAAATTGTCGAGTTATGCCGATGACTTGTGGGACTTTTTGTGTCGTCGGAAAAAAAAAATACCACTTTTCCGATGACTTTTGGGCCGTCTGAAAATAGTCAAATAAGTTGTCAATATTACCCACTTTTCTAACAACATAAAAAGTGTCATCGGAAATGCTAAAATTTAATTCGAATTACTTTATGGACACATCTTACTAAATTAACTAAATATAAAATATTGCAAAATTATTAGTAATCACAAGAACATTTAGTTATTTTTAATTATATTTAGTGACACTACTATATCAGATTTTTTAAAACAAACTCTACTAATTTTAATAAAATATTATTTTAAAAAACAATATCTCAATAGTTATATTTAAATAGTATACAAAAAAAAATATTTAATTAGATATTATACAAACATATCAATAGCTTATATATAAATAGTATGCAAAACATATCGGATATAAAGTTATAGTAAAATGGTATGGGTAACCCCTTACTATCATCCAAGTCAAGGGTTCAAACCACATGAGTTTCATGGAATTAAAGTTGCTGTGTGATGGATGACGTGGCGCGTGACGAGTGATGGATGACGTGGCGACTATCAAGTCGAGTCGCACCATTTTTTTAGAAAATTTGACTATTTCTGATGGCAATAAGCCGTCGGAAATAGTGGTAAAGCCGTCGAAAATACAAGTAATTTTGACCACCTTGAATTACTATTACCGACGGTATTTTCATCTTTTCCGACGGCCATGGCCGTCGGAATGGTAGTATTTCTGACGGCTCGTCAGTAAATAGTTATTTCTGACAATCGTATTTGCGACGGCCTCCGACGGCTTTTTTTCCCGTCGGAAAAGCGTATTTCCGACGGGAAATGGTCTTTTCCGACGGCATTTAGCCGTCGGAAAAGACCTTTTTTTTTGTAGTGTGATACGGATTTCGCTGTTCATGAATAGCAAGGTATCGCTGTTCCTGTCGATGTTCATGAATAGAGAAACTTGTCTCGCGAATAATACTGATAAAGATTTCACGGGACATGTACAACACAGAACCTTGATTTTCAAGCGGCTCAAAACATGACCAGACGACATCGAAAGTTATCGTATAATATACCATTGGAAATGTATAAATGTCTACTTTTTACTCCTTTTTACAAAATAAGATTTTGATGTCTGTAGAAAGAGATATGGTCATTTGAGTGACTAAAGGTTAGATTTGGACAACAACAAGATTACCCAAACTCATGGTATAGGACCATGTGACCTAAAACCAATCCAAGAGAGAAAAATGGACCTCTCTAATGGTCACACATTACGCTAAGACAAGCACACCAACGTGTAAGCACGGATGTTTCTGATCACACAACTGGAAACGAATTACACCACACTTAAGTTTATCATGAAGTGCAAGTGTGGTTGTGAGTGAATGCACACAAGAAAATAATGAGACATAAATGCAAGACAATTAAGAATGCATGAATGTGTGTGTGTGCACCTAATCTCTTCAAGAGTCAAGTTAAGTGATATACCTTTCGCTCTTGCTCTTGAAGTCACGTAGATGCTTAGAAACTTGCCAACAAGAATCTAAGCTACCTATTACATATCAATCCCCAATGTGGTCTGTCATGAAATAAGCTAATCATAAAATAGAGATCCTTATAATCTCCATCTTTAGCTATTTCATGACAAAACACCACTCACAAAAAGATCCTCACAAAACAAAAATTAAGCTATTGTCAACAAGTTCATTCTATATTACAATGAGATACTTAAAATCTAAATCTTCAAATTCTTCAATCTCCTTATGGAATATCATACCTGTAAGACAATAGCAAATACACTTTCCAAGACACAGGTACATGTGAGATGATCAAACATAAAAAGTATTTGCACTCAACAATAACAAAGTAATGCATGTGCAATGCTCCCCCTATATCTCATACTACTCCCCATTTTTGTCAAGGGATAGGCAAAGGAGTTCCCCACAACAGGTTGCCTCTACAAAGAAAGCTACAAGCAAGATCACATCGCATAATCATATACACAAAATTTAAGCCACAAAAGTGATTGAGAGAGATTCAAGGATATTTTATTTAGAAAAGAAATGTTTGTGTAAAGGTTGATCAGCATGTAACACAAACACTATTAGGCTCATGCATGAAAATCAATCGAAGCAACAATCAATAGGATTTCCAAATGAAGTCAAACCAATTTAGACCCTGATGTTATGATAATAAGATATATATCCAAGCATTTGTGTGCAAAGTGAACTAATCACATCAAAAATTTATCATCTTTTCTTCATGGCAAGACACGCCATCAATCAACAATTTTGAGCTCTTATTTAGCAATGCATCACAACACACCATCAATAATTTTTCAATTTCTGTTTTTCTCCTTTAAACCTAGCAAGCATGTATTTCTGTTTTTCATGCAAATGTAACTCTTTTGATGACTTACACCCAGTTTCAAATAAGAAGCCATTTCTAATATTGGGCTGCTGCACAACATATTGCTAGTAGCCCTTTTTCAAGAGAGAGCTTAAGAATGCATATCAAGGAATCATGAACATAGAGAATAATTTGAGGTCAATCACATGTACTAACAAGTAGAACATTCCTCAAATAGATAAGCATACTCAAGCAATAACAGAAATCATGCATTAGCATACAAAGTAATTGTGCAATGTGTCATCAAAAACATTATTCAATCATTAATCAATGTTATTCACCGTGCACTCTCAAGCAATCATAAAAGAGCATAAAATAAGTCAACTTTTTTGCATATGAAGATTTATGCAAGTTTGCTCTCTCTGCTTGAACTCCCCAAATGGGGTCAAAACCGTACCGTATCAGGGCAAGTGACAAGTCCTTATAGAAATACCAAGCCTATTTAACTCAATAGCATTTATGGGTGTTGAATGAGCACAATGGCATGGTGTGCGCATCTTCCTTATTCAACCTAAGTTTCACCATATAATTACTAGTGGTCAAAATCTTCAAATCTTTAGGTTTCCTAGGATCATGCATAGCCCTATGGTTCAATCTCTTTTCTTTCATGCTCTCAACTCTACACCTCCTGATATAATTAAATCAATTTGGTCTTATGTGACCAATCATACCACAAAAATGATAAATAGGCACAAAATGAGAAATCTTACCATTGCCTTATGTCCTTATCGAGTGCCTTTAGTGATGCACCGCTTGGCTTCTCCTTTGAGGTTTAGCTTGTTAAGGTGGTTGAGTATGATGTTGATGTCTCCTTGGTTGAGCATGTTAAGCATGATGAACTTGCCTCAAAGGTTGGTGGAACTTTGGTTGAGGCATCCTCATTAGTTGAGCTTGAGCTTGATTCCTTGGAAGCATCTTCAAGGAGGCACTCTTAGAAGACTCACTCAATTCCATTGTCTTCTTCGGATGTTGAGATGGAGGAGGCAACTTAGGAACAAATTCCTTCACAAAAGTTGGCTTGTCTTAGGAAGGTGTGGACTCATCATCTACAAAGCCAAGCCCTCGTTTGTCATTTGGCTTCTTTTGAATGCTCAACATTTTGTTGATCTTCTCCAAACCCGAAGTTACCTTAGCAAGGGTATTTCTTGCCTCTTCAATTTCCTTCTCCAATCTAACTTCATTCACTTTAACAAGTGTCACTTCCTCATCTAAGTATGTCACTTTAGTTCTTAATTGGAGATTATCTTCCATTAACCTTAGAACTTCATCCTTCTTCTTCTTTAAAATTTTTTTAAGATAGTCAATAAACTCTTGATAATTCACCACATTATCACTTGAGTTTCCAGAGCATGAACTATCTTGATTGAAGCTTCTACCACTTGTGGATTCGTGGTTCATATCTTAAAAACTTGTTTCTCTCAAGCTTGCTCCTCTTTGGTCTCCACTATCAAAGTCACCCTTCTTGATTTCTTCAAGTGACAAATACCTGCTGACGACTTGAGTATCTTCATTGTGGGAGACCAGAAAGGCAAAGTAGTTCTTCTCACAATCACTGAAGCTTGAGGAACTTTCTTCAACAACTTCTATTTTGTTGTTCCTCTTGTGAGAAGTAGCAAAGGCTACAAAGTTAGCCACGTCCTCTTCATCATCCGACAACTTGTCCTTGTCATCAAGGTCATCACTATCATTCCATGTGGCGACCATTGTCTTTCCTTTCTTCTTATCCTTCAAGTTACCACAATCCGGTGAGATATGCCCGATTCCCCCACATTCGTTGCATTAAACACCTTTTCTTGAAGGTTTGTCTTAGCTATCTTCACCACTCTTGAATCTGATATTCTTCTTGAAGTCATTACCTCTTGAGTTGAAGCCTTTCTTATCAAGCTTTAAGAACTTCTTGAATCTCTTCACGGTGAGAGACATCTCCTCATCGGAGTCAATATATCTCTTCTCTTTCTTAGATGTCTTCAAAGCAATCCCCTTTTTCTTCTTGAGCTAAGAAGTAAGCTTCATCGCCTCGTAGGCCAAAAACTGTTAGGATTATGCTCAATAGCAAGAGTGTAATATTGTTTTTGACAATCTTTTTATATTAATAAAGTGATTTCTGATTTAAACAAATCTTATAGCATTTATAGATTGAATATTATAATTGTCAAAAGTAAATAATCATAAGGTCAAAAGACTATGAGAAAAGAAGAATTGTTCGTATATCTGGATATGTATAAGGTAGACACAATTCTTTAGTTAGTCTTGAATAATGTTCATAACTTAAGCTAAAGGTTGGGCACCTTTATCTTGTTAAAGTTGTAGAATTCTTTTACTAGCATTTGAGTGGGATCAAATGTGTTATGATGAGTCTAAAATCATCGGAGGGTCTTCGAGTAAAAGAATCTAGTGCACTAAGTGCATTGAAATATAGCCCTTTTTGAATTGCATAAAAAAAAAATGTTTTTAGATACATCAATCCAAAATGTTTTACTAAGAATTAGAAAACAACAAATTACAAGTCATTTTTTTCATGATATGGTTTTTTAATAAAAGTCTTCAAGGATAAGAACTTTTGTGATTTTCGGAACATGCGTCATTATCCCAAAAAGGAAAAATAAAATATTCTTGACTTTAATATGGGAAAAAGTTGATGTACAAGATATATTTTTTTTTTGATAAGGTTGTTAGGGACCAGCCCAACATTTTATTAAAAAAAAAAAAAAAGAGAACAAAAGAGAACGGAAAACAAAAAAAGAAAACAGATTAACAGAACCTAAAAGAAGGTCTGCAACAAAAATCATTGAAAATAAAAGGGCTGCAAAAACTCAGAGCGGTCCACCACCATGTAGGAGAGACGATACTGGGGCTCCTGGAAGCTAAACTGTCTGCAACTTCATTACCTTCCCGATAAATATGAGTGACAACAAAGTCCATTTGAGAGATTAAGCTTAAACACCTATCCCAAGCGGGGCGCCAACGCCAAGGAACCTTACGAGACCTAGAACGAAGGATATTCACTACAAAAGTCGAATCGCTCTCCAACCATAACCGACGCCAGCCAAAAGTCCAAGCATAATCAATAGCATGAACGGCAGTAGCCAATTCAGCTTCAAAAGCAAAGCAGACACCAAGAGGAATAGCAAAACAACCTTTAACGAAACCCCTGCATGTGCGAAAAACCCTTGCACAACCAGCAAGACCAGGACTACCAAAAGCAGTCCCGTCCGTGTTAACCTTAAGACAACGGGCGGTGGAGGGCGCTAATTAACCTCTAAAATGCGAGGAGCCTTGGGAGGACGACCAGAGACATGAAGTCGTTGAAGAGTCTGATGCTCATCCACTAAATTCTTCGTAATGCCAGACTGAAGGGAGTCTGCCTCGTGAACGGAAAGCCAAATCAAGTAAAGAGCATCGACAAAAACAGGCTTGCCACCCTCAAAGGTAGCTTGATTCCGAAGGAACCACACCACCCAGAAAACCGTGATGATAGAAACCCGCCAGAGAGCTTTCATTTGAGTGCTAAAGACAACCCTCATAGCTTCTTACCAAAGGTCTAAACAAGTACCATCCAACTTAAGCTTATGGCCAAAAGTAGAGGAAATAGCATCCCACAACCCACGAACAAAAGGACAGTCAAGAAATAGATGCCGTAAATCTTCCTCTGCAGCACAGCAAAACCAACAACGAGAAGGAGAAATAAAGCCTCTGGCACGCAATGCAATGTCCGTAGGAATCTTACCATGAAACAATCGCCAAATGAGGACAGAGCAAGAATGAGGAATAAAAGACGCCCAAATTTGCTTACCCCAAAAAACAAGACTTCCAACCTCAGAAAGAGAATCATAAACAGATTTACAAGAAACAATACCATCCAAGGAAGATGTCCAAACTAACGAATCTGGGTCAGTGCTTACCACCACCTTCTCAATCTCAGAAGCAACAACTGGATAAGAAGCTTTAAAAGAAGCAGAAATATCCCAACCCCGTAGCATCTGAGTAAATATCACCCACAACAGAGTCCAGCGGAGGCTGTAATGAACAGATCTCCCAACTAGTTATCCGTCCAAAAATGAACCTTAGAGTGACGACCAACCAACCACTTAGATTAAATCATCAGGGGAGTATAATGCAATTTTAGGCCTGGCCAAACAGAAGAAACAACATACCATGTGAATACAAAGGACTCCTCAGTCAACATCCTCAAAGTGAACTTCTTAAGCATGGCCTTGTTAAGAATACCAAGGTCTTTAACACCAATACCACCACCATCCTTAGGCCTGCAGCAAGATTTCCAAGCAACTTGGACAGATTTACGACCATCGGTCAAACCAGTCCAAAAAAAATTCCGAATAGCAGCATTTAAATCTTTCACAAAAGATGAAGGCCAGCGATAAACTTGAAATGAATGCAAGAAGGAACCTGTAATCACTAAATTAATAAGACATAACCTACCTGCCATTGAAAGAGAGAAACCCTTCCATGATTCCAATTTAGTTTTAATTTTATCAGCCCATGGGATCAACCATCGACGTTTAGGCGCACCAATGAAAAGAGGGACCCCTAGATAAGTCATTGAATCACCACCCTTGCGCATTCTAGACATTGAGAGAAAATTAGTAATTCGAGGCCCAGGGATGTCTCTGCCAAAAAATATGGAAGATTTTTCCCAATTAACTTGCTGACCTGAAAGAGAGCCATAGAGAGCAAAATCATCTAAAATCACTCGTAAATTCTAAGGAGAAGCCCGGCAAAAGAGGATAACATCATCAACATAGAGAAAATGCGAAGGGGCACGCATCCCAACCGGAGAAGAGATAGAAGTCATAGAGCCCGAGTCTACTAAATGCGTAAGGTATCTGCTCAAAAAATCTTCCGCCAAACAAAAAAGTAAGGGGGAGAGAGGATCACCTTGCCACACACCACGCGAACAAGGGAAATAGCCCTGAGGGGAACCATTAATAAGAACAGAGATCCTAGCAGAATAAAAAATAGCCGCAACCCAACCAATAAAATTCTCAGAGAAGCCAAAACACAGAAGGACTTCAAAGAGAAAAGGCCAACTAATGGAATCAAAAGCCTTACGAATGTCTATTTTTAAAGCCAAGTGCCCACCGCGACTACCATTATTCAACACATTAAAACATTCAGAAGCACCGGCAATACAGTCTCCAATTTGACGACCTATAATGAAACCAAATTGATTAGGAGAGATGATGCGGGAGCAAATTTCGGCCAAGTGGTCAGCAATAATCTTAGTGATAACCTTAAACAGGAAATTACCAAGAGCAATCGGGCGAAACTGATCGATCAATAGAGCATTTGGAGTCTTCGGAATAAGGACCAAGAAATTAGAATTCAAACTCAGAAAAACTCGACCAGTGTGAAAAAAATCCTTCACAGCTAAAACCACATCATGTCCTACAATTTCCTAACAATGAGAATAAAATTTACCCGAGAAACCATCAGGACCAGGAGCACTCAGAGGATCCATAGAAAAAACCGTACTCCTTACTTCATCAAAAGAGGGAACTCGAAGAATCGAAACATTCTCATCAACAGTAACCAATGAAGGCACATGCTCTCTAATCAAAGAGAAGTCTGAACTTTCGTTGCCAGGATCTGAAAAGAGATGCTGATAAAAAGAGGAAACGTGCTCATCAATTTCAGCAGGATCATAAGAAATATTCTCATCAATTTGAATAGAGGAAAGAGGCTTATTTCCCCCTTTACGCTTCAGCAAAGAATGAAAAAATTTAGAGTTCCGATCACCCTCAGCAAGCCACCTGACTCTACTTTTCTTTCAAAAAAATTTCTTGTTGTTTTAGAACACTATCCAAATCTGCAAGAGCGGCAGTCTCAAAACGAAAAAGATCGTCTGAAAAGCCTTCAGAACCAATCCTGCCCTGAATAAGCATTACCTTCTCATTAGCATTAGTGACATTCAAGGCAATATCCCCAAACACCTCCCAATTCCACCTCCTCAAAGCCGTTTTCAACAACTTCAACTTTCGAACAACAATCCCAGTGCCACTCCCAGTAATAGGGGAAGACCAAACCAATCTAACCAAATTAAGAAAGGAGGGATGAGAAACCCACATACCTTGAAACCTAAAGGGCCGTGGACCCGGTGAAATACCCGCAGAACAAGAAACCAATAAAGGGTGATGATCTGAATGAGATCTAGGCAAGGTAACACAGGATATCTGTGACCAAGTGGCCAGAAAAGAATGAGAGCATACAGCTCTGTCTAATCGAGAAAGAACCATACCACGCCTACCCTGGAATGAAAAACCCATTTCGTTTCAATGTCAACAAGATCACAGACCGTTAAAGCAGCACGAAAATCATCACATGAGATGGTAGAAACGTTACTAGTAGTCTCATGAGCGCCTAGAACCGAGTTGAAATCCCCAAGCACAAGCCATGGATCATCTGAACCAGCAATGTCCATAAGAGAGTTCCAAAGAGATCTACGGGTGATGTAGTTCACACTGGCATAAACAAAAGAGATCCGATGGACAATCCCACAAAAATTAATAGAAACGTTAACATGTTGAGAGTGAGACAGAACGATAGTAGCATCTTGAAAAGCAGTAGACCCAAAAATCCACATACTAGGAGTACCTCTAGCATTAGAACTAATAAAGTGCAGCCCCATAGAGCGCCAAAAAGTAGAAGAAATTGAATCAAAAGCACACAACGGTTCAGCAATGCAAACAAAATTCGGTTTATGACGAGAGCAGAAATCTTTCAAAGTACGTTGGGTATCACTGTTTGCAATATCTCTACAGTTCCAATAAAGAACAATCATTTATGTAACAATTTATTTTTAGTAGCCCTAGTTTTGGGCGAAACAACACTGGTAACCTACTTTTTATTTTTCTTACCTTTTTTAGCGGTAACCTTCTTCCAACCTGAATCTTCCAATTGATCTGCCTAAGAGACTCCACCGTGAATACCTGTAGTGTCTAAAGCTGTAGGGTGGCTAAAGTCTGATTAAGTGCCTTCACTATTAGTGTCAAAACTAACTTCACCCTCAAGAGTGTGCAAATGTGGCTCTACCATGGGAGGATCTATCAAAGGCTCCATATAAGCAATAACAAGATCTATCATGTCATCAACATTTACATGCTCAGTGTGTAATGGGTCTGTGGAATCATCCAAATAAACAGCGTTTTTTAATGCCTCTCCTTGTCCAGTAGGAATGATTGGCCTAAGTGAATTAGAAAAGGCAGCCGGGTCTAAAGTTGTCTTGTTTGGAAGAGAGCTTGCAGCTTCATCAGGCTTAGTCGCAATGGCATTAATACCCGATTTGATAGTCTTAAAGACTCGAGAGGTCAGAACATCTCTTGACTTGATTTCGGTCTGTACTCTTATCGAATTCTGGATCTTCCTCTTTCCAGATTCTTATCTTTTGGCTCGGTGTTGACATTCCTTATAAATCGGGCCGCATGGTGACATGAGGCAGCCGTATGACCAATAGAGCAACAAACCGAACAGAAACTTGGAACATGCTCGAAGTAAAAAGTCATAAACAAACAATCTTCCACAACCTCTATCATGATGGAATCAGGCAAAGGCTTAGAAAGGTCAACATCAATTAGCATGCGAGCAAAGTGGCCATAATCACCTTCTAGGGTAGCTCTGTCAAAATTTAGAGGGATTCTGATCCCACATGCCATGTTTGAAAGGATTTAAGGGTGCCAAAACTCACAAGGTAAATTGTAAAACCGTACCCATATTTGAGCAATCGTCATGCGTTGTGTGTTTGGATTAAAATTCTGAGTCCATGTCTAAAGCCTTAGAATTCCAGGTTTCAAATGAAGTGATCTGATGCCCCAAACTCATGCTTTATCTTCCTCAGAATTCAAAAGAATCTGAAAGAATCCCCGTCCAAGAGAGATGAGACGCCATTGAGAATTCAATTTCCAAATAGATTGAAGTTTTTCTTTAAGAGCCAATATCTTCCATGGTTCCTCTCCCTTTGACAAGACAACTCGACTAATAAGAGAGTAACTACAAAGTTTCAACCGTTCTTCGTAGGTTTTCAGATTGACTTTGACTGCAACATAATCACCTTTTTTCTTTGGAGCTGAAGAAATCGGAGCAATGGCGGAGGAGATTGCTTGGGCATAAGATTTCATTACTGGTTTGGGATTCGAAAGTCCATCCATGTGAGAGTCAGTTTGGATTGAAAGGGCTCTAACCCGCGGTTCGAGTTCTGGAAAAAGATCCGATAACTCCATAGAAGCCATAGGATTAAACAAACATGCTACACAACAATATTATAAGTAATGATTTATATATATATATATATATTTTTCAGAACTCCTCTCAACAACGAAGAACTGTAGATGACCAGTAGAAGATTGGCGGTGAGGAACTGGTGCGATCGGTGCGACGGACGCGATCTGGCCGGACGAGCGACTGAACTCCAATGGAACTGAAGCGGATCGACGGAACAGGTGCTACGGTGGAACTGCGATCGAAGTTGAAGAGCAGCGGTGACTGACGTGCGACGGGACTACTGTGAAGGCCGATCGGCGCGACGGAACGCAGGCGAAGCTCGATCGAGGTCTGCGATCGGTTTGGAGAGGTTTGGGTGACGGCGGCGGGTCTTGGTTGGACTGGATCTGGGGAGTGAAGGGGCGGCGGCAGCTGAAGTTCAATAGGTTAAGAATATTATTATTCAAATTCCCATAATACCCCTCTTGAAATCAGAGCGTTTTTCAAAAAAAACATATTTTTTTCAGATGTACAAGATATATATATACACGCACATGTGGTTCTCTTATGAGAATCTCTTATTTTAACGTAAAGTAAAGATTTCTATGGAATCGATTCAAATTGAAATTCATTCAAATCGATGGATTTTATTTTATGTTAAAATAAGGAATCCCTTATGAAATAAAACACACACACACACACACATATATATTGAGTCTCTCATATCTAGTGCTTGAAAACTTTTCCAATTTTATTCATATGTACATTTCATTGAGCTTATTATCTATAAAAAAATACACGTGTGTGTGTATATATATATAATCCGCTTTTTGGGAGGCGGTTTTCTCCACATTTCAGAGGCGTGTCTCCGTTGACACATGGGGTTCTTTTTTCAAACAGGCCATGTCTGTTTCTTTCAATGATCAAATTAGGATTTTGTGGAGAGCTGCTATTCATGTGGTGGTTTGGAGTGTATGGTATTCCTGTAACCAATGGATTTTTGAAGGAAAATATGTTGACTTCAAGGCTGCTTTATCTCTAGTGTCAGGAGTGTGGTTTGGTCGCCTCCGGCTCCGGGTGGATCAAGGTTAACACAGATGGTGCAGCTTTGGGTTCGCCAGGTGTGGGAGGTTGTGGGGGTGTGTTTTGACTTGTAGATCTTTTGTTAAGGCTTGTTTCGCGATCCCCCTTTGTCATGTTTTTGCTTTTGAGGCTAAGCTCCTTGCGGCTTCTTAGCCATCAATTATGCTTGGAATTTGGGTTGACATAGGATTTGGCTCGAGAGTTATTCTTCTTATGTTGTGCAGCTTCTTTCAGATAGGTCTGATTAGGTTACCTAGCATGTTCGTCAAGCTTGGTAGCGTTGCATTCATCAGATCTCGCATATGGAGCTTCAGGTTTCTCATATATTCAGGGAAGGTAATCAGGTGGCGGTTGCTCTCTCTATGCATGCTTTGGGTCTATCTTCTGATTCGTGGTGATCTTCCACTCATTCGTTCTGCTCTTCATTAGTTAGTAATGACTATATGGGTAGAGAGTCTTTTAGGTTTTCTTAACTTTGTTTTTCTTGTGTGGTTTGCATGCCTCTAGTTTTTTTGGGGCTACGTCCTCTGGTTTGTGATGTTTTGCTATTACTTGTTCTCTTTTTCTTTATTTATAAATTTTTGGATACTGCCTAGGGGTTTTTTAGTATATAATCGCTTGTAATGCTTTTTCCCTTTAGGTCAGTCCAATTTCATAAAAAATAAAAAAAATAAAAATAAAAAATAAAAAAACCATAATATTATCCACTTGGTTTTCAATCAGTAATGTCTACAAAAAAAAATGCCGTAAGAGTCCAAATTTGACTAGAGGTGTCGATGCTTTATTATTATTATTAATTATTACAATTTAGAGCTTAGTAAGAAAGACGTATTATTATTTGAAAGTAATAACTTAAATAATTGAATTACCCCATATTAATATAAGTATCTCGTTTTTTTTCTTTTTTTCTTTCATTTGGGGAAGGTTATTCGAATATGGGACCTCGACCAATATTGATAAGTGTTGTTACCACTGGGTTATTTCAATGACCATAAGTTTTTGATTTCTTATTAGGTAAATAATTACTAACTAGAGAAATTTAAAAAACAATCATTTTTTCTATTATACCACTTGCAATAGTGGTGGCTCGAATCTAAGACATTGTCAAATTGAATGAATAATTTTACCACCACATTGCATTGGGCGGTGGTGAATCATCGTTATCGTTGACTAAAATTGGAAAATAGAGAATATATTACATTACATATATGGTTGATGTACTAAATAGGGCTGATTCATTATTTCCAAGTAGTAACTCGTCTCTATCGTTAGCATGCACATTGAATATTATTGATGTTTGCCAAATTATTAGTCGGCAGTAACTTTCTTTTTCACTTTACGAAATTTTAGTTTCAATGAAATTGGCAAAGCATCTTTTCACAAATATTTTCCTTTGCCAAATTATTAGTCGGCAGTAACTTTCTTTTTCACTTAACGAAATTTTAGTTTCAATGAAATTAGCAAAGCATTTTTTCACATATATATATAGTTACGTTACGTAACCTAAAAATATTGTCGTATAAATTGTTGATATAAAAAGCAAAAAAGAAAAGAAAAAAAAGTAACAAATAGTCTGCAGACTATTACAAACTTTTTTACTTGTACAAACTTTTTCAATAAAATTAGAAGTATTGGATACATGCAGTTTTTAATTCAAAAAAAAAAAGTAAAAGTGTTTTTATTTATATAGGAAATCATCTAGCAAGTGCTTATAATAAAAAATACATGAAATAAGTTGAATATATCTTGAAAAGTAGAGAGAGAAGATATTTTTCTCTCTAACCTCTCTCTACCCAGAAAAACCTACAGCCTTCCTCTCAGTTCACCGCCGACATCCTACCTCTATAAGGGATGTCGGCGGGATAGTCGGTGGTCCGGTGAGCTTAGCGGAGGTTTTCTCTTTCTTTTCTGCGGCTTCCCGACGGATTTTACTGCTTTTTCGGCGACGGTTTCCCAATCTGGTGGTGGTTTGCTTGGGTCTGCAGCGTCGGGACTTGGTCGACTTCTCCGTCGTCGTCGGCAGGCCTATGGTGCGGGCCGTTCATCATCGTTCCATCTAGATCTATCCCGATCCAGCAGATCTCTGGCCGGCAGCGTCCTGATGTTGGTATTCTCCGGCTGCCTTGGTTTCCCTCCTTCAGATCGGCTTTTATTCCTTTTAATTAAGGTCTTTTTGGGTTTGTACAGTTCTTATATAAACCGTTTTGGCCACTAGTTGTTAGCCCGTGTGTTTGGCCCTCCTACTGGATCCCTCCAACACCTGAGTGCCATGATTTGTATGTTTGTGGTCCCTCTTAGTGAGGGTGTAAGTCCCACCTTTGTGAGTGAGTTTTTTCCCGTTTGTGGGAATTTAGTCTGGGCTGTGCTTGTGTGTCATTTGCTGAAGAGTCCCAGTTGTAGTTGTAAACATGTTTTTCATGTTTCCTTACTTGGATCTGAATTTCAGGTGTTGTAAGCCTTTGATTTATATCAATCAAAAAAAAAATACATGAAATTTGTTTATGTCATCATAAGAATATTGAATATTATATAGATGTATGACAAAGTAACAACCCGTTGGCATTTACCACAGTGAAGTCACAGTCGAAAGTGGCTGGGCGGCCTGTGTGGTATTATTCAACTAATTTATTAAACACATTTTGAATAATAGTTCTTTTATTTATTAGGAAAAAAAAAGGTTCTTAAAAGAGAAAAACATCTAGCGAATGCTTAGAAAGTTAGAAATAAAAAAAAAAAAATTCAAATACTGTTGCAATTTTATGGCTTCCCCACCAAGCCTTTATTGTAAACTTCATTGCTAAGCAATTGATTGCCTATATATATATATATATATATGATATTATGATATATAGCTTCTATTGTAATTGTTTGAGGTTAATGAGCTGATATCAATAAAAAAGAAAAAAGCTCTCTCTCTCTCACTCACATGTTCTCTCTTCTATGATCACTCTCTCATTTTATTCTTCTGTATTTATAAGTAGCAGCTGAAGTTCAATATGAAATTGCAATAGTTTATTAATCTCTTCTCTCTCTCTCGTCTATCTCTCATCTCTTTTATTTATTATTCTTTGTTCTTCAATCGATTTACAACACGTTATTAGCACGATGCTATTATTTCCAGAACCTGAAGTTCTGAATTTATTACCACTAGAACCTGAAGTTCCTATATTTATTTCCAGAACTTGAAGTTTCTGAATTTATTATTACTAGAACCTGAAGCTTCCAGATTTTTATTTATTAATACCAGAACCTACAATTCTGGATTTACTTTCTCGCGTTTTATTTTTACGCAATTTACTTTCTCGCATGTTATTTACTTTTACACGATTTACTTTCCCGCATTTATTTATTTATACGTTTTTATGAGATTGGCTATGCCAACCTACCAGGACTTGCAATTCTGGATTTACTTTTTTTGCATTTATTATTACGCATTTTATTTTACAATTTTTATTTAAACAGTTTGGTCACCCATCCAGAACCTGAAGTTTTTGGATTTATTTATCATTACCGGAACCTAAAGCTTTTGGATTTATTTACTTACAAATATTCCTTTATATATCTGAAGGTTTAAATTCCTCGGATATTTGTCAGACCAGAAGTTCTGACTCTGATTGTGATTTTCGGATAACCAGAAGCTGTAATAATGCCAAAGCTTGCAAGTTTGAAATTTGCTGCACTAGAAGTGTCTAGGGAGAATTACATGTCCTGGGTTATTGATACCAGATTACTCCTAAAATCAGAAGGCCTATATTACACCATTGAAAATAGGGTCGAGGCATATGAACAAGACAAATCTACTGCCATGGTTATTATCCGTCACCATCTGCATGAGGATCTAAAAGCCCAATATCTAACTGTCACAGAACCAGAAGTTCTATGGCAAGAACTAAGAGATCGATTTGATAACCAACCTGATGTTGCATTACCAAATGCCAAGTATCAGTGGCAACATTTACGCTTTCAAGACTATAGATCAATCTCTGAGTACAATTCTGTTTTATTCAAAATCACTGCACAGCCGAAATTGTGTGGTCAGGATGTAATCTCGAATCATCAATAACAAAGGCAATAACAATTCTACTCCCCTTTCACTTTATCTCATTACTGTTATTCTCTCGTTCTTCTTCATCTTATTTATGTTATATTATCTATTATTTTAATTTTATGCATCTATTTAATTTTATGCAATTTATGTATCTGAGTATGCTAACTAACCAGAACATGAAGTTTCTGGATTTGTATAAATTATGTGTTGAGCCTAACTAGGTCAATCTTTAAGTTTCTGGAATTTAAACCAAGCTCGACTTGACTGACTAACCAGAATCTGAAGTTTCTGGATTTATCATTATAATATTTAAGTTAGCACGGTTTTACAAACCAATCAGAATCTAAAGTTCTAAATTTTAAATTTTAGTAAAAATATAGAGTTCTGGATTCGTTACTATGTACATGAATGCAATACTTGGGACCTGAAATTCTAAAATTCGAATTCTATATAGAACCTGAAGTTCTAATTTTGAATACGAAGTATTGAATATGAACTTGAAGTTCTTAAGTTTTGAACATGAAGTTCTAATTAGACTTAAAGCTCTGAATTCAATTTAAATTGTGATATTAAAACTTTTATGTCAAAGTTTATTAGAACCAGAAATTCTGAATTGGATCAAGTTACGATTCTTTCATCTAGAAAGCCAATTTGTAATTTCTATTTAGAACCTAAAGTTTTCTGAATTTTATGAACCTGCAGTTCATGGTCGAACCGGAAGTTCAAAAAATCAATACAATTCATGATTTTGTTTTATGAAGTGATATATTTTCATATCTATATGTTTACACTTTTGATCACTTTGTCTAATATGCATTTTATTTTTCATTGTGAATAGATATGTCTTTAAACGGTAAATTGGGTGATATTGAAAAGCAAGATACAAGAGATATATGTCTAGCAGATAGTGCAACGACATATACGATTCTGCGGAATCAGAAATACTTTCTAAATTTAACCCTGCTTAAAGCAAATGTTAATACAATATCAGGTCCAGCAGATTTGATAGAAGGCTCCGGTATAGCCATGATATTGTTACCAAACAATACTAAAATATGGCTATCACATAAAAACTATAAATGATGAGAATATTGATTACATGTGCATTACTTCTCATGATTCAGGCCAGAAACTCATTATGGAAAGGTTGCGTGCTTTATCATCTGGATTATATTACACTCTTATGAGAGGTGTAGAAGTTTATGCAATTATGAACCAGATGTTCTCAGACCCAAAAATATTTATGTTTTGGCATAACCGTCTTGGTCACCCGGTATCTACAATGATGCGTAGAATCATTAAAAATTTTCATGGACATCCATTAAAGAACCAGAAGATTCTTTTATCCCATGAAAATTTATGTACTGCATATTCACAAGGGAAATTAGTAATAAAACCATCCCACTCTAAGGTTGGTTTTGAATCCCTGTCATTTCTACAAAGAATTCAAGGGTACATATGTGGACCTATTCATCCACCAAGTGGATCATTCTGCTATTTTATGGTCTTAATTGATACATCCATCAGATGGTCACAAATTTGCTTATTATCAATGCATAATGTTGCTTTTGCAAGATTACTTGCACATATTATCAAGCTTCGGACATATTTTCCCGATCATCCGATTAAGTCAATACGCCTTGATAATGCTGATGAATTTACTTCCAAGACATTTGATGAATATTGCAGATCAGTTGGGATTAATATTGAACATCCAGTTCCACATGTTCATACTCAGAATGGATTAGCAGAGTCACTTATCAAGCGTCACCAGGTAATTGTGAGAACTTTATTATTTCGATACAATTACCAATTTCTATATGGAGACATTCTATTCATCTCTGGCCCACTGCTTATCATAATTATTTACCATTACAATTTGTAATTGATTATAGACATGCTCATTTTTAAGATAATTGATCATCAGATAATTATTAATCAGTTACTTGATATATTAAAGGTGACAAAATTTTATAAGTTGATATCTCATAAACCCCGGCCGGGTGATTGTTCCTGAAGAACGATTTGAGTAAAATGCAACAAATAAATCATCTGATGCATATCATAAGCTTATGAACCTTTGAAAGGTATTGTTATCACGATCCTGATGTAAACAAAGCTCGAATCATAAATAAATCCACTTTCTCTAAATCAACTCAATAAGAGTCTGATATATCTAAAGAGACACGAGTCTATAAAATGACTTAATCTATTGAAATGGAAGAAATCTCTACAGAGATACAAGAATATAAAAATTAATAAATTTCTATAAATCATACATGAGAAATGTGGAATAGTGAAGAAACAATCATCAGTGATATATTTTCAAATACAGTAGCTACTGAAATGATGATTACGAAACTCATAGTATCGATGATTGTAGACAAAGGCATGATTGGTCTAAATGAAAAGAAGCAATTCAAGAAGAATTGACTTCATAAGCCAAACATAAAGTATTTAGACCAATAGTTCTCCAGAAACCTGAAGATGTCAAACTAGTTGGATACTAAAAGGTCTTTATATGGAAACGTAATGAGAAAAATGAGGTCGTAAGATATGAGGCATGACTCGTAGTACAAGGTTTCTCACAAAAACTTGGTATTCAATAGTGATGAATACGATTACGTTTCGAATTTTTGATAAATTTGGCTGCCTTTAAAAGGCTTGAAATACATCTTCTAAATGTAGTAATAATTTATATGGTTCACTTAAAGCAGATATTTATAATCCCTGAAGGATTTAAAATGCTAGAAACATATAAATCAAGATCTCGTAATCTGTATTTAATGAACCTACAAAAATCTTTATATGGATTAAAAAAAATCTAGACGAATGTGGTATAACCATCTCAGTAAATATCTGATAAAATAAGGGTATAATAATCATATTATACTCATGTGTCTTCATAAAGAAATGAGAAAGATAAGATATTTTCTCGGCCTGGAGATTGAGCATAAATAAAATGAAATACTTATCCATCAATCAGTATATGTTGAAAAGATTATGAAAAGATTCCATATGGATAATGCTCATCAATTAAATACTTATGTGCTCATTAGAACTCTTGATTCTAAGAAAGATCCATTCCAACCAACATAAGATGATGAAAAGATACTTGGTCCTGAAGTACCATTTTTTAATACAATTGGTGCTTTATTATATCTGGCATAATGTGTTAGACCAGATATTGCATTTTTAGTAAATTTACTTACTATATTCAGTTCGACACCAGCTCGAAGACATTGGAATGGGATTAAACATCTTTTTCGTTATCTTATATTATTCAAAATCTAACAATTTTTCAGGTTTACTTGGTTATGCTGATATCGGGTATCTATATGATCCCTATAAAGCTTGTTCACAAACGAGATATTTTTTTACATATAATGGCACATCAATCTCCTAGCGTTCCACAAAGAAAACTCTTGTTGCTACATCCTCTAATAATTATGAGATCCTTGCACTTCATGAAACAAGCCGAGAATGTGTGTGACTAAGGTCAGTTATTTATCATATTCAAAATGGAATGCCGACACCAATATTTGAAGATATTACGGCTTGTATTGCTCAAATTAGAGGAGGCTATATAAGGATTCCAATATATTGATTGGCTTATTTCGTGGACAAATCACATGTTGGGGTTAATTGTGTAAGGGTAGTTTAGGTGATTGAACTTCAAGCTCGAAGGCCCTTCCAAGACCTCAAGGGACAAGCACGCCAAAGGTATAATCTTTAGTGCTTGGTTTTCTTTGAAGAGACTTAGAATGCACACACACACTTAGTATACTTGCATTTGTGTGCATACTCTTCACATGTCACTTTACACACTAGCACTTTGATTGATATCTTGTTGTGTGTATATGTGCTTAGTAATTCGTTTCTCGATAGTGTTCAGAAACGTCCGCGCATGCACTAGAATGTGCTTGGTTTTACGCAAAGACCGCCCACGGAGAATGCCTTTGGCTTCTCCTTGGTTTTCACCTCTGTTGGTGATCGAAGGTTGTGATCGGTGACCTGGCCACCGAATGAAACCGCCGTTTGTGTCCAGAAGTGTCTAGAGCAATTCTGCGGTCACGATCGGTGGTCACGACCGCTGTTCGAAACCTCCATTCAAACCTGATCGATTTAATCTCTCGGGTTTGATTCGGCGGTTGGATCGACAGTTGCGAAACTGCCGGTGATGCTCTGTTCTTCACGGGCTCAATTCGGCGGTCATGATGGTGGCCTGACCACCGATCGAAACCGTTGACCGGTGCATTTCAAGGGTAAAATTGTCTTTTCACATGCCCTGTTCTTGATGTCTATACATATCTTAATTTCTCATTATCTGATCAAGTTCTTTTACTCCTTAGAACCCTAAACTTCAAAGAGAGATATTTGAGAGAAAATCAAATCAAGAACTCACCTTTAAACACTCAAATCAAATCCTTTTTGCATCAAATTTCATATTGCATCTTCCATGACTATATAGAATGCATCCATACACGGGTTTGCATCATCACAATTTGCTTGGTAAAATTTTGATTAACTTCAACTTATTTTAGTATTTTACTATCAAGCTATTCTCTTTTAATTTACTTGTATGTTTTTGATCATATGATAAATACAAGAATAGAGAATTAATTGTGATGAATTGATTGAGTGTTGTATTATAATAGCTAATTAGGTTTTTGCTTAATCTTGATTAGCTAAGCTATTTGACATGTCATTTAGCTCTTGATATCTAGGATTGATTTAATTGATTATATCATCATCCTAGATAAGCATCTAAGGTTCCCTAGCCTTGTTTGTCATTTGAATATTCATACATATTCACATAGGTTGCATAATCTCTTCATTGAGAATTAAGTCTTGAGGCTAAGATTGCTTAGGCCTCAAGCAATTGGACTAGAGCCACTTTTAAAGGCCCGTGTGGTAGAAGTGGGGGGTTATTGACCAGAGTGTTAGACGAGGTCTACATAGGTTGTAAACTCCATTTCAATTAGTAGATTTCGAGGTTCGAGTGTGGTGCACTATACAGCCCGTGGTTTTTCCCAGTGGTTGGGTTTCCATGTATACATCAAGTGTTATTTAAATTCCGTACTATATTACACTTGTTTGTCTTTTTGACTAGTAGGGGTATTTTCATAAAATTGACTTGCATGCGAAAATTTGGTAATAAAGCTTAAAATATATTCACCCCCCCTCTAGACATATTTATCGTACACACCGAGCGTTTATTCGTTCCTTTCAATTGGTATCAGAGCGGGTTCCTAGATATACTTAGATGATCCTAGCTCATTTTTGGTGTGTTTTGCATTTGTGTGATTTTTGCTCATTCATACATTTTGCATTCATTTGAATTCATTCATTATATACAATGAGTGGATACGGTGGCAATCATGAGGGTGCGTCAAGGACAAGACCTCCTTTCCTCACCGGTGTGAATTATGCCTCATGGAAAGGCAAGATAGAAGCATACTTGTGTCAAATCCATGATAGGACATGGATGGCAATTGGAGATGGGTATGTGGCTCCCAAGATGACTCCCACGGGTGGTGGGGAAGAAGTACTCAAGCCTAAGGCTCAGTGGTCCACTGAAGAGTTTGAGACTGCAAAATGGAATAGGAAGGCATGGCACGCTCTTCTATTTGCAGTGGATGAAAATCAGTACAAACTGATTCAGAACACTAGGATAGCCAAGGAGGCATGGGATATTCTAGAGGTTGCACATGAAGGAACCAATGTTGTCAAGGATTCCAAGCTTTAAGTCCTTCAAACGCAATTTGAGTTGCTCAAGATAGAGGAGGACGAATGCTTCAATGACTTTAAAGTCAAGTTGATGGATATTGTCAATCAAAGCCATCAACTCGGTGATCCTTATACGGATAGGAGAGTCAAGCAAAAAATCATAAGGTCTCTCCCTGCTAGGTTTGAAGCAAAAGTGACGGCTTTAGAAGAGAATTATGGTTATAAAGACATGAAGCCGAGCGAGGTAATTGGAAGACTCCTCGCCTATGAATCTAGGAAGGCTCCTAGTATTTCACCTCCTAAAAAGCAAAAAGGGATTGCTTTGAAAGCTTCCAAGGTTGAGAATGAGGAAAAAGGTGACTCGGACGAATACATGGCTTTGATGCTTAGAAAATTCAAGAAATTTGTAAAGTTCGAGAAGAAAGGATTTGGTTCCAAAGGCCAAGACTTGAAGAAAAAGGCTCCCTTTGAGCCTAGGAAAGGGAAGAGTGAAAATAAAGGGGTCAAACGCTGAGTGTGGCGGTATAGGACACATCTCACCCGATTGTGGGAATTTGAAGAATAAGATGGCAAAAGTGATGGCCGCCACTTAGAGTGAAAGTGATGACTCCTGAGAGCGAGACAAGTCATCAAGTGATGATGAGCTTACCATCGACTACATGGCATTTGGGGCCACTTGTGTAGAAGATAAAGTTGTTGGTAAGAATGCCTTGACTAATGATCTCATAGAAGAAAAAGATGAAGAAGTAGCTCTAAAGGTGATAGGTGTAGCTACTCATTGGGACATGGCTCTCATTAACTCAAGAGACCAAGGTGAAGGCCTTAATGAGGGAAATGACTCAATAAGTGAGAAGCAGAGTGAAGGAGATAACTCAAGTTAAGATGACTCCTCATCTAACTCTATAAATGGAAGTTTAGAGAAAATGGATGTTCATGACTTTTGAAAGTAATTAAATACTCGAGGCGTGTTCTATAAATATAAAGCTAGAGGGGGGGTGAATAGATTTTAACTAAAATTACCCAATTTTCGCATGCAAGTCAATTTTACGAAAATGCCCCTACTAGTCAAAAATACATACAAGTGTAATATAGTGCGGAATTTAAATAACACTTGATGTATACGTGGAAACCCAACCACTGGGAAAAACCACGGGCTGTATAGTGCGCCACACTCGGAACTCGAAATCACTAATTGAAATGAAGTTTACAACCTATGTAGACCTCGTCTAACACTCCGGTCTGTAACCCCTCACTTCTACCCAGCGGGCCTTTATTAGCAACCCTATTCCAATTTGCTTGAGGCCTAAGCACTCTTAGCCTCAAGACTTACTTCTCAATGAAGAGAAACAACCTATGTGAATATATATATGAATATTCAAATAACAAACAAGGCTAGGTAACCTTAGATGCTTATCTAGGATGATGATATAATCAATTTAATCAACCCTAGATATCAATTGCTAAATGACATGTCAAATAGCTTAGCTAATCAAGATTAAGCAAAAACCTAATTAGCTATCACAATCAACACTCAATCATTTTCATCACAAATAATCTCTAACTTGTATCTAGCAAATAATCAAAAGCATACAAGTAATTAAAGAGATGTATTAATATGAAAAACACTAAAGTAATATGAAATTAGTGAAGAACATACCAAATAAGATGTGATGATTCAAAACCATGCATGGATCAATTCTATGAAGGCATAGAAGATCAAATATGAAATTTGATGCAAAAGGGATTTGATTTGAGTGTTTAAAGATGGGTTCTTGATTTGATTTTTTCTCAAAAATCTCTCTTGAAAGTTTAGGGTTCTAATTGCTCAAGAACCTTGATCAGAGATTGAGAAAATAAGATATTTATAGACATCAAGAATTGGGCATGTGAAAAGACACTTTTGCCCCTGAAACGCACCGTTCGGCGGTTTCAATCGGCGGCCAGGCCGCCGATGACGACCGCCGAATTGAGCTCGTGAAGAACAGAGCATTAACGGCGGTTTCATTCGGCGGTTTCGTGACCGCCGATCCAACCGCCGAATCAAACCCGAGAGATTAAAATCGATCAGGTATAAACGGCGGTTTCGAACGGCGGTCGTGACCGCCGATCTTCACCGTATAATTGCTTCAGACCAAATTGGACTGAAACGGCGGTTTCATTCGGCGGCCAGGCCGCCGATCATAACCGCCGATCACCTAGATAGGTGAAAACCAAGGAGAAGCCAAGGGCATTCTCCATAGACGGTCTTCGCGCGAAACCAAGCACTCATTAGTGCAAGCGCGGACGTTTCTGAACAATGTCGGGAAACGAATTATAAGGCACATATACACACAACAAGATATATCAACCAAAGTGCTAGTGTGTAAAGTGACATGTGAAGAGATGCACATAAAAATAAGCAAGTATGCAATCATAGCAAGAATGCTAAGTGTGTGTGTGCTACTAAATCTCTTCAAAGAAAAACAAGCACAAGAGATTATACCTTTGGCGTGCTTGTATCTTGAGGTCATGGAAGGGCCTTTGATCTTCAACACTAATCACTTAGACTACCCTTACATTCAAAACCCCAACATGTGGTTTGACCACGAAATAAGCCAATCAACAAAACGGGAATCCTTACAACTTTATAGTCAAGTGTGAAAGTTCATTGAAGAAGAACAATAAAAAGTTGAAGATTTTAGAGGATGAAAATCTAGAGCTTTCAACACACAATGACCACTTGAGTAAGCAAGTGGAAACATCCAAGATGATTAAAGACAAGCTAAGGGATGAGCTAGCTATGTCTAAGAGAAATGAAGAAGGGTTGAAGAGAGAGCTTGATGAAGCTAAAGAGTCATTGACTAGGATGACTTCAAGCACCAAGAAGCTTGACCATTTACTTGGTGTTGGTAAGAACCCTTGTGACAAGAGAGGTATTGGGTATGAAGATTGCAAAGAGATCTCTACTCCAACCAAAACCGTCTTTGTCAAGAGTTTGGGCAAGATAGAAGCCTCGCCGGTGCACACTCCTAGGAAGAAAATTGATCTAGGACAATGTTCAAGAAGTGCACAAATGAAGGAAGCTCCAAGGAGACAACCTCAAGCTCAACGCATTAGAGTCTCTTAAGTCAACATTCCTCATCAAATGACTCTAAATGGAAAGAGGCCAATCATGCAAAATGAACCAAGGAAGCAAGCTAGACCGGTTCAACAACAAAGGAGGTTTGAACCCACTCTACCACAAAGACATGGGAAGGCTCCTATGCATGCACAAGGACATGGTATGATTTCTAAATTCATCCCTACATGTCACTTTTGTGGTATTGATGGTCACATTAGACCAAATTGCTTTCATTTCATTAAATTATGTAGATTCAAAAGCATGATTCAAAAGATAATGACAAGAGCTAGAATGCATGTTAATAGGAAGGAAAAAAATTCATGGTCATGATCCTATTATTTCTAGAACTCTTGAACCACTAACCACTAGGAAGAAAAATGTCATATCTATATGGATAAGGAAAAATGAACCCGTTTGCTACGAGACTAACAAGTCTCAAATAGGTTCAACTAAGTCAAATGGACTTGGTAGGTCTATAAGACCTCATGACCTTCACTGATGAAGGATGGTGATGACCACATATGGGGAACTCAAGCAAAGAGAGCTAATGCATACTTGTTGCATGCAAATATTTAAAAAAAAAAACTTATGCTTCTTTGTTGATTGCTTGAGTAAGCTTGGTTGCACATATGTATATATGTTTTCAATTCAATAAGTGTGAACCATGCTTGTTTACAATCCATGTCATATTTATGTTCAAACATGCATATTTGGACTAGGAGATTTACATAGGAAGTATGATTTGAATGACCTATAGTTATCTACATGACATGATGATTCTTAATGACATGCTTAAAAATTGAAAAGCATGAGTTTTTATAACATGCTTATGTCAAATGAAAAAGCATGAATTGATGATTGCATATTCTAAAATGCAAAACTTGTGTGAAAAAGCTTATGAGACTCAATGAATAAAGGATCTTGTATCCGTTCAAAGGATTTTAAAATCCAAATGTCTCTTCTTCTTTATTTGTTGAACATGTCTACTATCATACGGGTATCATTCCCGGAAAAATCAAATAGGGTGCAAAGTCGCTCATGCCATGTTTCGCTTATAAAGTTGGATATAGTTGCTCTTATATTGAAAATGATAAAAATTCTATATCCTTGCTTCTCTCATGACATTGGTGAAATTGGTTTGAATTCTTATTAGAAACCTTTGTCATTTGCTTTGCCAAATACCATTGTATTTTGGACTTGAATGCTACATGTCTTGTATGCAAAGCATGTTTTGATTCACACATTTATTTTAAATAAATCTCCTTGTTTCTCTCCAATTGATTGAGTTGCATAAAGTGGATTATATGATTATGCAAGTATATAGTATGCTACTATCTCTCTTTGCTAAGTGACCTAGTTGGGGACTACTCATTTGCCTATATCATGACAAAAAGGGGGAGTAGAATGGTGGTAAGGGGAGTTGCAAATTGTGGTAGCAATTGTGCATGTTGGGGAGATAACACATTGAGGGGGAGTAACCCTTTGAGGGGGAGCATTGCATTCATCATACATTGCATGATGTTGTTGTTGTACTTAAATTTCTAGAATGCAAATGCTTGTTTATGCTCTCACTTGATTAATCTCACATTTTACTTGTATTGGAAAGTATAGAAACTTTGCTTTCAGGGATTGATTGTTCTACAAGAGATTGAAGACTTCAAGATTAGTTTTATATATCTCTTTGTAAAGTAGAAAATCATTGTAGACCCGTAGTTTCTATTATGTTGTGAGGAATCAATGTGAGTGGTGGTTTTGTCACGAAATAGCCGAAGGGGGAGATTGTAAGGATTCCCATATATTGATTAGCTTATTTCGTGGACAAACCACATGTTGGGGTTAATTGTGTAAGGGTAGTTTAGGTGATTGAACTTCAAGCTCGAAGGCGCTTCCAAGACCTCAAGGGACAAGCACGCCAAAGGTATATTCTCTAGTGCTTGGTTTCCTTTGAAGAGACTTAGAATGCACACACACACTTAGCATACTTGCATTTGTGTGCATACTCTTCACATGTCACTTTATACATTAGCACTTTAATTGATATCTTGTTGTGTGTATATGTGCTTAGTAATTTGTTTCCTGATGGTGTTCTGAAACGTCCGCGCATGCACTAGAATGTGCTTGGTTTTGCACGAAGACCGCCCACGGAGAATGCCCTTAGCTTCTCCTTGGTTTTCACCTCTGTTGGTGATCAGTGGTTATGATCGGCGGCCTAGCCACCGAATGAAACCGCCATTTGTGTCCAGAAGTGTTTGGAGCAATTCTACGGTCACGATCGGTGGTCACGACCGCCGTTCGAAACCGTCGTTCATACCTGATCGATTTAATCTCTCGGGTTTGATTCGGCGGTTGAATCGGCGGTTGCGAAACCGTCGAATGAAACCGTCGTTGATGCTCTGTTCTTCACGGGCTCAATTCGGCAGTCGTGATCGGTGGCCTGGCCGCCGATTGAAACCGTCGATCGGTGCGTTTCAGGGGTAAAATTATCTTTTCACATGCCCTGTTCTTGATGTCTATAAATATCTCACTTTCTCATTATCTGAAGTAGTTCTTTTACTCCTTAGAACCCTAAACTTCAAAGAGAGATATTTGAGAGAAAATCAAATCAAGAACTCACCTTTAAACACTTAAATCAAATCCTTTTTGCATCAAATTTCATATTGCATCTTCTATGACTATATAGAATGCATCCATGCATGGGTTTGCATCATCACAATTTGCTTGGTAAGATTTTGATTAACTTCATCTTATTTTAATATTTTATTATCAAGCTATTCTCTTTTAATTTACTTATATGTTTTTGATCATATGATAAATACAAGAATAGAGAATTAATTGTGATGAATTGATTGAGTGTTGTATTGTGATAGCTAATTAGGTTTTTGCTTAATCTTGATTAGCTAAGCTATTTGACATGTCATTTAGCTCTTGATATCTAGGATTGATTTAAATTGATTATCTCATCATCCTAGATAAGCATCTAAGGTTACCTAGCCTTGTTTGTTATTTGAATATTCATACATATTCACATAGGTTGCATAATCTCTTCTTAGAGAATTAAGTCTTGAGGCTAAGGTTGCTTAGGCCTCAAGCAATTGGACTAGAGCCACTTTGATAGGCCCGAGTGGTAGAAGTGGGGGGTTATTGACCGGAGTGTTAGACGAGGTCTACATAGGTTGTAAACTCCATTTCGATTAGTGGATTTCGAGGTCCGAGTGTGGCGCACTAAACAGCCCGTGGTTTTTCCCAGTGGTTGGGTTTCCACGTATACATCAAGTGTTATTTAAATTCCGCACTATATTACACTTGCTTGTATCTTTGACTAGTAGGGGCATTTTGTAAAATTGACTTGCATGTGAAAATTGGGTAATAATAGTTAAAATCTATTCACCCCCCCCCCCTCTAGATATATCTAGAACACACCGAGCATTATTGTATTACTTTCAATTGGTATCAGAGCGAGTTCCTATATATATTTAGGTGATCCTAGCTCATTTTAGGTGTGTTGTGCATTTGTGTGATTTTTGCTCATTCATACATTTTGCATACATTCCATTCATTTGTTACAATGAGTGGATACGGTGGCAACCATGAGGGTGCCTCAAGCACACGGCCTCCTCTCCTCACCGGTGTGAATTATGCCTCATGGAAAGGCAAGATGGAAGCATACGTGTGCCAAATCCATAATAGGGCATGGATGGCTATTGAAGATGGGTATACACCTCCTATGATGACTCCCAACGAGTGGTGGAGAAGAAGTACTCAAGCCTAAGGCTCAGTGGTCACCTGAAGAGTTTGAGACTTCAAAATGGAATAGGAAGGCATGGCATGCTCTTCTATGTGCAGTGGATGAAAATCAGTACAAACTGATTCAAAACACTAGGATAGCCAAGGAGGCATGGGATATCCTAGAGGTTGCACATGAAGGAACCGATGTGGTTAAGGATTCCAAGCTATAAGTCCTTCAAACGCAATTTGAGTTGCTTAAAATGGAGGAGGACGAGTGCTTCAATGACTTTGAAGTCAAGTTGATGGATATTGTGAATCAAAGCCATCAACTCGGTGATCCTTATTCGGATAAGAGAGTTAAGCAGAAAATTATGAGGTCTCTCCTTGCTAGGTTTGAATCAAAGGTGACGGCTTTAGAGGAAAATAGCACCTATAAGGACATGAAGCCGAGCGAGGTTATTGGAAGACTCCTCGCCTATGAATCTAGGAAGGCTCCTAGCATTTCACCTCCTAAAAAGCAAAAGGAATTGCTTTGAATGCTTCCAAGGTTGTGAAGGAGGAAAAAGGTGACTCGGACGAAGACATGGCATTGTTGCTTAGAAGATTCAAGAAATTCGTCAAGTTCGAGAAGAAGGGCTTTGGATCCAAAGGCCAAGACTTGAAGAAAAAGGCTCCCTTCAAGAGTTTTGAGCCTAGGCAAGAGCATAGTGAAAAGAAAGAGGTCCAATGCTATGAGTGTGGTGGTATAGGTCACATCTCACCCGATTGTGGGAACTTGAAGAACAAGATGGCAAAAGTGATGGCCACCACGTGGAGTGAAAGTGATGACTCCGGAAAGGGAGACAAGTCATCTAGTGATGATGAGCTTTCCATCAACTACACGGCATTTGGGGCCACTTGTGTAGAAGATAAAGTTGTTGGTAAGAATGACTTGACTAGTGATCCCATAGAAGAAAAAGATGAAGAAGTAGCTCTAGAGGTGATAGGCGAAACTACTCATTGGGATATGGCTCTCATTGACTCAAGAGACCAAGGTGGAGGTCTAAATGAGGGAAATGACTCCATTAGTGAGAATGAGAGTGGAGGAGATAACTTAAGTGAAGATGACTCCTCATCTAACTTTACAAATGGAAGTGTAGAGAAAATGGATGTAAATGACTTTATAGTCAAGTGTGAAAGTTCATTGGAGAAGAAAAATAGAAAGTTGAAATTTTAGAGGATAAAAATCTAGAACTTTCAACACACAATGACCACTTAAGTAAACAAGTGGAGGCATCCAAGAAGATTGAAGACAAACTAAGGGATGAGCTAGCTATGTCTAAGAGGAATGAAGAAGGGTTGAAGAGAGAGCTTGTTGAAGCCATAGAGTCATTGTCTAGGATGACTACAAGCACCAAGAAACTTGACCACATTCTTGGTAGTGGAAAGAACCCTTGTGACAAGAGAGGTATTGGGTATGAAGAAAGCAAGGAGATCACTACTCCAACCAAGACCATCTTTGTCAAGAGTTTGGGTAAGAATGAAGCCTCACCGGTGCACACACCTAGGAAGAAAATCGATCTAGGACAATGCTCAAGAAGTGCACATGTGAAGGAAGCTCCAAGGAGACAACCTCAAGCTCAAAAAGTTCCTCAACCTAACTTCCCTCACGCTCAAATTCATCAAGGGAAGAGGCCAATCATGCAAAATGAAACAAGGAAGCAAGCGAGACCGGATTAACAACAAAGAAGATTTGAACCCGCTCAACCACAAAGTCATGGCAAGGCTCCTATACATGCACAAGGACATGGTATGAATTCTAAATTTATCCCTACTTGTCACTTTTGTGGTATTGATGGTCACATTAGACCAAATTGCTTTCGTTTCATTAAATTATATAGAATCAAAAGCATGATTGAAAAGAGAATGACAAGAGCTAGAATGCATGCTAATAGGAAGGAAAATATTCATGTTCATGATCCTATTATTTCTAGTACTCTTGAACCATTGTCCACTAGGAAGAAAAATGTCATATCTATGTGGATAAGGAAAAATGAACCCGCTTGCTACGAGACTAACAAGTCTCAAATAGGTTCAACCAAGTCAAATGGACTTGGGAGGTCCATAGGACCTCATGACCTTCATTGATGAAGGATGATATTGACCCCATATGGGGAACTCAAGCAAAGAGAGCTTATGCATACTTGTTGCATGCAAATATTTGAAAAATCTTATGCTTCTTTGTTAATTGCTTGAGTAAGCTTGGTTGCACATATGTATATATGTTTTCAATTCAATAAGTGTGAACCATGCTTGTTTACAATCCATGTCATATTTATGTTCAAACATGCATTTTTGGACTAGGAGATTTACATAGGAAGTATGATATGAATGACCTATAGTTATCTCCATGACATGATGATTCTTAATGACATGCTAAAAAATTGAAAAGCATGAGTTGTTTTTATAACATGCTAATGACATATGAAAAGCATGAAATTCAAATGACATGCTCAAATGAAAAAGCATGAATTGATGATTGCAATTTTTAAATGCAAAACTTGTGTGAAAAAGCTTATGAGACTCAAAATGAATAAAGGATCTTGTATCCGTTCAAAGGAATTTATATTCCAAATTGTCTCTCTTTCTTTATTTGTTGAACATGTCTACTATCATACGGGTTTCATTCCCGGAAAAATCAAATAGGGTGCAAAGTTGCTCATGACATGTTTGGCTTATAAAGTTGGATATAGTTGCTCATAAATTAAAATCAATGAAAACTCTATATCCTTGCTTCTCTCATGACATTGGTGAAATTGGTTTGAATTCTTATTAGAAACCTTTGTCATTTGCTTTGCCAAATACCATTGTATTTTGGACTTGAATGCTACATGTCTTGTATGCAAAGCATGTTTTGTTTCACACATTTATTTTAAAATAAATCTCCTTGTTTCTCTCCTATTGATAGAGTTGCATAAAGTACATTTTATGATTATGCAAATGACTTGAATGCTATCATCTCTCTTTGCTAAGTGACCCGGTTGGGGACTGGTAAGGGGAGTTGCAATTATGCATGTTGGGGAGACAATACATTGAGGGGGAGTAACCCTTTGAGGGGGAGCATTGCATTCATTATACATTGCATGATGTTGTGTTTAAATTCTTAGAAATGCAAATGCTTGTTTATGTCCTCACTTGATTAATCTCACATTTTACTTGAATTGGAAAGTATAGAAACTTTTGCTTTCAGGGATTGATAGTTCTACTTGAGATTGAAGTCTTCAAGATTATTTTTATAAATCTCTTTGTATAGTAGAAAATCATAGTAGACCCATAGTTTCTATTATGTTGTGAGGAATCAATGTGAGTGGTGGTTTTGTCACGAAATAGCCAAAAGGGGAGATTGTAAGGATTCCCATATATTGATTGGCTTATTTCGTGGACAAACCACATGTTGGGGTTGATAATGTAAGGGTAGTTTAGGTGTTTGAACTTCATGCTCGAAGGCCCTTTCAAGACCTCAAGGGACAAGCACGCCAAAGGTATAATTTCTGCTGATTTTCTTGTGCTTGATTTTTCTTTGAAGAGATTTAGTAAGCACACACACACTTAGCATACTTGCATTTGTGTGCATACTCTTCACATGTCACTTTACACACTAGCACTTTGTTTTATATCTTGTTGTGTGTATATGTGCTTAGTAATTCGTTTCCCGATAGTGTTCGGAAACGTCCGCGCTCACACGTATGTGTGCTTGGTTTTGCGCGAAGACCGCCCACGGAGAATGCCCTTGGCTTCTCCTTGGTTTTCACCATTGTTGGTGATCGGCGGTTATGATCGGCGGCCTGGCCGCCGAATCAAACCGCCGTTTCAGTCAAGAGAGGTCTGAAGCAATTATGCGGTCACGATCGGCGGTCACGACCGCCGTTCGAAACCGCCGTTCATACCTGATCGATTTTAATCTCTCGGTCTAATTCGGCGGTTGGATCGGCGGTCACGAAACCGCCGAATGAAACCGCCGTTGATGCTCTGTTCTTCACGGGCTCAATTCGGCGGTCGTGATCGGCGGCCTGGCCGCCGATTGAAACCGCCGAACGGTGCGTTTCAGGGGCAAACTTGTCTTTTCACATGCCCAATTCTTGATGTCTATAAATATCTTACTTTCTCATTCTCTGATCAAGCTTCTTGAGTTATTAGAACCCTAAACTTCAAAGAGAGATTTTTGAGAAAAAATCAAATCAAGAACTCATCTTTAAACACTCAAATCAAATCCTTTTTGCATCAAAGTTCATCTTGCATTCATCTATGATTGGGTTTGCATCATCACAACATGCTTGGTAAGATTTTGATTAATTTCATCTTATTTTAGTATTTTACTATCAAGCATATTCTCTTTTAATTACTTGTATGTTTTTGATCATATGATAAATACAAGAATAGAGAATTAATTGTGATGAATTGATTGAGTGTTGTTTGTGATAGCTAATTAGGTTTTTGACTAATCTTGATTAGCTAAGCTATTTGACATGTCATTTAGCAATTGATATCTAGGGTTGATTTAAATTGATTATCTCATCATCCTAGATAAGCATCTAAGGTTACCTAGCCTTGTTTGTTATTTGAATATTCATACATATTCACATAGGTTGCATAATCTCTTCTTAGAGAATTAAGTCTTGAGGCTAAGGTTGCTTAGGCCTCAAGCAATTGGACTAGAGCCACTTTTAAAGGCCCGAGTGGTAGAAGTGGGGGGTTATTGACCGGAGTGTTAGACGAGGTCTACATAGGTTGTAAACTCCATTTCGATTAGTGGATTTCGAGGTCCGAGTGTGGCGCACTAAACAGCCCGTGGTTTTTCCCAGTGGTTGGGTTTCCACGTATACATCAAGTGTTATTTAAATTCCGCACTATATTACACTTGCTTGTATTTTTGACTAGTAGGGGCATTTTCGTAAATTGACTTGCATGCGAAAATTGGGTAATAATAGTTAAAATCTATTCACCCCCCTCCCCCCCTCTAGATATATTTAGAACACACCGAGCGTTATTGTTATTTACTTTCAAGACCAAACATCTCTCCACCAAGGAACCTGAGGAGAATCACAAATAAATCGGGAATAAGCCGCCTTGCATGAAACCCGACCATCCCTAGAATGAGCCTAGACTAGAGAATTTGCCATAGGAGAGATAGAAATTTGATCAATTCGAAAACAAAGGTCTCGGAAGCGCACATGAAAATGATCATCTAGCCACCATTTACCATCTTGAATGTAATAAAAAATTCTCGCCCAAAGAGGATCAGCTAAATAATCCAGATTACCAAAAAGGTCCAAAATGGGAACCCCCAACCAATTATCACGTCAGAAATCTCGCTGGGAGTTCTCGCCAATAAGCCAAATACCCTTTTTGAGAAGAAAAGAATAACTAGTCCAAAAAGAGGACCAAATCGAGGAAGTCACTACCCCTCTTGAGATTTTTGCACCTACATAAGATACTTTTCCCAAAGAAAAGAGAAAGCAAAACCATCAGAAGTCACGAACTTCCAAGTAAACTTTTGCAAAATCAAATCATTTGTAAGGATTCCATATCTTGATTGGCTTATTTCGTGGACAAACCATGTGTTGGGCTTTGAATGTAAGGGTAGTTCTAAATGTTTAAGGTTGAAGCTCGAAGGCCCTTTCAAGACCTCAAGGGACAAGCACGCTAAAGGTATAAATTCTTGTGCTTGATTTTTCTTTGAAGAGATTTAGTAAGCACACACACTCTTAGCATACTTGCATTTGTGTGCATACTCTTCACATGTCACTTTACACACTAGCACTTTGGTTGATATATCTTGTTGTGTGTATATGTGCTTTATAATTCGTTTCCCGACATTGGTCGGAAACGTCCGCGCTTGCACTAATGAGTGCTTGGTTTCGCGCGAAGACCGCCTATGGAGAATGCCCTTGGCTTCTCCTTGGTTTTCACCATTGTTGGTGATCGGCGGTTATGATCGGCGGCTTGGCCGCCGAATGAAACCGCCGTTTCAGTCCAGATTGGTCTGAAGCAATTATGCGGTCAAGATCGGCGGTCACGACCACTATTTGAAACCGCCGTTCATACCTGATTGATTTTAATCTCTCGGTCTAATTCGGCGGTTGGATCGGCGGTCACGAAACCGCCGAATGAAACCGCCGTTGATGCTCTGTTCTTCACGAGCTCAATTCGGCGGTCGTGATCGGCGGCCTGGCCGCCGATTGAAACCGCCGAACGGTGCGTTTCAGGGGCAAAATTGTCTTTTCACTTGCCCAATTCTTGATGTCTATAAATATCTTATTTTCTCAATCTCTGATCAAGTTCTTTGACTCTTAAGAACCCTAAACTTAAAAGATAGATTTGAGAGAAAATCAAATCAAGAACTCACCTTTAACCACTCAAATCAAACCCTTTTGCATCAAATTTCATATTGCATCTCCTATGTCTATATAGAGTGCATCCATGTATGGTTTGCATCATCACAACTTGCTTGGTAAGATTTTGATTAATTTCATCTTATTGTAGTATTTTAAATACCAAGCCATCTCTTTTAAATTACTTGTATGTTTTAGATCATATGCTAAATACAAGAAAGAGATTATTTGTGATGAATTGATTGAGTGTTGTTTTTGATAGATATCTAGGTTTTTTATAATCTATGATTATCTATGCTATTTGACATGTCATCTAGCAATTGATATCTAAGATTGATTTAAATTGATTATCTCATCATCCTAGATAAGCATCTAAGGTTACCTAGCCTTGTTTGTTATTTGAATATTCATATATATTCACATAGGTTGTTTCTCTTCATTGAGAAGTAAGTCTTGAGGCTAAGAGTGCTTAGGCCTCAAGCAAATTGGAATAGGGTTGCTAATAAAGGCCCGCTGGGTAGAAGTGAGGGGTTACAGACCGGAGTGTTAGACGAGGTCTACATAGGTTGTAAACTTCATTTCAATTAGTGATTTCGAGTTCCGAGTGTGGCGCACTATACAGCCCGTGGTTTTTCCCAGTGGTTGGGTTTCCACGTATACATCAAGTGTTATTTAAATTCCGCACTATATTACACTTGTATGTATTTTTGACTAGTAAGGGCATTTTCGTAAAATTGACTTGCATGCGAAAATTGGGTAATAATCGTTAAAATCTATTCACCCCCCCCCCCCCCCTCCCTCCCCCTCCCCCTCCCCCTCTAGCTTTATATATTAAACACACCTCGAGTATTTAATTACTTTCATCATTCAGCAACCCTAAGTCCTTCAAACCAAGGCCACCCTAAGAGTAAGGTCTACAACAATGATTCCAAGCAACCTGGATCAACTTGGTCTCCTCACAAGAACCAGCAACAAAAAATTCCTCAATTTGCAATTAATCACCTATAGCAACAAAGAATGCCACTTGTAAACCATGAATATGTGCACAAATGAACCCGTGATGACCTTCTTGATTAGAGTAGCATGACTAGCCATGGAAAGGGCTTTACCCTTCCATTTAGCAAACTTAGACAAAATCTTATCCGCAATAGGCTGTAACACATGCTTCCTAGGCTTGCCCTGAAACAGTAGAACCCCTAAATAAGAGAAAGGAAGCTGCCTCATCTGCATACCAAGCAAAGACTACAGCTTACCAATCTGAGACAAAGAAACAGAAGTGCTGAAATAGATAGATGACTTACCCCAGTTCACCAACTAACCAAAAATGATGCCACTTACCTCAAAAGCATGCATGATATTCTTAACATTCTTAAATGTGCTTCTACAAAACATAAAAATCAAAACATCATCTGCATAAAGTAAATGAGTCGAAGTCAAAAATTTGCTCGGGGAAGAACAAAATCTAAGAATAATCCACCATCCTCGTCAATAATCTACTTAGGAAATCCTCAACAATACCAAACAACCCAAAACAACAGTGGAGAAAGAGTATCCCCCTGACGAACCCTTCTAGAGAAGGGAAAATATCCCTTAGAAACCCCATTGATCAGAACCAAAAGCCTAGATGAACGAAGAATGCAGTCAATCTAGTCCATAAACACAGGGGAAAACCTAAAAGCCTGAAAAAATTTACGAAGGAAAACCCAGTCAAGATGATCAAAGGCCTTACGGATATCGATCTTCATTGCTAAATTGCCCCCATAGCACTTCTTATGCAACACATTAACACAATCGAAAGCCAAAGCATTGCAATCCTCAATGTGTCAATCCTGAATGAAACCAAACTACTGAGGAGAAACAACCCTGGTCGCAATCCGAGCCAACCGATCTGCCAAAATCTTATAAGATATTTTGAACAGAAAGTTACTAAGCATAATTGGGTGGTACTGGTCAATCGAAATAGAATCCCCCAGCTTCGGATGAAGGAAAATGAAACTAGAATTGATTCTATGAAAAATAGCTCCAATGAGGAAAAAATCCCGAACAGCATGAATCACATCTCCACGTACCACGTACCACGTACCACATACCAACATCTCTGATAAAATTGACCAAGGAAGGAATCACATCATCCACAATCGTGAAATCCCTCTCCAGCTGAGGATTGTCCAAGGAAAAAAAGACCAGAATAAAAACTGATGACATGATCCCTGATAACAAGACGATCATCTTAGAGCATCCCATCAATTGAGAGAACAAATAAAGCATTACGAAACTGTCTACGTTTGATAAAAGTGTGAAAGAAAGATGAATTCAGGTCTCTATCACAAAGCCACCCCACTCTGGATCTATCTTGATAAAAACACTCATGTCTGCGCAACAACACATCAAGCATGATGAACACGCGACTCAGCCAAAAATAGCACCTCGAGAAACCTAAATCAGACAACTAACACTGAATAGAGTGAAGATCCATCGATTTCTTAGAGATGACAGCATTCAGATCACTAAAGACCTTACAATTCCAAGTTTTGAGAGCCGTTTTCAATTTCTTAAGCTTACTGATAACCACCTGAGGAGGTCTTCCTATAGAACGAGAATTCCAAACATTGCGAACCAAATCTAGAAAATCAGGGTGATCCAACCACATACTCTGAAACCGAAAAGGCATAGGAATAAAGACCTCAATATCTGACAACCATGTCAACAACGGGCAATGATTAGAAAACCTACGAGGGAGAGCCACACATGAAATGGACCGCCAACAGGAAATACAACCCCAGAGATTAAAACTCTATCTATTCTCCTCTCAACTCTAGAGCGGATGGAACGACCCCTAGCCTAAGTGAAACGAGCACCCTGGGCACGAATACCAATCAACTCATAGTCATCAATCATATTCCTGAAATCGTCACAGGAGCTATGGGTTGGAGAACGAGAACCCAAAGATTCGTGAGCACCTACAACCGCATTGAAATCCCCAAACACCAACCAAGAAGAAGAAATCGAATTAACAATGTCTCGAAGAGAACAACAAAGCAAATGATGGATAACTGCAGAAGTACTCGCATAAACAAACGTGTACCAAAGAACCTGATAACCAATCAAAAAAGAAACGGTAATCTACTGCTCTTGAGAAAGCACTACATGTGCATCACTGATATAGTTACAAGCAAAAATCCAAATAGACAGATATAACCCATTCCTATCATTCTTTCCCACCAAATGCAGACCAAGAGAAGACCAGAAACTAGGCGACATATAAGCAAAAGCCACCATAGGCTCGACAAGACAAACCAAAGAAGGTCGATGCGAACAACATAAATCTCTGAGAACCAGCCTCATAGAGCTGTTCCCGAAACCCTAACAATTCCAGTAGAGGACACGAATCATTAGAAACTCTCGGAGGAGCCCGATACTCGGACTTATAATACTTCAACCTATGCTTAACCATCCTTAACCTCTATAAAATATCAACATCATCCAACTCCTCATCTTCAATCTGATCTGCCTAGGAAGCGTCAACAATAAGATGAAGCTCAACCTGAGAATCATACAGGGGTTTAGAGCCTTGAAAATGCACAATTGAATCCACAAAAGAGACTTGATAGGCATTGGATCCCTCAAAACTCCCTTATCAACCTTGAAATACCTATAAGGTTATACTAAATAACTTAGGAGGTGAATAAGTTGACATTCTATTTTTAAAACTCTTTTGAGAGTTTTGTCAAAAACTTGGTGAACATACAAATTAACCTTTAATATGATTGTTATGAGAAAACAATTATCACATGTTGGCTCAATTCACCACCCTTAGTCTACAAAACATATAACAAGAGACAATGTATCTCATATACAAATATGTTCAGTGCGAAGCAAATTCCACAAGTTGTACTTTGAATATTACAATGTAAATTCACTAAGTAGAACTTTACAACTTGATATAAAATATCACAAGATATAATGTTCAAACACTACAAAGATACAATAGACAAAAAGATTGTTTGCATTTTAATCTTTACAAAGAATCTTGTTTAAGGGATGTGAGAAGTGAAGATCTAAACAAGATACAATTGATCACAAATACAAATATAAAGAGATAACGATAGAGACATTTGACATGTCATTTTTACATGGTAAAACCTCCGAATAGGAAACATCCACGAGTTGACTCCACAACCACTGGCAAATCATATTCCACAATGCCGAATAAAAGTACACCCTCAAAAATGACCAATCCACATGATACACTCTTTAAGATATCCCTTCTACTCTACCCTTAGGCCTAGTGAAACACTTTGCCTACTCTTATCAAAGATGTGACTATCACACCTCTAGAAAGTAACTTCCTATCTGAGACGCTCACGCCTCTAAGAAGAATCCATGCATAACTATCCAGATCGTCCCGATCTTAGCCAAGACTTCTTACTTAACTATCTGAATCCTCTTGATTCTAGTCAAGACTTCCTTGCTTAACTATTCGGATAGTCCCGATCCTAGTTAAGACTTCATGTTGTAAGTTCCTCAAGTTTGATTGGCTTATTTCGGTGACAAACCACACTTGGGGTTTGTGATGTAAGGGTAGCTTAAGCTTTTAATTGTTGGTGATCAAGCTCAACAAAAGGCCCTCTCAAGACCTCAAGATGATAAGCACTCCAAAGGTAAAACACTTATGCTTAATTGTATTGAAGAGATTTAGTTGCAGACACACACAACTCATGCATATCTATACTTCTTATATGTTGTGTGTTTTATGCATGCGCATTCATGTTCTTGAATTCTCTTCATGCATGTTTTAATTGATTGCATCTTGTTTGTTAAATGCCATGACATGTTAGGCTTTAGAATGCATTGTTTTAGTATGGGCGCTGTACACCCGTTGTTGGCTTGCCCTACGTACAGCGCCTATGAAAGGCATTGAGCAAATTTGCTCTTACCCACTGTACACTTGTCGTATGTTTTAATTGATTGCATCTTGTTTGTTAAATGCCATGACATGTTAGGCTTTAGAATGCATTGTTTTAGTATGGGCGTTGTACACCCGCTGTTCGCTCGCCCTACGTACAGCGCCTATGAAAGGCATTGAGCAAATTTGCTCTTACCCACTGTACACTTGTCGTATGTATAGTGGGGCACCTGATCGACTTTAAAGTCGCTGGTGTATCACTGTTCAGCCGCTGTTCGTACAACGGGTGAACAACGGCTCTTCACTGTACGAACAATGGCTCTTCAAACCCGAGAGCAATTGTCTTTGAGTAGCCCATTTGTCGCTCATGTGAACTGCAAATCATGAAGAACATGTTCTTCATTTCCCAAGTGAACCGCTGTACACCCGCTGTACGTACAGTGGGTGAATAGCGGTCAAGGCAAAAGTTTTGAAAAATAATCAAACCGTCATAGCATCAATTTGACCTTATATATATATATGATACTTTGACCATAGGTCATTTTTAGAGAGTTCAAATCATATTTTTGACTTAGCATATTTTCCTAAAGAGAAAATCACTCAAGAACTCACCTTGGATTACTCAAACCTATTTCCATGTGCATCTAGCATCATCTAGGATCATCTAGGTTGCATCTATGCATGGGTCTTCTTCAGCACACTTAATTTGGTAAGTTGTTCACTAATTTCATCTATTTTTAGCGTCTTACTTAACAAGAAATCTCATTTATTACTTGTATGCTTTTAGACCATATTCTGTCTACAATATTGAGATTATTGTGTTGATTGATTGAGAGTTTGTATTTTGATAGCTATTGCCTATGATTGCTTTATCTAAGATAGCTATGATGTATGCCATGTCATATAGCAATATTGATATCTAGGATTGTTATTATTGACATCTTTCATCCTAGATAAGCATTTAGTGTAATCTAGAATTACTTGCATATTGAATATCATGATATTCACTCAGGTTGTTGATCTCTTCAGTGAGAATTAAGTCTTGTGGCTAAGTTGCTTAGTGTGCAAGCAAGTAGGTCTAGAATCGCTATTAAAGGCCCAACAGTGGAGGGGTTAGTAACCGTGGATGGTTAGACGTGGTTAACCTAGGTTGTAAATTTTAATTCAAGTAGTGGATTTGAGGACCATGTGTGGCTCGCATAGTAGCCCATGAGTTTTTCCCTGTTGAGGGTTTCTCACGTAATTTATTGTTTTCCGCACTTAGAATTAGGTTGATTGATTTGTGACTAGATTGGGGTTTTTATTGAATATTGACTAATCAAGAAAAATCAGTAATTAACTTGATTAAAATCTATTCACACACCTTTTGCAAGTACTTCCTAATTGTGATCAATGAATGCAAAATGTAAACAAGCACTCAACATAGAATATGAGATCAACACATCCTATGGGAACTAGACATAATCATGAAAGTTCACACATCAAAATTGTCTAGTTACTATACATAAACAAAACCCTAGAACATGTGAATCACCAAAACATGCTTAACTCCTAGTTTTATCCATGCAACTAAAGCTTGAAACAAAGCATATACATTAAGCACATATTCAAGACTTTAGTATTAAAACAAAAATGCTATATTCAAAAGATATGATTAATCAAAACTTTAGCAATCATTTAGAGCACATATCTACAAAATAATCAAATAAATCCTAATCGGCTCTAAATATAAATTCAAATGTGCTAATCCTAGATATATTCAACTAATGAGTCCTAGCACATGATAATGCTATCAATCATCAAAATAAAGTCAATCAAAGCACAAATAACCCTAGGTTGTAAGCTAGTCACAATACAACACACAAACATGTGAAATCTTAGATTTGTGAAAACCTAGACCACATTCAAGTCTCTAATTAGACAAATCTAGCTTATAATTGAAGTTCTATCTATCATGAAAATTTGACCAAGTAACATACATAAAAATAGGAAGAAAACCCAAGGTTATTGAACATTTGAAAGTGCAAAACATAAAGGATAATCAAACACCTTGTCTAACTCGAGTGCAGTCATGAAATTGGTGAGAACCACTAGAAAACTTGAACAAAGGACTTCAAGGTTTCTTAGAGATGATAAAGGACTTCAAAACAAAATTTCTCCAATTTGTATCAATCAAGTTCGAGTTGAAATGAGTGAGATATGGTGATTTTAAGTTGAGAGAAAATTCTACACAAGTCTTCTTGTTTTTAAAAAGAATGAGAGGGAGATAGTATTTAAAAGAGATTGGGAGGGATATGAGGTGGAGAGGAGTGGGACCACGAGCAAGCAAGAGTGGCACGCCACGTGGGGACCCTATGGAGGCACGTGGCCACCATAGGGAACTCTGTATGTGGTGGCCACGTGCCTCCACTGGAAGGAGCCCCTATGGCCCCTTTGCCACTCCTCTCCTCCCTTCGCACACCTCTAGCGTTCTTCGACCGTTCTCCAGCCTCCGAACTCTGAATTTCGAATTTGAATCCATTTTTCGGATTACAAACTGTTAACCGCCAGAAATGGGAGGGATCAAAGAAGAATTTTCCACCGGCCTCAAAAATTAAATCGGGATAAAAAAGCTAACAGGGAAAAGATATCCAGGCACCCCGCCTTCCTACAAAAGACAAGGGTAGGGACTTATACCAACCCCGATCAAGTCTAAAACCTCCAAGACCCTGAAAGTACCAGGAAACCCCGAAGACAAAGCTCCAGGGATTCCACTGTCACAAGATTCTAAATACCTGTCTGACTTCGAGTACCCGGTATCCCGATACCCCGGTACCCCGATACGGTCGAGCATAACTCAAGAAAAAACATGAAGATGGAGGTACTTGAGTATCCTGATCCACTAAAAGCTAGTGGTAGGCACCAGGTGAATAAATCGCGTAGTAAATACAAGAATCCTAGTATTCCGATCTCACCTAAAGAAAGAAGCAGGTACCCCGAGCAGCAAGCCGAGTAGAAAGACAAGCATTAAACGTCATCGTTTGAGACAAAATATTGCATGCATTCCCACCATACAGAATCCTATTCTAAATGGGAGTCAACTCCCACTCAATCCAATGAAAAAGGAATCACGTGATTTTAGGGATCAATTCCCCAACAAATTTGTTGATCGCCAAGGAAGGATCCGTGAATTGCTAAAACCCTAGAATGAAGTTCTAGGAGTTCATGGCAAGAAACGGACCTATATATACTCATCTTATGATCGCATAAGAGGGGAGAGGAAAAAAACCTTACTAGACACTTTTCCACTTATCGACTCAGACGAGAGCTTCCATCTCCATCGCCCATTGAGCTTATTTTTCATAACCGCAGTTAGGATAGATCTTCATTGTAACCCCATTATGTACTTGTTATTAATAAAAATGAGTTTTATATCCAACCTATTGTTTACATGAAATTTTTTTACTACTATCGATACATCATTCTTATTGAATTTCTAGGAAGCTAAGGGTATCGAACTACCTAATACCCCTCCGACCAAGATCTACCACTATCCTGGTCCCCCTTGAATTGTTAATTGGAAAAATCACCCCAGTGACAATTTTCGGTTAACACTTTTGGCACCGTCTGTGGGGAGAAACTCCCCACCCTTAATATGCTACCAAGCTTTACCCAGAAGAAGTAGAAGATGAGGCTCTGATCCTCCCAAGGGCAGCCCGCCAACTCAGGGCCCCATTCCCTCGCTTCCACCCAAAGAAATCAGGGGAAGAGGAAGGGAACAAGAAGCCAGATCCCAGCACCGATTCCACCACCTAACGTCGGCTCCGCGCCGTAGGACCCCGTGGTCCCAGAGGTAAACTGGGAAGCCATGGAACAATATGCTGCCGCTTATGTGGAAAGCATCCGTCTCCAGATGATTGCCCAAGGAATACCTTTTGAAGCACCCAGACTTGCAGTAGGAGTTGGACCAAGTACTCGAGTACCGGTCTTTGACAGACTCGGGCCGCCTCTACCAATGCCAGATTATCCTGGAGATCTTAGACCTCGACTGGTGAAATCAGAGTTCGACATCCTGCCTAGGAAGATCCAGCCAAAAACTAAGCCGGAAGCAGAAAGGAAGAATCCTTAGCCCGATGTAGGTGCAATACTGGACCTAAGAAGAACCAGCGGGGCACCCGGCCACAAAATGAGGAGCACAATGAACCAACTATGGAGTCAGAAACTTTAGATAATGAAGGTTCAGTAGCTCGATCCAGGCGCAACGGACCCAAATACCTTGAGGATTAGATGGCCAAGATGGCAAAGGAACTCGAGGAGCTAAGGAAGGGGAAACACTGGGGTACCCGAAAAAACCCTGTAAGGGAGATGAATACACCGTTTTCTAGAAGGATTAGAGAAGCAGAGTTACCCCTCAAATTCAAGATGCCCACTGAGAAGTATTCCGGATCAGAGGATCCCGTGAGTCATATGGAGAGCTTTGTCCACCAGATGGAAATCTAGAATGCCACCCGGTCAGCTATGTGCAGAATGTTCGTTTCCACTCTGACCGACTTCGCGAAGACTTGGTTCAGAAAGTTACCTCCAGGTAGTGTGGACTCATTTACAAAACTTACTACAGATTTTTGTGCTCAATTTCAGGGGATCAAGCCTTGCCCCAAGGACCCCGTCCTACTGCAATATGTAATCCAGGAGCGAGGTGAAACATTGAGATCCTACGTAGAGAAGTTCCACAAGGAAGTGATCCAGATGAGAGTGTTTACCAAGAAGAAGACCCTGGCCAATTTCAGAAGGAACCTGTGGGTTAGCAGATGGTTCCGGTCATATTTGCCAAACATCCACCTGAGACCTACCAGAAAGCCTATGACAGGGCGCTAGAGCAGGTGGACATTGACGAGCAACTCCGGATCAAGGTTGAACATGATGAAGCCCGAACAGCTAAGCGGCCTAAGAAGGAGTCTTTGAAGTCAGCGCTTGTAAAAAAGTTCTAAAACCATCCTCCAAACTGATTGACGTACATGCCGCCTCCTCCCCAACATCGGGAAAGATACCCGGCTAGAAGAACTCCTCCCTGAGCATCACCTCCCCTAAGAGAAGTAGCCCGGGTATCAAGTGAGGAAGACTGGTACAACCACTACACTCCTCTAAATGCCTCCCGAGAGACCATATACCTAGCTATTCACGATAAGGGCTTGCTCAGGAAGCCTGGTCCAATGAAGGTCCTAGCTGATCAAATAAATTGTTATAAATATTGTAATTTTCATAAGGATGTCGGACACAACACATCCGAATGCTATAGTCTCTGCAACCAGATCGAGGGATTGATAAGAGGAGGACTCCTAGTTGAATTTTTGCAACAAGTACGAGATAACATCAAGATAGGGAAAGAGGTATAAGGGGAAATGCGAGATGCAAAAGAGAGGAGGAAGGAGGAAGGACGAAAGAAAGGATTTAATGCAGCAAATTCTGGTCATTCACACTATCAGTGGAGGTCCAACACTAGCAGGGACCTCCAACAATTCAAGGAAGAACCATGCTAGGAAGATCCCAAGGCTCACCACTGGTCAGGATGTATTCCGGGTCTCTAGAGGATCACGAGAATATCCTTCTTTTGCTCAGATCATTTTCACCGAGGATGATGCCTATAACACAGTACAACCTTATAATGATCCAATGGTGATCACAGTACAGATTGCCAATTGCTGGGTTCACTACATCCTGATTGATACCAGGAGTAGTGTGGATATCTTGTTCAAAGGAACGTTGGAGAAACTCAACCTGAAGAACCCTTGCTACAACAGCTGCACCACACCTTTGTACGGTTTTACAGGAGATTCCATGATGCCAGTGGGAACTCACATTTTACCGGTGATAATTGGAGAAGCCCCCCTTCAGCAGATGAAACAAATTAGAGGCGTGTTCTATATAAAGCTAGAGGGGGGGTGAATAGATTTTAACTATTATTACCCAATTTTCGCATGCAAGTCAATTTTTACGAAATGCCCCTACTAGTCAAAAATACATACAAGTGTAATATAGTGCGGAATTTAAATAACACTTGATGTATACGTGGAAACCCAACTACTGGGAAAAACCACGGGCTGTTTAGTGCGCCACACCCGAACTCGAAATCACTAATTGAAATGAAGTTTACAACCTATGTAGACCTCGTCTAACACTCCGGTCTGTAACCCCTCACTTCTACCCAGCGGGCCTTTATTAGCAACCCTATTCCAATTTGCTTGAGGCCTAAGCACTCTTAGCCTCAAGACTTACTTCTCAATGAGAGAACAACCTATGTGAATATATATATGAATATTCCAAATAACAAACAAGGCTAGGTAACCTTAGATGCTTATCTAGGATGATGATATAATCAATTTAATCAACCCTAGATATCAATTGCTAAATGACATGTCAAATAGCTTAGCTAATCAAGATTAAGCAAAAACCTAATTAGCTATCACAATCAACACTCAATCATTTTCATCACAAATAATCTCTAACTTGTATCTAGCATATAATCAAAAGCATACAAGTAATTAAAGAGATGTATTAATATGAAAAACACTAAAGTAATATGAAATTAGTGAAGAACATACCAAATAAGATGTGATGATTCAAAACCATACATGGATCAATTCTATGAAGGCATAGAAGATCAAATATGAAATTTGATGCAAAAGGGATTTGATTTGAGTGTTTAAAGTTGAGTTCTTGATTTGATTTTTTTCTCAAAAATCTCTCTTGAATGTTTAGGGTTCTAATTGCTCAAGAAACTTATTCAGAGATTGAGAAAATAAGATATTTATAGACATCAAGAATTGGGCATGTGAAAAGACACTTTTGCCCCTGAAACGCACCGTTCGGCGGTTTAAATCGGCGGCCAGGCCGCCGATTACGACCGTCGAATTGAGCTCGTGAAAAACAGAGCATTAACGGCGGTTTCATTCGGCGGTTTCGTGACCGCCGATCCAACCGCCGAATCAAACCCGAGGGATTAAAATCGATCAGGTATGAACGGCGGTTTCGAACGGCGGTCGTGACCGCCGATCTTGACAGCATAATTGCTTCAGACCAAACTGGACTGAAACGGCGGTTTCATTCGGCGGCCAGGCCGCCGATCACCAACAATGGTGAAAACCGAGGAGAAGCCAAGGGCATTCTCCATAGGCGGTCTTCGCGTGAAACCAAGCACTAATTAGTGCAAGCGCGGACGTTTCCGAACAATGTCGGGAAACAAATTATAAGGCACATATACACACAACAAGATATATCAACCAAAGTGCTAGTGTGTAAAGTGACATGTGAAGAGATGCACATAAAAATAAGCAAGTATGCAATCATAGCAAGAATGCTAAGTGTGTGTGTGCTACTAAATCTCTTCAAAGAAAAACAAGCACAAGAGATTATACCTTTGGCGTGCTTGTATCTTGAGGTCATGGAAGGGCCTTTGATCTTCAACACTAATCACTTAGACTACCCTTACATCCAAAACCCAACATGTGGTTTGACCACGAAATAAGCCAATCAACAAAACGGGAATCCTTACAATCTCCCCCTTTGGCTATTTCGTGACAAAACCACCACTCACAATTGATTCTCACAACAAAAATAAACCTATGGGTCAATGAAGATTTTCTACAATACAAAGAGATATATAAAAATAAAACTTGAAGTCTTCAATCTCTTGTAGAACAATCATTCCCTGAAACAAGGTTTCTAAACTTTCCAAAACAAGTAAAGTGAGATGAATCAAGTGAGGACATAAACAAGCATTTGCATTTCTAAGAAATTAAACACACATCATGCAATGTATGATGAATGCAATGCTCCCCCTCAAAGGGTTACTCCCCTCAATGTATTCTCCCCAATGTGCATCAATTGCTACAACAATTTGCACCTCCCCTTACCACATTCTACTCCCCCTTTTGTCATGATGTAGACAAATGAGTAGTCCCCAACCGGGTCACTCAAGGCAAAGAGAGATAGTAGCATTCTAGTATATGCATAATCAATATAAGCCACTTTATGCAATCTTAATTAATCGGAGAGAAACGAGGAGATTTATTAGATAAAATGTGTGAAACAAAATGCTTTGCATACAAGACATATAGCATTCAAGTCCAAAATACCATGGTATTTGGCAAAGCAAATGACAAAGGTTTCTAATAGGAATTCAAACCAATTTCACCATTGTCATGAGAGAAGCAAGGATATAGAAATTTCATTGATTTCAATTTAAGAACAACTATATCCAACTTTATAAGCTAAACATGTCATGAGCAACTTTGCACCCTATTTGATTTTTCGGGAATGAAACCCGTATGATAGTAGACATGTTCAACCAATAAAGAAAGAGAGACATTCGGATTGTAAAATCCTTGAATGGATACAAGATCCTTTTTCATTTGAGTCTCATAAGCCTTTTTCACACAAGTTTTTGCATTTAAGAACGCAATTATCAATTCATGCTTTTTCATTTGAGCATGTACATGAATTTCATGCTTTTCATAAGACATTAGCATGTTATTTAAGAATCATCATGTCATGGAGATAATCATAGGTCATTCAAATCATACTTCCTACATACATCTCCTAGTCCAAAATGCATGTTTGAACATAAATATGACATGGATTGTAAACAAGCAAGGTTCACATTTATTGAATTGAAAACATATATACATATGTGCAACCAAGCTTACTCAAGCAATCAACCAAGAAGCATAAGATTTTTCAAATTTTTTGCAAGTGACAAGAATGCAAAAATAGCTCTCTTTGCTTGAGTTCCCCATATGGGGTTAGTATCATCCTTCATTAATGAAGGGCATGAGGTCCTATGGACCTACCAAGTCCATTGGACTTAGTTGAACCTATTTGAGACTTGTTAGTCTCGTAGCAAGCGGGTTCATTTTTCCTTATCCACATAGATATAACATTTTTCTTCCTAGTGGACAATGGTTGCATGTCATTCACTAACCTAGGATTATTGACAAAAGATTTCCTAGGCTCATGCAAATGGGCTCTTCTTAGCCTCTTTTTCTTTATCATGCTATTAATCCTACAATGCTTAATGTACTTAAAGCACTTAGGCCTAATATGCCCATAAACACCACAATAATGACAAGTTGGTACAAAGTAAGAATTCATACCATGTTCTTGTGAAGTCATTGAGACTCATCATGCATTTGATGTCTCTTTTGGTGTTGAGTCGGTTCATGTCTTCTATTTGGTTGAACCGGAATGGGTTGCCTCCTTGGATTAGGTAGCATGTTTTGCCTCTTTTCATAGTGAGTCATTTGTTGAGGAGAGTTGACTCGAGAGGCTCTAATCCGTTGAGCTTGGGGTTGTCTTGCTTTCACCACCTTCACTTGTGCATTTGTCGAACATTGTCCTAGTTCTAGCTTCTTCCTAGGAGTTTGCACCGGTGACGCTTCTATCTTACCCAAACTCTTCACAAAGACGGTCTTCTTAGGAATAGAGCAATCCTTGCTCACTTCGAATCCAAGACCTCTTTTGTCACAAGGGCTTTTTCCTACACCAAGTATGTTGTCAAGTTTCTTGGTGCTTGTGGTCATTCTAGTCAATGACTCTTTGGCTTCAACAAGCTCTCTCTTCAAACCTCTTCATTCCTCTTAGACAAAGCTAGCTCATATTTTAGCTTGTCTTCTTCCACCATGGATCTTACCACTTCATCATTCAAGTGGTCCACTTGTGTTGAAAGCCTAAGTAGTTCTTCCTTTAACCTTTGAATCTCTTTTTCATTCTTTAACTTAGAGCTTTCAAAACTTTCAAAGTTGTCCTTAAGATCCATTTTCTCCACTTGCTTCTTTAGGAGGTCATTGTATGTTGTAAGCTCTAGATTTTCTTCCTCTAAAATCCTTAGAAATCTATCTTTCTTCTTCATGGAGCTTTCAACATTGACTATAAAGTTATGCATATCCATATTCTCTACATTTCCATTTGTAGAGTTAGATAAGGAGTCATCTCCACTAGTGTCATCTTCTAGACTCTCCTCCTCTCCTATGGATCCAATATCCTCATCAAGACCTTCACCTTGATCTCTTGAGTCAATAAGTGCCATATCCCAATGTGAAGCAACAACTATCTCCTCTAGAGCTACTTCTTCGACTTTCTCTTCTATGGGATTACTAGCAACGGAGTTCTTACCAACAACTTCATTTTCTTCACAAGTGGCACCCAATGCCTTGAAGTTATTGATAAGCTCATCATCACTTGATGACTTATCTCCCTCTTCGGAGTCATCACTTTCACTCCAAATGGCGGCCATCATTTTTTCTCTCTTTGTTCTTCAAATTCCCACAATCTAGTGAGATATGACCTATGCCACCACACTCATAGCATTGGATCCCTTTCCTTTCGCTATTCTCTAGCCTATGCTCAACCTTCTTGAAAGGAACCCTTTTCTTCAATTCTTGCCCTTTGGATGCATGACCCTTCTTCTCGAATTTTACAAACTTCTTGAATTTTCTCATTAAAAGTGCCATGTCTTCATCCGAGTCATCCTTGTCCTCCTTCTCAACCTTGGAAGCTCTCAAAGCAATCCCTTTTTGCTTCTTTGAAGTAGTGGAGCTAGGACCCTTCCTAGACTCGTAGGCGAGAAGTCTACCTATTACCTCGCTCGGCTTCATGTCCTTAAAATCACTGTTTTCTTTTAAAGCCGTCACCTTAGACTCAAACCTCTCGGGAAGCGATCTCATTATCTTTTGCTTGATCCTTCTATCCGAGTAAGGGTCACCAAGTTGATGACTTTGGTTGACAATGTCCATCAACCTAATCTCGAAGTCGTTGAAGCACTCATTCTCCTCCATCCTAAGTGTCTCAAATTGAGTTTGGAGGACTTGAAGTTTGGAGTCCTTCACTACTTCGGTTCCCTCGTGTGCAACCTCTAAGATGTCCCATGCCTCCTTGGCTATCTTAGTGTTCTGAATCAGTTTGTACTGATTTTCATCCACTGCACATATGAGGGCGTGCCACGCCTTTTGATTCCACTTGGACAACTCAAACTCAGGTTGTGTCCACTGTGCCTTAGGCTTGAGCACTTCTTCTCCTCCACCCGTGGGAGTAATCATAGGAGGCGAATATCCATCTTCAATGGCCATCCATGCCCTATCATGGATTTGACACACATATATGCCTCCATCTTCCCTTTCCATTGGGAGTAATTTATGCCGGTGAGGAGGGGTGGCCGTGTGCTTGAAGCACGCTCATGGTTGCCACCGAATCCACTCATTGTATCAAATGAAAGAATGAAATGTATGCAAAATGTATGAATGAGCAAAAATCACACAAATGCACAACACACCTAAAATGAGCTAGGATCACCTAAGTATATCTAGGAACCCGCTCTGATACCAATTGAAACAAATTAGAGGCGTGTTCTATATAAAGCTAGAGGGGGGTGAATAGATTTTAACTATTATTACCCAATTTTCGCATGCAAGTCAATTTTATGAAAATGCCCCTACTAGTCAAAAATACATACAAGTGTAATATAGTGCGGAATTTAAGAAACACTTGATGTATACGTGGAAACCCAACCACTGGGAAAAACCACGGGCTATATAGTGCGCCACACTCGGAACTTGAAATCACTAATTGAAATGAAGTTTACAACCTATGTAGACCCTCGTCTAACACTCCGGTCTGTAACCCCTCACTTCTACCCAGCGGGCCTTTATTAGCAACCCTATTCCAATTTGCTTGAGGCCTAAGCACTCTTAGCCTCAAGACTTACTTCTCAATGAAGAGAAACAACCTATGTGAATATATATATGAATATTCAAATAACAAACAAGGCTAGGTAACCTTAGATGCTTATCTAGGATGATGATATAATCAATTTAATCAACCCTAGATATCAATTGCTAAATGACATGTCAAATAGCTTAGCTAATCAAGATTAAGCAAAAACCTAATTAGCTATCACAATCAACACTCAATCATTTTCATCACAAATAATCTCTAACTTGTATCTAGCAAATAATCAAAAGCATACAAGTAATTAAAGAGATGTATTAATATGAAAAACACTAAAGTAATATGAAATTAGTGAAGAACATACCAAATAAGATGTGATGATTCAAAACCATGCATGGATCAATTCTATGAAGGCATAGAAGATCAAATATGAAATTTGATGCAAAAGGGATTTGATTTGAGTGTTTAAAGATGGGTTCTTGATTTGATTTTTTCTCAAAAATCTCTCTTGAAAGTTTAGGGTTCTAATTGCTCAAGAAACTTGATCAGAGATTGAGAAAATAAGATATTTATAAACATCAAGAATTGGGCATGTGAAAAGACACTTTTGCCCCTGAAACGCACCGTTCGGCGGTTTCAATCGGCGGCCAGGCCGCCGATAACGACCGCCGAATTGAGCTCGTGAAGAACAGAGCATTAACGGCGGTTTCATTCGGCGGTTTCGTGACCGCCGATCCAACCGCCGAATCAAACCCGAGGGATTAAAATCGATCAGGTATGAACGGCGGTTTCGAACGGCGGTCGTGACCGCCGATCTTGACCGCATAATTGCTTCAGACCAAACTGGACTGAAACGGCGGTTTCATTCGGCGGCCAGGCCGCCGATCATAACCGCCGATCACCAACAATGGTGAAAACCAAGGAGAAGCCAAGGGCATTCTCCATAGGCGGTCTTCGCGCGAAACCAAGCATTCATTAGTGCAAGCGCGGACGTTTCCGAACAATGTCGGGAAACGAATTATAAGGCACATATACACACAACAAGATATATCAACCAAAGTGCTAGTGTGTAAAGTGACATGTGAAGAGATGCACATAAAAAATAAGCAAGTATGCAATCATAGCAAGAATGCTAAGTGTGTGTGTGCTACTAAATCTCTTCAAAGAAAAACAAGCACAAGAGATTATACCTTTGGCGTGCTTGTATCTTAAGATCATGGAAGGGCCTTTGATCTTCAACACTAATCACTTAGACTACCCTTACATTCAAAACCCCAACATGTGGTTTGACCACGAAATAAGCCAATCAACAAAACGGGAATCCTTACAGCAGAATATCATGATGGAGTTCATAGTGGTTGATACCCCGTTCGCCTACAATGCAATCTTGGGAAGACCTTTCCTATCAAGGATAAGGGGAGTCCTATCCATTTATCATAACGTACTAAAGTTCCCAATTGAAACCAAGGTAGGAGAATTCATGGGGGATCTGCAGGCAGCCCGCACCTGTTATGCAGTGTCCACCAACCCAGCCGCATTAGCCAAGCAGTACGCCCATGTTACTAGTGAACCGGGCCACATGATTCTAGAACTAGATCACTATGTCCTAGAAGAAAGAGATGAGGCAGATATGATCATAGAGGAAGCAGAAGGGGAAGAGCGAGGATGGATTGGTAGGCACCCCGCGAAAAAGTTAGAAGAAATCTAGATCAGAAAATGAGGTCCAACTAAAGTAGTAAGGATAGAAGGTGCACTAGATCACGAGGTCAGAGGAAGTCTAGTAAAGCTTCTTGAAGAGTATAATGACATTTTTGCCTGGAGTTATGATGAAATGCCGGGTATCCCTCTTAACCTGGTAGCTCATCGGCTAGCTGTAAATGCCACTGTCAAGCTCGTTAAATAGAAACAGAGACATTTCAACGCCAAACGGAATGCCGCAGTACAAGAAGAGGTGGATACACTCTTGAAAGCAAGATTCATCAGGGAATCCCGCTACCCCGAATGGATTGCCAATGTAGTCATGGTAACCAAAGCCAATGGGAAGTGGCGTATGTGTGTGGACTATATCGACTTCAACCAGGCTTGCCCGAAGGATAGCTTCCCTCTTCCTAAAATCGACCAGCTCATTGATTTTACTATAGGTAACAAGCTTTTAAGCTTTATAGATGCTTTTTCGGGGTATAACCAGATCATGATACACCCCGCTGATCAAGATAAGACCAGCTTCATCACTGGACAAGGCCTTTACTAGTACAAGGTTATGCCGTTTGGCCTCAAAAATGCTGGAGTTACTTACCAGCGTTTGGTGAACAAGTTATTAAAGCAGCAGATAGAAAGGTCTATGGAAGTATACATAGACGACATGATCACCAAGTCTTAAATGGCCAACCAACACCATGAAGACTTACACCAGACTTTCCAGGTGATCAAAGAGAATCAGATGAGACTAAACCCGACTAAGTGCGCCTTCGGGGTAGCAGCAGGAAAGTTCCTTGGTTTCATGGTGCATGAGAGAGAAATCGAGGCCAATCCTGAAAAGATTAAAGCCATTTTGGATCTGGAATCCCCTACCACACTTCAACAAGCACAAGGGTTGATTGGCCGGATAGCAGCATTGAACCGTTTCATATCTCGATCTACAGATAAGTGCTTACCTTTTTTTAAAATTATCAAACAAGGGAAGAAGATGAAGTGGGATCAGGAGAGTGAGCAGGCGTTTCAAGTACTGAATGAGTACCTAGCCAGTCTACCTTTAATGGTAAAACCTCTTCTAGGAGAAGAACTACAACTTTACTTGGCAGTGTCAGAAACTGCGACAAGCGGAGCCCTAGTGAAGGAATGTAGTGATGGAGCCCAAAGACCAATCTATTATGTAAGTCGCACTCTGACGAAGTCTGAGAAGAATTATACCATTCTGGAGAAGCTCGCCTATGCACTAGTAACCACGGCTAGAAAGCTTCGGCCTTATTTTCAAGCTCACACAGTTGCAGTGGTGACAGACCAACCCTTGAGACAGTTCCTTTAGAGGCCAGACGTGTCAGGCAGGTGGGTTTTGTGGGCCTTAGAGCTCACACAGTATGATATAAAATACAAGGCAAGGACGACAGTCAAGGCTCAGGCCTTGGTTGACTTTGTAGCAGAATTCAGCATGATTCCTCATTCGGATACCTTTGTAGCTCTGAGCTCAGATCTGGAATCCTCGGGATGGTCTATTGATTGCAAGACTTGGATCCTGTATACAGATGGGGCCTCAAATCAAGTCGGCTGTGGGGCCAGGATTGTCCTTATTGATCCTGAAGGGATTGAATGCAGTCATTGTTTTTGGTTTGAGTTTAAAGTTACCAATAACAAAGCAAAGTATGAAGCCCTGTTAGCAGAAATGAAGATTACTACAGAGTTGAGGGCTGATTACCTCCTAATTAGAAGTGACTCCCAGCTGGTTATTAACCAGGTATCCGGGGCATATGAAGCAAGAGGTGACAACATGATCGCATATCTCAGGAAAGTCCAAGAAGCAGCTATGAAGTTTAAGGGTATGAAGATGGAACAGATCCCTTGAGAGAAGAATCACCGAGCAGATGTCCTAGCTAAGATAGCTACGACAGGAGGGCGAACATTACCTAAAGGAGTACCACTCTAGTTAATACCCTGACCTAGCACGGCCACGGGGCTGGAAGTGAACCCAGTCGATAAGTTGCCTTGCTGAATGGATCCCATAGCTGATTACCTCCAAAATGACACCTTTCCAGAAGACCCAGATCAAGCATGCAAGATCAAGAGGATTGCTACCCGGTATTGCCTAGTAGAGGGGCACCTTTATCGCAAAGGAAAGTCACTCCCATTGCTAAGATGTCTACATCCAGATGACACTCAATGGGCACTAGACTAGGTACATGCAGGGGACTGTGGCAATCATATTTTAGGAGAGACTTTGGCATACCAGGTTCTCCGGATGGGATAATAATGGCCTACTCTTCATCAGGACGCTAAAAAGTTTGCACAATCCTATGAACCCTGCCAGAAGACTGCAAACATACACCATCTACCACCAGAAAGACTCGCCTCAATTAGTACACCTTATCCATTTGCTATCTGGGGATTGGACTTGATCAGGCCACTTCCCATCGCGCCTGGCCAAGCCAAGCACGCTGTAGTAGCCATTAGTAGCCATAGATTACTTTACCCAGTGGGTGGAAGCAAAATCACTAGTCCAGATAACTGAAGCCAACACCACGAGTTTTGTCAAGGAAAACATCGTCTGCGGATTTGGTACGCTGATGGCCATAATCACCGATCTCGGGAAGCAGTTTGACAATGCCAACTTTAGGTTTTTCTATGAAGAGCGGGGTATCGACCTTCGTTTGGCCTCAGTAGCCCATCCTCAGTCTAATGGACTAGTAGAAGCTACTAACAAGACTATCAAGAAGCTCATCAAGAAGAAACTCCAACAGAAGAAAGAGGGATGGATTGATGAGCTTCCGAATGTTCTCTGGGCATATCGGACTACCAAGAGAACTGCTACCGGAGAAACCTCTTACTCGCTTACTTTTGGAACAGAGGCAGTCTCACCTATTGAGCATAGGCTAACATCTTTCAGGGTCCAGCACTTTGAGTTAGAAGAAAATGAAATGAAATTGAGAGCCAATCTAGAAGTCCTTAAAGAGAAGCAAGACAGGGCTGCAGAACGGGTAGCGGCCTAGCAAAGCAAGATAGCCCGATGCTTCAATAAAAAGGTGAAGACTCGTAATTTTAAAGAAAAGGACTTAGTTCTCAGAAAGGTAACCCAGAATTCTCGGAAGAGGTCTAACAGGGTGCTGGCCCCCAATTGGGAAGGTCCATACCTGATAAAGGTAGTGATTCTTAGGGGGGCATACAAGGTAGAAAACATGGATGGCTACCCGGTAGATCACACCTGGAATACTGATCACCTCAAAAGGTTTTACCCTTAAAGTTTGAAGAGGAATGTTATCTTGGTTGGTATACAGCTGATATATATACCCCGATTTTGCTTTGTATTCACTTTTGAAAAATTCAATAAAGTCAGTTTTCATTCTCCTACGTGATTCTCCTAAGTTCGCCTAGCAAATTTTCGCCATTTTTAACCGCCTCAAGACTAGGAAAGGCCACATGGCATTCCTGCTGCCATGGTCGAGGTATACCCTCCTCAAGGAAGGATCTGGTGTGAAACAAATTATAGCACGGTGTGTATAAAACTATCTAGAGGGGGGTGAATAGATTTTAAGCTTATTACCCAATTTTTCGTGTTTAGTCAAAATTACGAAATTACCCCTAAATAGATAAAGCAATAAATCAAGTATAAAATGCGGAAATTAAATAACACTTGATTTTTACGTGGAAACCCTCATGGGAAAAACCATGGGCTAGTAAGTAAGCCACACTCGAACCTCGAATCCACTAAATGTGTAAAACGATTACAACCTAATCCTGGAAGTAATCACACACCTACCTAATCCCGGTATGAGTGAACCTAGTCCAATTTGCTTACGATCTAAGCAACCTAATCCCGAAAGTTACACACAAGACTTAGTTTCTCAATGAATAGAATAAAACCCTAAGTGAATATATGAATATTCAAATGCAACATAGAGCAAGGGAAACCCTATGTGCTTATCTAAGATGATTAATATGCAATTAGAACAATCCTAGATATTAAAAACTAAATGACATGTTCAATCAAATAGTTTAGCTAATCAAGATTAAGCACAAAACCTAATATGCAAGCACAATATAACTTCTCAAACATACATCACACTAATCTCAATCTTGTATCAAAAGATATATGAAAATCATACAAGTAATAAATTGAGATTGCTTGTTAAGAAAAACACAAAATATGTAAGATATTAGTGAAAAGCTTACCAAGCAAAGTATGATGAAGAATCCATGCAAAGAGACATCTAGATGATCAAGGATGATGCTAGATGATGATTGATGATCATGAAAAAGTGTTTGAGTAAACAAAAAATGAGTTCTTGGAATTTTTCTACTCTTTGAAAAATATCCCAAGTATGAAATCTGAGTATGAAATCTGAATATGAACTCTCTTAATTGACCTAAAGTCAAAGTGGCATATATATAGGAGGCCAAAACAAAGTGTGGTCGTTTTGATAAGTTGGCCTGAAATTTGCCTTGGGCGCTGTACGTAGAGCGCTTCTGTACAGCGCCCCAACTCTGTTCTCTCGGGAAAACAGAGTGGCGCTGTACGTAGAGCTCTTCGTACAGCGCTTCGTATAGCGCTTCGTACAGCGCCCCAACAGTGACCCAACAGCGACCGAATTAAATCGATCAGGTCTGAACAGCGCTCAATGGGCGCTGTTCGTACAGCGCCTCTGTAGAGCGCCTTTAGGAGCGCCCAATGCAAAAATGCAATCCTAAGTCTAAACATGACAAGGCAATTGGATATGCAAGATGCAATCAAACTAACATGCAAGAAGAGATGAAAACAAGCATTAATGCACAACAATAAGAAACACAACATACAAAGATTAAACATATGCATGAGTTGTGAGTGTGTGCAACTATCTCTTCAAGACAAGTAAGCACATAGAAATTTACCTTCGGTGCTTATCAACACGAGGTCTTCAAAGGGCTTCGAACAATAAACCTGATACTTAGGCTACCCTTACAAAGAACCCCAACATGTGGTTTGTCCACGAAATGAGCCGATCAACAAATGGGAACCTTACATGGTGCATAAACGCATAAGAGGTGTAATCTCCCGCTAGACTCTACCTTATCAAGACTAGGAGAACCTATATGGACTTCCTGAAGCCTCGGACGGGGAATCCCCCTCTCCAGGAAAAACCTGGTGCTAATGTGGCCTTAATTGCCTACCAAGACAGAACGCCAAAGAATCAAGATATCTTGTCAGGATACTTAGAACTTACTGCGTTATATCGCCATATCTCCACATGAAAGACCTGATGCTAAAGTGGCCTTAGTCACCTGTCAGAACAGATCACCAAAAGATCAAGATACCTAATCGGGATACTTGATACCACATTTCTCCATATCATATATAAAATCCTAGTATTAAAAAGGTTTTAATTGCCTACCAGGACAAGGCGTCAAGGAATCAGGCCACCATCTCAAGATGTCAGACACTTCATCCCGATAGGCGATCATGGTAGGTCCGTCATCAAGATCCCTAATGAAAGATCCATCGAGGTTCCATACTTAGACGAACAATGCTCAAATCAGGGTATCTAGGTAGCCTTGGCTTCATATCCGGGTCAAAATTTTCTGGTCAAGATGGTTCCATACTTAGGACAGGTTTACTTAGCTAAAAAACACTGCTAACTTATGCTAAGGAGACTATAGTCCAAGAATTGCTTCTAGAAAATAAGACAAGTGTGGACTCTTCTATTGCCAGTCATGCAAGATTGAAGCTGAGCGTTATAATAGTTAAAGTAAGCTTTACTTGGATCACATTCAAGCATATGAAAATCGTCTTGCACCGGGATACAAGTTCTACAAATAGGAATATGAAGAAAGCAAAACAGAGTGATTGCAAAAAAGAGGAGAGTTTCATTCAATCAATTAGGGCACCCAATCCCCATTTTTGGGCTACAAAAATGCAGATAAAAAGACAACGGACAAAATCATTCATCTTCTTTTTCTCCTGCTGGCTCCTCCAACCCAGTTCTATCCACTCCCTCCACGCCTTGAGCGCCAACAGTAGCCAGGATCCCTTCAGTTCCAAGCGCGTCTGTCACAGTAGGAGGATCTACTGCCTCAGTATGTAAGACGGTGTCCTGCCTTGGATCTCCTTGAATAGGGGGAGGATCCTGACTTTCTACCTCATTAGTATCCTCTGAACCAACGGTAGGCCGGCGAGAGATGAGCTCTGGATATCAGCAGCCGACGAAGGGCCCCCTTGATCCGGATCAGTATCTAAAAACATGGTAGCCTTAGCTATAATATGGTCCCGATCCTAACCAAGGGGGGTTAGCAAGTCGAAAGGGGGAGGAAAAGCCTTGGCAACCTCATATGAGGCAGTGAAGTATCTATCCACGAAGGAAGAGTCCACCCGGGATTCAAGGATCTTCACGGTGCCCCGCAGAAACTGGTTTTCATCTAGGAGAACAGCCTTCTCTACCTTGACGAATTTACGGCGAGTTGAGATAATAGTCTCGGTGTCATAGGCACGCGTCATTCTATCCAACTCCACCACAACGACCTGCCTTCTGGATTCAGACTCAGAGACAGCTTGAACCAAGGAGATAACATTTTCCTCAGCCCGAGCTAGATCACCTTTGGCTTCCTCCACTTTGGCCTGAAGCGCCAAGTTGGCTTCCCTCAGGGCCATGACTTGCTGCCCCACAGCTAGTGCAAATTTAAAACCCTACATAGGTAAAGAAAAAGGATTAGTACCTTAGAGAAATTTATGTCTAAGCAAGCAAGAAGAGTCAGATTACATACCTCAGCAAGCAAGGCAGCCCCTTTGGTGGCCAGGATATCCGTTGGCAAAGAGGACATCTGGTGCAAGCCTCCCCCGGGAGAGGCAGCGACGAATTTAGCAATAATTTCTTCTTGGCTCAAGTCTCGCGATCTCGACCCATAAGGAAGATCAGAAGAAGGGTTAGTCTTAGCACCAGTGACTCTCTCTCTCTCTCTCTCTCTCTCTGACCTGGCTGGACGCCTGATAGATGCAGCTACGGGAGGAGAAGAAGTGGCCACAACAGCGGGTTTGGTGGGAGCAACAGAGGAAGGGCGTTTCGGGATTGAGGTTAGAGAGACCTTGGCCTTAACAGCCCTAGCCAGCATCTCGCCCAAAGACGGGCGTGTTGAGATCTTAGCAGGAGAGTAAACTGGCGAGTGGGGTGACAATCCCGCCAAAATAGGAGGAGAAGATGAAGCTGGAGGACAAGGCCCAGGTGTAACCCTGGCACCGGGAGGAGAAGGGAAAGGAGAGCGGGATCCAAAGGAACTCGGGAATACCGGTCCTAGAGAGGTAAGAGAAGATGTCAATAGAGGAGTGGCCAAAACTACGCAGGAGAAAGGGTGTTAAAAAAAAAGAAAAAAAAGAAGAGAAATACATATATAAATAATATTGAGACGCAGTCACTTACCCGGATCGACGACAGATATCCTCAGACACCTTTCTAGACGGGCTCCTTCGAAGGGATCGCAGGAAGGGTACTTCATGTTCGTGTAACCCCGATCCTAGATCCTCTTCAAAATTTCCCTGGATTCTGAAGAGAAAACCCTTGTACTCCATTTGTTTTTGGAGGAGAATTAGGTGGGGACCGGATACTCAGTCCCTACGATATGCACCGAGTGACCCTAATCTCCTTCAACCACGACCCACTCATCTTTCCAGGGTTGGTTGTACTTCACATTCGCCCCAGGTATGATAAACTTCATCTTGTTACTGGGCCTCAAGTAAAATTGACCCTGGGGTACCAAGTTGGCCACCTGGTAGATGTAACGAATCTCGTCAAAACCTGGTTCCCTCTGCAAGTTATCTTTCTCACATTGCTCTTTCCAGAGCACCAAGAATCCCGTCAGGTTCTTCCAAAACCCCAGAGAAATTTGAAGAGGGGCCAGTTCCAGGGCTACAAGTAATCTATAGAGTGAGGGGTGAAGAGGAAGCCAGACCTCGCACTCGAAGACAGCCACATGAATTAGTAGGTGGCCTGCAGAAGGGGTATAAACATCATAGCCCCGATGAGGAAGAGACAGAGATGTAGTCTGGGATTTTGTAAGTCCTCCTCAATCGAATGAGGGTTTCGGTTGTACAAACAGAATCCGGGATAATTCGACCATCATGGAAAGAAGACAGAGGGCCAGTTTGAACCCTTACTAGGTCGACAGCTAAAATGTTCCCCTCCTCCACCTCAACATCGACGTCCTCATTATCTTCATCGTAGACTATTTGAACTGGGACTTCGGGTCTAGTGCCGGAACCTGACCCAGTTCCAAAATTCCCATCAAATTAACGGCGCTTAAATGGGGTGCTTTCATCAGCAACGTCGCCCTCGTCCCAACCATGTTTTTTCCCTTTGGATGTCGGGGAACTCTCCTCTGACTCCACCCGCTCCATGTTTAGCAGTTCATCAAGGCTATCGGGAGGATTTGAGGAGGCAGGTTGAGGATTTGGCGAAACCAAAGGGGGGTTAGAGGCAGGAAGGACTGGTGCAGAAGTTGGGATTTTTGATGGTGAGGCCATTTAAAAGGACGAGAAAAGAAAGAGAAGACTCTTGAGGAAGGGAGACTTGCGAGAGAAGAAAAAATTAAATCTTTTGAAGGTTCAAGTAAGCGTGAGCATGTGAAGGAAGAAGGAGTAGTATATTTATAGGCAGAGGCGGACAGTTACCGATATAGAAGAAGAGACGTAACCGGAAACGTAACGTGACGGTTTCGAGGGAATCGCACCAAAACGGCCCGTTTAAAATTTGAAAGCAATCTTCATCCGGCACGTGGGCCGTGCATTAAAGGCAATCGAATCCAAGGAAGATCCTCCCCTTGGCAATGGAAGCCAGCCAGACAAGACTACACAGACAGACAAGATAGAAAATCCTGCAAGCGGACTAAAAATCCTAACTCCAACCCCAACCCCAACCCCAACAAGATACCGGCGTTCAAGTCAGGGGGGACTTCGGTTAACCGCCAGAAATGGAAGGGATTAAAGAAGAATTTTCCATCGGCCTCAGAAATTAAATCAGGATAAAAAAGCTACCAGGGAAAAGATATCCAAGCACCCCGCCTTCCTACAAAAGACCAGGGTAGGGACTTCTACCAACCCCGATTAGGTCTAAAACCTCCAAGACCCCGAAAGTACCAGGAAACTGTTAGGTTTTTGGTTTGTGTTGACATGTATTCCATATCAAAATGTGCTTCTCTTGTAATGTTTAGTGGTCCTAATGTTAAAGATTCAAGAAGACAAAGAAAGTCTTGGCCACAATTCTTACAAGATGCCGGCTTCAAAGAGATATGTGCTTCATCGATCTACAAAGGTATATATAAGACCTCATATCTCTTACAAGGCTAGGCATACACACACATAGCATTCTTGTGTGTTCCTTCATGGTTAAACATCATTTATATATCACTTTCACACACTTGAAAATGTATGCTCATGCATTTATACTATCTTGACAATCTTTGCTTGTTGCATGTTCTAGGACTATGTCTAGGAAATAGCATATGTGTGTGTCTTTGTGGTTGAATATTTCCATATTTTTGTATTTGGACTTGAATATGTTTTATTATGATTCCTTATTGAGTTCTGGTCATGTCGGTTACTCATTCACTTAGTTTCGAGTCCAAACGATGTAGCTACGTTACTTTTCATTCTCATTCATTGAGTTAACTTCATTGTCATTTTCCGAGATGATTTCTCAATCATTTTTCAAAGTTTTGTAGTCTTCGTCGTGCATAAGGGAGTCACGATTCGTAATCCAAAAACAGATTCAAAATCGGAGTTCGGAGGCCCGAATACGGCTGAAGAACGAGAGAGGTGCGCGGGAGAGCTAGCGAGGCCAAGTGGCCAAGCTAGGCCATCCCGTGTGGAGGCCGTGGGGTCCACGGCTAGACCAGCTCTCTGGTCCCATGTGGCCCACGCGCCCCACATGGGCTAGGGCTGATGTGGCCCTCTTTGATTGGCCAAAATCTCTCCTCTCTCTCCTCCATTTAAATCCTCTCCATTCCCTCCATTTCATTTTCAATAAGAAAAGTTGCAAATCCAGTCAGATTTTTCCTCTCCAATTTTCTCACCTTCCAAACACCATAACTTTCTCATACAAAGTCAGAATTGAGTGATTCAAGTTGGAGATTGTTCGTAATCGAGTCTTCTACTTTTTCCAACTAGTTTGGCAGCTGTTTGATCGATGTTTCTGGTGTTTCTGGTGGGATTTCTTCTTTTATAACCTTCAATTTGCTTGGGGTTTCTTCTTCTATATATACTTGTATGTTTGGTGAATGCTATTGAGAAAGATACCTTCACAATCAATCCTAATCAAAAGTCTATTTGGAGACATTTGTGAACTAGTTTCTTTGATTCTAGGTTTTTCACATGATTGTGAGTTGTATTGTGATTAGGTTGATATCTTAGGTTGTTTGTGACTTGATTGAATCAATTTTGTGATAAATGACCTTGAGATGTGTTTTAATCCTTGATTGATGAAATCTAGGATTATTGTATTTGTATGTGTTTTTAGAGCTATATAGGGTTTAATTGATTTATCTTTTAATCCTTGCTCTAAATCTTTGGCTAGAATATTGATTGATTTGATTTCTTGATTCTAGCATTTTATTGTATGTTTATAGCATCTTGAACTTGTACTTCATGAATATAGATTGTTCAAGTGTGGTATGTGTGAATGAGACTATGAGCTTTATGTGTTAGGTGTTTACACATGCTCTAGGTTTTATTCTTGTTCTTGCATCTAGACTTTTATTACTTGTGTTATCACATGTTTAGGTCTAGTTGTATCATGGAATGTATTGATCACATGTTCTATGTTGAATTGATTGTTTGCATCATTTGCATTCACATGATCACACTAGGAAGTCCTTGTAAAATGCATGAAGTCTTGGTTAGAGTCGGGATGACTCGGATAGCCAAGCAAGAAGACTTGTCTAGAGTCGGGAGGACTCGGATAGGCAAGCAAGAAGTCATGGCTAGAGTCGGGAGGACTCGGATAGTCATGCATGGGAGGCTCCCTAGAGGCATGAGTGCCTTGGATAGGGAGTTGGCTATTATATTGGTAGGCCTAAGCGTATGGTTAGGCATAGACTCCAAAGAGTGGGGGTACACAGGAGGTGTATGTACTCTTGAGGAATTTCGAATCTTCCATCGATGTTGGTTTTGTGTGTTGTCCAATATATGGTGGTTCCGCATCATTGAGGGATCTCATACTTTCCAATAGGGTTGGGTAGACTTAGACGTCACTAGGTTGGGTGAGCTAAAGATTGGTCACTTTATGGATTCTCTATTTTTATCATCCAATATATATAGTACCCAATGGTTGTAGTTCAAGCCGTGGATGTTTCCTCCTTGGAGGTTTTACCACGTTAAAAAATCTCTTGTGTTAATTCTTCCTATCTCTATCTCTTATACTTTATTTGTGTATGTTATTATCTTGTTTCATATTATTCACTTGTGATGTATAGTGGAGCAAGATTTTGTAAAGTGTGATTTGTGGATTCATTCTTTTGATCATTTTTGTATATATGATTCTTTTGTATATTGTAATTTTGTATAGTGATATTTGATCACTCTTGTAACTCATTGAACATCTATTGAAATACAAGTATTCTTTGTTGTTGAGTTTATTTGTTCTTATACCTCATACAACTAGATGATATACATAGACTTTGTCCACATGATTACATTCACATATTGTCTATGTATGTCTTTCTTGGTTTATTTGTTATGTGTAAGGCTATCTTGAGGGACAAACAAAAGTTTGTTCAAGGGATTGAAAAAAAGGCGTAAAAACCTATTCACCCACCCCCCCCCCCCCCTCTCTCTAGGTATGCCTTAAGAAATTTAACTACATTTGTATACTTTCAGAAACCCCAAAGACAAAGCTCCAGGGATTCCACTGTCACAAGATTCTAAATACCCGTCTGACTCCGAGTACCCGGTATCCCGATACCCCGGTACCCCGATACCCCGATACCCAGATACGGCCAAGCATAACTCAAGAAAAAACGTGAAGAAGGTAAGGTACTTGAGTATCCCGATCCACTAAAAGCTAGTGGTAGGCACCAGGTGAATAAATCGCATAGAAAATACAAGAATCCCAATATTCCGATCCCGCCTAAAGAAAGAAACAGGTACCCCAAGCAGCAAGCCGAGTAGAAAGACAAGCATTAAACGCCATCGCTTAAGACAGAATATTACATGCATTCCCACCATACAGAATCCTATTCGAAATGGGAGTCAACTCTCACTCAATCCAACGAAAAAGGAATCACGTGATTTTAGGGATCAATTCCCCGACGAATTCGTTGATCACCAAGGAAGGATCCGTGAATTGCTAAAACCCTAGACCAAATTTCTAGGAGTGCATGGCAAGAAACGGACCTATATATACTCATCTTATGATCACAGAAGAGGGGAGAGGAAAAAAACCCTACTAGACACTTTTCCACTTATCGACTCAGACGAGAGCTTCCATCTCCATCTCCCATTGAGCTTATTTTTCATAACCGCAGTTAGGATAGATCTTCATTGTAAACCCATTATGTACTTGTTATTAATAAAAATGAGTTTTATATCCGACCTATTGTTTACGTGAAATTTTTACTTACTACTATCGATACATCATTCTTATTGAATTTCTAGGAAGCTAAGGGTATTGAACTACCTGATACCCCTCCGACCAAGATCTACCACGATCCTGGTCCCCCTTGAATTGTTAATTGGAAAAATCACCCCCAGTGACAATTTTCGGTTAACACAAACCATAACTCTCTCACGCACATGGACGACTACGAAAATTTGACCAAAACTTGGAACTCGAATCGATACATGAAGAAGAATACCATGCACATTAAACACACGAAAAGTTTCATAACTTCCAACTTGGAACTCAAAAACTTATGACTGAGTAACCGAAATGTTCGAAACTCAATGATAAATAATATGAGAACATATTCAAGTCTAGATGTTGTAAGGATTCCCGTTGTTTTTAATTGGCTTATTTCGTGATCAAACCATATGTGGGGATTCTTTATAAGGGTAGTTTAGATGTTGTTGTTATTGCTTAGGCCCTTTGAAGACCTCATTATTGACAAGCACCAAAGGTAATACTCTAAGTGCTTACTTGTCTTGAAGAGATAGTTGCACACACTCACAACTCATGCATATGTTTAATCTTTGTATGTTGTGTTTCTTTTTGTTGTGCATCAATGCCTATTTACATCTCTTCTTGCTTGTTATTATGATTGCATCTTGTGTTTATAACATCATAGCATTTAGGCTTTTAGGATGCATCTTAGTTTACCTTTGTTCCCCTTGCATGATTGCTTGTGGGGTTCAAAGTTGTGGGCTGTGCGCTGGTCCACCTGCGCCTATCCTCCAGCGCCGCTCACCGGCGTAAAACGCCCAGTGGCGTGCCGCTGGTCGTGTGCTGGTCCACACCAGCGCAGTCCACCAGCGCAGATCGTCCAGTTCTCTGTCGCCGGTCGTGCGCTGGTCTACACCAGCGCAAGGCCACCAGCGCTGATCGCCCAGTATGGCTCCGCTAGTCTGGTGCCTGTGTGAGCGCATGTCGTCCAGCGCCAAAGCAAAAATGTGCGTATGCGCTGGTCCTGCGCCTGTCATCCAGCGCAGGTCCACTAGAGCACAGAGCAATTTTCTGGCGCATTTTCAAAATGACCTCACTTCACTTATGGCCTCTATATATATGCTAACTTGATTTTAGGTCATCAACAAGAGTTCTTATTCATGCTTCATACTTAGGATATTTTTCAAGAGAAGAAAAATACACAAAGAACTCATTTTTAACCACTCAAACACTTTTTCATGATCATCAATCATCATCTAGCATCATCTTAGATCATCTAGATGTCATCTTGCATGGAATTTTCATCATACTTTGCTTGGTAAGCTTTTCACTAATATCTTACATGTTTTGTGTTTCTCTTATCTAGCAATCTCAATTAATTACTTGTTTGTTATTTTGTATGCTTTGGATACAATATTGAGATGAGTATGATGTATGTTTGAGAAGTTGTATTGTGCTAGCATATTAGGTTTTGTGCTTAATATTGATTAGCTAAACTAATTGACATGTCATTTAGTTTTGATATCTAGGATTGTTCTTAATTGCATATTAATCATCTTAGATAAGCATATAGGGTTTCCCTTGCTCTATGTTGCATTTTGGATATTCATATATATTCACTTAGGGTTGTATTCTCTTCTAGAGAAAGTAAGTCTTGTGTGTAGCAACCGGGATTAGGTTGCTTAGATCGCAAGCAAATAGGACTAGGTTCACTCATACCGGGATTAGGTAGGTGTGTGATTACTTCCGGGATTAGGTTGTAATCGTTTGCACATTTTGCGACAATATATATCGTTGTAAAAACATATTCCTAGTGACAATAAAGTTTCGTTGCCTAAACATAGTTTTAGCCACGTAACTAATTCGTAGGTAAATATATCTATTGTAACGAAACCGAATTTTGTTGTAACTGCTCGACCTAACGAAGTACGCGACAAAAAAATTTTGTTGCCTAAGATCTTTTGTGATGAATTTAATGCTTTTGTGACAATTTTGATTTGTTGCTATTGCCCTTTTTTCTTGTAGTGTGTATCCTGATGATAAATGATATAACAAAATACAACCAGGTTCGATGTTTTATTATTCAAAAAGCTATACAAATACATTGTTTAATATTATTTATTTAAAAAACTATTTTTTTTTTAATTACTAAAAATTAATTTTAAATTCCATAGATGTCAACTTATATAAATCTATGTTTCTTTACCGTGTCTCTAAAAACTTGTATCAAATATAGTGCTGTCAATCTCATTATAATCATATCATATATATTATTAATAATTTCTGTTTCTTTTCGTTGACGTTTAAGCACTGTATTAATATTGATTTATTTTTTCTATTTAAGAAAATAAATAAAACCACACACAACCGTCCACGACTCCACGCTTCCAAAACTCCACACAAAGTAAGCCTATACAGTCACGACACGTGTCTAATTGACACGGTTTTGAACATGAATTATTACCCCCTGATTTGCTGAGATTTTACAATTTTATCACGCAAGCTCCCTCTATATATATGGTATATCTAAATTCTAAACAATTGCACGGAAGCAACATCGATCCAAATTCCAATCCAAGTATCCAAACCAAAACCATCTCCGTGAATCAATGGAAGCTACCAAATTCTTGTCTTCTACTCTTACTCTTCACCGCCCTCAAGTTTTTTCCTCCCTGTCAACGTGTCAAAAAACACCCGGAAAAGTACCCTTCATAATTTCAATGGCTGCAAGTAGATCATCAAGATCGTCCAAGAGATACGGAGGAGATCATCACTATGGAGGAAGGCTGGTGGACGAGAACATGATCGTGCTGAGAATGCGAATTCGAGAGATGAAACTATTGGAGATGAGGAACGAGCCGCCTTCGAATTGGATGGAGTGGGAGAAGAAATATTATGCAAATAATGGATATGACGAGGATGTTTTGGAAGCAGTAGGGTTTTTGCAGAACAATTTGATGAATATGAGGCCTGGTTTGGCTCTAGGCTTGATTGCACTTGTTACTTTGAGTTTGGTTATGTCTACTGGAGTTGTCCTGTTTCATGCTTTTCAATTAGCTCACACTGTTATCTTATCTGGGTTTTATTTTGGATAGGTTTTTTATAAAACCTAAAAATTGAACTAAAATATTTCATTCTCAATTGCTATATATATAATATTCTTAGTTGATGTTCTAGAATTTTTTTAGAAAGAATTTTCAGAAGTCATCAGCCAGTATTCAGTCATGAAAAAAATTCGGTTAAACGGTACTTTTATTTTTGAAAGTCAGTTCAACGGTACTTATATTAACATTAAATATTCCATTTTCAATTATATACACGCAATCACAGCAAACCAATATGTAAACGGTGATTATTTGTCCTAAATATTTCAAATTCGAATAGCTGAATCACGCAATCATGCTCAGATTCAGAGGCGGATGGATGAGAGGGCTGCCTGGGCTAGGCAGCCCTCTCTCAAAAGAAATATATATATATATATATTTATTCTGACTAATTGCACAAACACCCCTGTTATTAGGTCTAATTATATTTATATATAAATTTTATTTATAAATGCACTAACATCCCCTTACAATTATTATAATTTATTTCATTTATTTATTCTAACTTAAAATCAAAATAAAAATTACAAACAATCAATCACAATTGATAAAAGTATTATTTTATGCTTGTTTTACATATAATATTTACTTACTTTTATTTCAATTTTTTGATTGCACAATTTAAATTCATTTCATTTTATTTTATTTGTTAGTTTAAACAATTCAAACCGGTCATTAATAGTAAATTTCCATAATATGTAGAATCTATTTAAAAACAAGACATATATTGACAAACAAATCAATATGAGAGTGTGAGAGTCATTGATTAAACATTCAAATATATTGACTAAATAATTCAATGTGAGGGTTTGTGAGCCACTAATTAAGTATTAGAATATATTGATTAAACAAAAATAGATAAATCCAACAATTGATATCTAATGAATTGACTATATGACTGTGAAATAAAAAACTATTTGTATATATAATTTAGCTCGGTCTGTAAATATTTCCTAGGTTCGCCCTTGCACAGATTATTATCTTCTTTTTGTTTCATTTAAGCTGAAGTATACTACAAATTAGTGTACATTTTCCCACTTTTGCTTGCCAATAATAGCCATTAATTACTTTCTCTAGCAATCTTTTTTTTTTTTGGTTAAATCTTTAGATGCCATGCATGGCACTTAATTTAAGAGCTATTTTATTAAAAAGAAATAATAAATTACAAAAGATATGAAAGAAAAAAACAAGATGAGATAATTAAAATAAAATAAAAAAACTCTCAAAATTGCCCAAGTTAACTAATTGGTATAGCCTAATTATTTAATTATTTAATCATGGTTTTTTTTTTTTTCAGTGAGTATTGATTTAAGAGAGTATATTTTTTTTTAGTGGGTCGTGAGATGCTGTATCCTCTACGTTTGGTCATAAACTTAAGTTGAATGGTACTTGTTTGAACCTTTGGCAGGAGGCGATGAGGGTTGTCTTTAGCACTCAATTGAATAGTCACTATTTTATTCCAATGCCGTCACTTTGGATTCAAACCTCTCGGGAAGTGACCTCATGATCTTTTGTTTGATTCTTCTATCCAAGTAGCGATCACCAAGTTGGTGACTTTGGTTCACTATATCCATAAGCTTCACTTGGAAGTCATTGAAGCACTCATCCTCTTCCATCTTATGGTCTCAAATTGTGTTTGAAGGACTTGGAGCTTGGAGTCCTTAACTACATCGGTTCCTTCATGAGCCGTCTCTAATATATCCCAAGCTTCCTTCGCTATCATTGTAGTTTGAATGAGCTTGTATTGGTTGTCATCCATGGCACATAGGATTGTATGCATGGCTTTGTTGTTCCATTTTGAAGCCTCAATTCTTGTGGAGTCCATTGTGCCTTCTGCTTGAGGACTTCCTCTCCACCTCCCGTAGGAGTCGTCATAGGTGGCGTGTATCCATCTTCAATCGTCATCCATGCCCGGTCATAAATTTGACACACATATGCTTCCATCTTACCCTTCCATGAAGCATAATTGACCCCGTTGAGCAATGGGGGTCTTGTGCTAGAGGCACCCTCACCTCCAATTCCATTTCCACTCATTGTGTTTGGGTTTGAATGAAATGAATGCACACAAACAAGCTAAGCACACACAACAATGCAAACAAATGCAAGAGACTCTAACAAGAGCAAGGGATCTCCTAATTATGTTAAGGAACCCGCTCTGATACCAATTGAAAAATATATATAAACGTGTCCTAAAGTAATCTAGAGGGGGGGGGGGGGGGGGGGAGTGAATAGATTATTTTCAATTCTTTTAACCAATTTTCGTTATTAGTCAATTTTACGAAAAATCCCCAAACAAGATACAAAGCGGAAAATAAAGGACACACAATATTTACGTGAAAACCCACACAAGGAAAAACCACGGGCTGATGAGTGCGCCACACCTGAACCTCAATCCACTAATTGTAATGGCAATTACAACCTAGGTTGACCACGTCAAACCACACACGGTTACTAATCTACCACTACTACCCGCAGGCCTTCAAGAGTGAATCTAGTCCATGCATGCAAAACTATCACAATAGTAACTACAAGACTTGACTCTAAAAGAAGAGATAAAACAACCTAATGTGAATATGTGAAATACTCAAGATGCTAAAAATGCAAGGTTAGACATTCAAGTTTATCTAGGCATGGATGAACATGTTAGACATTCCTAGATATCATTTTGCTAGATGACATGCATATAGTATAACCAAATAAGCAACCAAAATCCTACATGCTCTATCTAGCACAATACAACTCACAAACCACAATAAAAGCAATCTTAAAACTAAGTCAAGTCATAAAGATGCAATCTTGAATCAATTCAAGTGATAAAAAGCTATCTTGTAAAACAAGAACATATAGATATGAGAATGATGTTCTAGATACAAGTCATGTGAGCAATAATAAAAACCCTAAATGAAATCAACCTAGAATCATGCTAGATGATGTATGAAAGATGCAAGATGAAGGGTTTTTGTGATTTGGAACCTTAAAGATGGAGTCTTGATGCCTTGGAATAGAAGATGCTCAAAAAGCTCTCAAATGTGTAATTTTTGCTCTAAACACCGAGCCAAGGCAAACAAGACACATATATATGTGATCCAAATGAAGTGATGTCGTTTTGAAATAAATGCCTGAAAGCGCGACATCGGCGGTTTCATTCGGCTGTCAGGCCGCCGAACTAGACCGCAGAAAACCAACCGTCTCGACTCAAACACTAGATCGGTGGTTTGGTTTGGTTTGGTTCAGCGGTCAGGCTGCCGAACAAAACCGCACATTTCCAGATGACATTCTGGAATCATTCGGTGGTCGAGAATATGACCGCCGATCAAACCGCACATTTGGGACAGAAACCACCAGGTCAAAACGGCGGTTTCATTCGACGGTCAGGCCGACGTTTGAAACCGCACAATTCCAATCATGATACTGGAATGATTCGGTTGTCGAATTTATGGCCGCCGATTCAACAGCAGAAAATGGAACAGAATTCCATTTTCAGTCGGCGGTTTCATTCGGCGGTCTGGCCACCGAATTCAACCGCCGTTTCCCCAAACTTGGAGAAATCAAAGGAGAAGCCAAGGCATTCTCCGAAAGCGGTCTTCACGCTTAACAAGCACACCATCGTGCATGCGTGGACATTTCCGAATCATCTCGGAAATGAATTACAACACACTAAAGAAAAGTAAATATGAAGTGCAAGAGTGATAAGTGGCATGTGAATGCAATCTAATGCCTATCATGACATGGCAAATCAAACTAAGATGCAAACACATTAATAATTATACACAACCAACAAGAATAAGATCATGCATGGATTTGTGAGTGTGTGCAACTACATCTCTTCAAAATAGAGTTATGTCAAGAGAACTACCTTCCTTGAAGCTCTTGATCACACAATGAGGTTTTCTTCCATTCTAAGCTACCCTTACATATAGAACCCCATTGTGATTTTATCAATGAAATATGCCAATCAAAAGTGAGGCACTTACAATCTCCTCCTTTGGCTATTTCGTGACAAAATCACCACTCATATAGCATCCTCACAAAACAAAAAAAATTTGGTGAACAAAAATTTTCTACATTACAATAAAGCTCCTAGTCTAAGTCTTTGAACATCTTCAAGTCAATTCCAAGCTTGTAGAAAATTCCAACCTACACACAATTAACAAGAAAATATACCTTCCAAGAACAAGTGTGTGAGAGATGCTAATGACAAAAAGAAATGAAATTTCGAAAAGGAATCAATCATGCAATGCAATGCAATGCAACTCCCCCTGAATGCAATTATCTCCAAACATGGGTTACTCACACTCAACTCCCCCTAAATGCAATGCCTAGAAGCACAAATTCTCCAAACCTTACTCCCCCTTTTTGTCATGAGATATGCAAAGGGAGTCACCCTTAAAAGGTAAGCATTAGCAAAGAGAGCTTGTAGCACAAGCACATATGCATAATCATATAAGCGATTTTATGCACCTCAATCAAGTAAGAGAGATTCAAGGAGTTTTATTTTTAAAAAAATGTGTGACAAGGATGCTTCGCATGCAAGACATGTTGCATTCAAGATCAAAAGCAATGGTATTTGGCAAAGCAAACAACAAAGGTTTCCTAAAAGAAGTCAAACCAATTTCACCCTTTGTCATGGAAAAAGCAAGGATATAAAGATTTAGCATTTCATATTTTAAAGAGCAACTATATCCAACTTTATAAGCAAAACAAGACATGAGTGACTTTGCACCCTATTTGATTTTTCCGGGTAAGATACCCGTATGATAGTAGCCTTGTTCTACAAATAAAGAAAGAGAGACTTTGGATTTGAGTCTCAATAATGCTTTTGCACACAAATTCTCATTCAACATTTGTAACCAAACAATTCACATTTTGCATTTCATGCTTTTCAATTTGAGCATGTCATTAAAAAGAATCATCATGTCATGGAGATCAATTAAAGGTCATTCAAAAAGTACTTCCAAGGTACATCTCCTATTCCAAAAATGCATGTTTGAGCATAAATATGACATGGATTGCAAGCAAGTCAATGTATCACACTTATTAAAAAAAACATATAAGTATGTACAACCAATCATCTCAAGCAATTAATTAAGAGGCATAAAATATATCAATGTAGCACAATGCATGATCATGCAACTTTGTTCTCTTTGCTTGAGCTCCCCATATGGGGTCAAGACAAACCAAATCAAACCAAGTCACAAATCCCAATAGACTTGCTAAGGTTCCTAAATCTAATGGTGTCTAAAGGCTTTGTGAACAAATCCGCTAGTTGGTCATTTGTTCCCACATGTTCCAATGCAATGGTTTTGCTCTCAACTAGCTCTCTTATGAAATGGTGTCTAATGTCAATGTGCTTTGTCCTAGAATGTTGGACGGGATTCTTAGAAATGTTAATGGCACTCATGTTATCACAAAATAAAATAAGAGTACCTTGCTCCAAGCCATAATCGGCTAGCATTTGTTTCATCCACATCAATTGAGTGCAAGCACTACCGGCAGCAATGAATTCCGCCTCGGCCGTGGATAGGGAAATAGAGTTTTGTTTCTTGCAAAACCAAGAAACCAAATTGTTTCCAAGGAAGAAGCAACCGCCCGATGTACTCTTCCTATCATCACTATTTCCCGCCCAATCGGCATCACTAAATCCAACTAGACTTGAATTAGTGTCAAATGAGTACCAAATCCCATGATTTGAGGTACCATTCACAAACCAAATGATCCTTTTCACCGCAACAAGGTGAGATTCTTTGGGATTAGCTTGGTACCTAGCACAAACACCTACACTAAAACAAATATCGGGCCTACTTGCGGTCATGTAAAGCAAGCTACCTATCATGCCACGATATAGACTTTGATCAACATCCTTTCCACTTGCATCTTTGCTAAGTTTCAAGGTGGTGCTCATGGGTGTGTCACAATGTTTGGCATTCTCAAGACCAAACTTTTTCACTAGGCTTTTTGCATACTTAGCTTGGGATATGAAGATCCCATCATGCATTTGCTTGATTTGTAAGCCTAGGAAGTAATTTAGTTCACCAACCATGCTCATTTCAAACTCATGAGACATGACATCAACAAATTGTCTAACTTTGGACTGGTTGGTGGAACCAAATACAATGTCATCAACATAAATTTGAGCTATGAATAGCTCATCTTTAGTGCACTTGATGAACAAAGTCTTGTCAACACTATCTATAGAGTAGCCGTTGTCAACAAGATAAAGAGTGAGGTGTTCATACCAAGCCCTCGGTGCTTGTTTCAACCCATATAGAGCCTTCTTGAGGTGATAGACATGAGAGGGGTGGTGTGGATCCACAAACCCCTTGGGTTGCTCAACAAACACTTCCTCATGCAATAAGCCATTGAGGAAGGCACTCTTGACATCCATTTGGTGTAACTTGAACTTGTACACACAAGAAATGGACAAGAGAAGCCTTATGGACTCAAGACGGGCAACGGGAGCAAAAGTCTCCTCAAAGTCAATACCCTCAATTTGAGAGTATCCTTGTGCAACAAGCCTTGCCTTGTTTCGCACAATGTTGCCATCCTCATCGGATTTGTTCCTAAACACCCATTTAGTGCCTATGACATTGGTGTTTCTAGGTCTAGGAACAAGAGTCCAAACCTCATTTCTCTCAAATTGGTTTAGCTCTTCTTGCATGGCAAGAACCCAAAACTCATCTTCCAAGGCTTCATCAACCTTTTTGGGTTCTATTTGAGAGGTGTAACAAGTGTAGCTAATTTGATTAGCTATTTGACGCCTAGTCCTAACACCCTCTCTAACCTCTCCAATGATATCATCCTTATCATGGAGTTTTCTAACCCAAGGAGCGGGTTCATTAGAGTCCATGGGAGGAACTCTATTAAGAGGCAAATCATCCTCTTCATCTTGGTTTGACTTCACACCACTTGAAGTCTCACCAATTTCCTTCAAAGGAAGGTCATCATTCTTACAAACATCCTCTTCATGGTCATTTTGTTTAGGCCTACAATCATCAAAGACCACATTTGAAGATTCCATCACACTTCGAGTCTTTAGATTAAAAACTCTATAGGCCTTGCTATTAAGTGCATACCCAATGAAAATACCTTCATCACTCTTGGCATCAAACTTACCAAGTTGATCTCGGTCATTTAGTATATAGCACTTGCTTCCAAAGATGTGGAAGTAGCTCACATTGGGTTTTCTACCCTTCCATAACTCATAGGATGTTTGTTTAGTCCCGGGCCTAAGGAAGACTCTATTCCCTATGTAACAAGCCGTATTGATGGCTTCGGCCCAAAGATTCCTAGGGACTTTGTTACTAATCAACATGACACTGGCCATCTCTTGGAGGACTCTATTATTCCTCTCAACAACACCATTTTATTGAGGAGTCCTAGGGGCTGAGAATTCATGGGAGATGCCTAAGCTATTGCAAAGTTTTCAAAGCTAGCATTTTCAAATTCTTTCCCATGATCACTCCTAATTTTCCTAATACTTTTATTTTTTTATTTTGAATTTTGACACAAAGCATTTAAATTTCTCAAAGGCTTCGGACTTTTCTCTAAGGAAGTAAGTCCATGTAAACCTAGAGAAGTCATCAACAACAACAAGAATGTACCTTCTACCACCTAGACTCTCGGTTTGAATGGGACCCATAAGGTCCATGTGGAGGAGCTCCAATGGTTCTTTGGTGGAGAGGTATTTGCCTTTCTCATGCACACTTTTGGTTTGCTTCCCTTGTTGACAAGGTCTATAAACTCCTTCAATCTTTTTCCCAAGCTTGGGAAGGCCCCTAACAACATTCAACCTCTCAAGGACTTTCAAGTCCCTATAGTTCATATGGCCAAGTATTTGGTGCCACACATCAATTTGCTCACTAGTGGACAAGTTACAAGAGATAACATTAGACTCAAGACAATAACAATTGTCACTTGATCTCTTACCTTTCAATAACACTTGCCCATTTTCCTTAAGAATAGAGCAATCAACTTTGCCAAACATAACCAAAAGCCCTTCATCACTCAAGTGTGATATACTAATGAGATTGGCTTGCAAGCCATCAATATAGAAAGCATTGGGCAAGGAGGGTAAACCGGGAATAGATATATTACCTTTCCCTATGACTTTTTTCTTGGATCCATCACCAAAGGTGACAAACCCACCATCCTCCATCACAAGAGTTTTAAAGAAACTCTTGTTTCCGGTCATGTGCCTAGAACACCCACTATCAAGGTACCAAGTGTTAGAGGCATTTGCTTTTAGGGCAACTTAGGCCACATAGCAATAATATTCATCATGCCTACTCATCCTAGGTGAAACATGGTCATTCCTAGGAGCCATTTGTCTATTAGCTCTAAGATTCCTAGGTGCATGCATTGTGGCTCTTCTAAGCATATTTTTCTCAATCATACTTTCTCTTCTACACAATTTAATATACTTAAAGCAATTAGGCCTAATATGGCCTTCAATTCCACAAAAATGGCAAGTAGGAGTAAAGTAGGAATTCATACCATAGCCTTGTGCAAGCATTTGTGGTCTCATTCTATTTTGAGTTGCTCTTGGGAGTTGAGGCAACTCTCTCCTTTGTGGATGAGCCAAGTTGGCACGTCTTCTAGGTTGAGCATGGAAGACTTCATGTTGAGCTTGTGGGACCCTTTGTTGAGGAGGTCTTGGTTGTGGGGGTCTTGGTTGAGGAGGTCTTGGTTGTGGAACTCTAGCTTGTGGTGGTGGAGCTCTTGTTGGAATCCTTGCTTGTGCTTGCTTGGAGGATTCACCAACTTCAACCCACTTGGTTGATTGTTGAGGGGCTTGAGCATGTTCAACCTCTTTGCTCTTGACAAATGTTGTCTTCTTCAAGGATGTGGCTTCCATTTCTTCCACATATCCTAACCCCTTCTTGTCACTTGGACTCTTCCCACACGATAGCATCTTGTCAAGCTTCTCGGTTCCGGAAGTCATCTTAGCAATCAACCCTTTTGCTTCCATGAGCTCTTTCCTCAAGCTTTCTTCATTCTTCTTGGCCAAGACTAACTCCATCTTCAACCCTTCTTCCATCTCTTTAGCTTTACTCACTTCTTTGCTCAAATGGGTCACTTTGGAAGTTAATTCGAGCTTCTCCCCTTTCAACTTTTGTATCTCCTTTTTCTTTTTCAATCTTGAGTTCTCAAAGAATCTCATAAAGTCATCAAAGTCCATCTCTTCATCAAACTTATAATTGGACATTGAAGAGTTGCTCCCACCATTTAAGTCATTTTCATCTACTTCTTCTAGCTTGTCATCTTCCTCTTCTTTATCACTTATAACTTCATTGATATTATGAGAGGATGAGAAGGCAATGAAGTTGGCAACTTGGTCTTCCTCATCATCCGATGACTTGTCTTCAACTTCTAGGTCATCACTATCACTCCAAGTAACCGCCATGGCTCTTCCTTTCTTCTTCTTCAAATTAGCACACTCGGGAGCAATGTGTCCAAACCCACTACACTCATAGCATTTGAAAGTTCTCAAAATACTCGAGGTGTGTTTATCAATATAAAGCTAGAGGGGGGGGGGGGGGTGAATAGATTTTAACAAATATTACCCAATTTTCGCATGCAAGTCAATTTTACGAAAATGTCCCTACTAGTCAAAAATACATACAAGTGTAATATAGTGCGGAATTTAAATAACACTTGATGTATACGTGGAAACCCAACCACTGGGAAAAACCACGGGCTGTATAGTGCGCCACACTCGGAACTCGAAATCACTAATTGAAATGAAGTTTACAACCTATGTAGACCTCGTCTAACATTCCGGTCTGTAACCCCTCACTTCTACCCAGCGGGCCTTTATTAGCAACCCTATTCCAATTTGCTTGAGGCCTAAGCACTCTTAGCCTCAAGACTTACTTCTCTATGAAGAGAAACAACCTATGTGAATATATATATGAATATTCAAATAACAAACAAGGCTAGGTAACCTTAGATGCTTATCTAGGATGATGATATAATCAATTTAATCAACCCTAGATATCAATTGCTAAATGACATGTCAAATAGCTTAGCTAATCAAGATTAATTAAAAACCTAATTAGCTATCACAAACAACACTCAATTAATTTTCATCACAAATAATCTCTAACTTGTATCTAGCATATAATCAAAAGCATACAAGTAATTAAAGAGATGTATTAATATGAAAAACACTAAAGTAATATGAAATTAGTGAAGAACATACCAAATAAGATGTGATGATTCAAAACCATGCATGGATCAATTCTATGAAGGCATAGAAGATCAAATATGAAATTTGATGCAAAAGGGGTTTGATTTGAGTGTTTAAAGATAGGTTCTTGATTTGATTTTTTCTCAAAAATCTCTCTTGAAAGATTAGGGTTCTAATTGCTCAAGAAGCTTATTCAGAGATTGAGAAAACAAGATATTTATAGACATCAAGAATTGGGCATGTGAAAAGACACTTTTGCCCCTGAAACGCACCGTTCGGCGGTTTCAATCGGCGGCCAGGCCGCCGATGACGACCGCCGAATTGAGCTCGTGAAGAACAGAGCATTAACGGCGGTTTCATTCGGCGGTTTCGTGACCGCCGATCCAACCGCCGAATCAAACCCGAGAGATTAAAATCGATCAGGTATGAACGGCGGTTTCGAACGGCGGTCGTGACCGCCGATCTGGACCGCATAATTGCTTCAGACCAATCTGGACTGAAACGGCGGTTTCATTCGGCGGCCAGGCCGCCGATCATAACCGCCGATCACCAACAATGGTGAAAACCAAGGAGAAGCCAAGGGCATTCTCCATAGGCGGTCTTCGCGCGAAACCAAGCACTAATTAGTGCAAGCGCGGACGTTTCCGAACAATGTCGGGAAACGAATTATAAGGCACATATACACACAACAAGATATATCAACCAAAGTGCTAGTGTGTAAAGTGACATGTGAAGAGATGCACATAAAAATAAGCAAGTATGCAATCATAGCAAGAATGCTAAGTGTGTGTGTGCTACTAAATCTCTTCAAAGAAAAACAAGCACAAGAGATTATACCTTTGGCGTGCTTGTATCTTGAGGTCATGGAAGGGCCTTTGATCTTCAACACCAAACACTTAGACTACCCTTACATTCAAAACCCCAACATGTGGTTTGACCACGAAATAAGCCAATCAACAAAACGGGAATCCTTACAATCTCCCCCTTTGGCTATTTCGTGACAAAACCACCACTCACATTGATTCCTCACAACAAAAATAAACCTATGGGTCAATGAAGATTTTCTACAATACAAAGAGATATATAAAAATAAAACTTGAAGTCTTCAATCTCTTGTAGAACAATCATTCCCTGAAACAAGGTTTCTATACTTTCCAATTCAAGTAAAAGTGAGATGAATCAAGTGAGGACATAAACAAGCATTTGCATTTCTAAGAAATTAAACACAACATCATGCAATGTATGATGAATGCAATGCTCCCCCTCAAAGGGTTACTCCCCTCAATGTATATTCTCCCCAATGTGCACCAATTGCTACAACAATTTGCACCTCCCTTACCACATTCTACTCCCCCTTTTGTCATGATATAGACAAAGGAGTAGTCCCCAACCGGGTTACTCAAGGCAAAGAGAGATAGTAGCATTCTAGTATATGCATAATCAATATAAGTCACTTTATGCAATCTCAATTAATCGGAGAGAAACGAGGAGATTTATTAGATAAAATGTGTGAAACAAAATGCTTTGCATACAAGACATATTGCATTCAAGTCCAAAATACCATGGTATTTGGCAAAGCAAATGACAAAGGTTTCTAATAGGAATTCAAACCAATTTCACCATTGTCATGAGAGAAGCAAGGATATAGAAATTTCATTGATTTCAATTTAAGAACAACTATATCCAACTTTATAAGCTAAACATGTCATGAGCAACTTTGCACCCTATTTGATTTTTCCGGGAATGAAACCCGTATGATAGTAGACATGTTCAACCAATAAAGAAAGAGAGACATTTGGATTGTAAAATCCTTGAATGGATACTAGATCCTTTTTCATTTGAGTCTCATTAGCTTTTTCACACAAGTTTTTTGCATTTAAGAACGCAATTATCAATTCATGCTTTTTCATTTGAGCATGTACATGAATTTCATGCTTTTCATAAGACATTAGCATGTTATTTAAGAATCATCATGTCATGGAGATAATCATAGGTCATTCAAATCATACTTCCTACATACATCTCCTAGTCCAAAATGCATGTTTGAACATAAATATGACATGGATTGCAATACAAGCATTGATCACACTTATTGAATTGAAAATATATACATAGTGCAACCAAGCTTACTCAAGCAACAAAAAGAGAAGCACAAGATATTTTCGAATTTTTTGCAAGTGACAAGATGCAAAATAGCTCTCTTTGCTTAAGTTCCCCATATGGGGTCAAATTTCCATACCACTTCAAAGAAGGGCATGAGGTCCTATGGACCTACCAAGTCCTTTGGACTTGGATGAACCTATTTGAGACTTGTTAGTCTCGTAGCAAGCGGGTTCATTTTTCCTTATCCACATAGATATAACATTTTTCTTCTTAGTGGTCAAAGGTTGCATGTCATTCACTAACCTAGGATTATTGACAAAAGATTTCCTAGGCTCATGCAAATGGGCTCTTGTTAGCCTCTTTTTCTTTATCATGCTATCAATCCTACAATGGTTAATGTACTTAAAGCACTTAGGCCTAATATGCCCATAAACACCACAATAATGACAAGTTGGTACAAAGTAAGAATTCATACCATGTTCTTGTGAAGTCATTGGAGACTCATCATGCATTTGATGTCTCCTTTGGTGTTGAGTCGGTTCATGTCTTCTATTTGGTTGAACCGAAATGGGTTGCCTCCTTGGATTAGGTAGCATGTTTTGCCTCTTTTCATAGTGAGTCATTTGTTGAGGAGAGATGACTCGAGAGGCTCTAATCCGTTGAGCTTGGGGTTGTCTCGTTTTCACCACCTTCACTTGTGCATTTTTCGAACATTGTCCTAGTTCTAACTTCTTCCTAGGAGTTTGCACCGGTGACGCTTCTATCTTACCCAAACTCTTCACAAAGACGGTCTTCTTAGGAATAGAGCAATCCTTGCTCACTTCGAATCCAAGACCTCTTTTGTCACAAGGGCTTTTTCCTACACCAAGTATGTTGTCAAGTTTCTTGGTGCTTGTGGTCATTCTAGTCAATGACTCTTTGGCTTCAACAAGCTCTCTCTTCAAACCCTCTTCATTCCTCTTAGACAAAGCTAGCTCATCTTTTAGCTTGTCTTCTTCCACCATGGATCTTATCACTTCATCATTCAAGTGATCAACTTGTGTTGAAAGCCTAAGTAGTTCTTCCTTTAACCTTTGAATCTCTTTTTCATTCTTTAACTTAGAGCTTTCAAAACTTTCAAAGTTGTCCTTAAGATCCATTTTCTCCACTTGCTTCTTTAGGAGGTCATTGTATGTTGTAAGCTCTAGATTTTCTTCCTCTAAAATCCTTAGAAATCTATCTTTCTTCTTCATGGAGCTTTCAACATTGACTATAAAGTTATGCATATCCATATTCTCTACATTTCCATTTGTAGAGTTAGATAAGGAGTCATCTCCACTAGTGTCATCTTCTAGGCTCTCCTCCTCTCTTATGGATCCAATTTCCTCATCAAGACCTTCACCTTGATCTCTTGAGTCAATAAGTGCCATATCCCAATGTGAAGCAACAACTATCTCCTCTAGAGCTACTTCTTCGACTTTCTCTTCTATGGGATCACTAGCAACGGAATTCTTACCAACAACTTCATTTTCTTCACAATTGGCACCCAATGCCTTGAAGTTATTGATAAGCTCATCATCACTTGATGACTTATCTCCTTCTTCGGAGTCATCACTTTCACTCCAAATGGCGGCCATCATTTTTTCTCTCTTGTTCTTCAAATTCCCACAATCTAGTGAGATATGACCTATGCCACCACACTCATAGCATTGGATCCCTTTCCTTTCACTATTCTCTTGCCTATGCTCAACCTTCTTGAAAGGAACCCTTTTCTTCAATTCTTGCCCTTTGGATGCATGACCCTTCTTCTCGAATTTTACAAACTTCTTGAATTTTCTCATTAAAAGTGCCATGTCTTCATCCGAGTCATCCTTGTCCTCCTTCTCAACCTTGGAAGCTCTCAAAGCAATCCCTTTTTGCTTCTTTGAAGGAGTGGAGCTAGGACCCTTCCTAGACTCGTAGGCGAGAAGTCTACCTATTACCTCGCTCGGCTTCATGTCCTTGAAATCACTGTTTTCTTCTAAAGCCGTCACCTTAGACTCAAACCTCTCGGGAAGCGATCTCATTATCTTTTGCTTGATCCTTCTATCCGAGTAAGGGTCACCAAGTTGATGACTTTGGTTGACAATGTCCATCAACCTAATCTCGAAGTCGTTGAAGCACTCATTCTCCTCCATCCTAAGTGTCTCAAATTGAGTTTGGAGGACTTGAAGTTTGGAGTCCTTCACTACTTCGGTTCCCTCGTGTGCAACCTCTAAGATGTCCCATGCCTCCTTGGCTATCTTAGTGTTCTGAATCAGTTTGTACTGATTTTCATCCACTGCACATATGAGGGCGTGCCATGCCTTTTGATTCCACTTGGACAACTCAAACTCAGGTTGTGTCCACTGTGCCTTAGGCTTGAGCACTTCTTCTCCTCCACCCGTGGGAGTCATCATAGGAGGCGAATATCCATCTTCAATGGCCATCCATGCCCTATCATGGATTTGACACACATATGCCTCCATCTTCCCTTTCCATTGGGAGTAATTTATGCCGGTGAGGAGGGGTGGCCGTGTGCTTGAAGCACCCTCATGGTTGCCACCGAATCCACTCATTGTATCAAATGAATGAATGAAATGTATGCAAAATGTATGAATGAGCAAAAATCACACAAATGCACAACACACCTAAAATGAGCTAGGATCACCTAAGTATATCTAGGAACCCGCTCTGATACCAATTGAAAGTTCTCAAAATACTCGAGGTGTGTTAATCAATATAAAGCTAGAGGGGGGGGGGTGAATAGATTTTAACAAATATTACCCAATTTTCGCATGCAAGTCAATTTTATGAAAATGCCCCTACTAGTCAAAAATACATACAAGTGTAATATAGTGCGGAATTTAAATAACACTTGATGTATACGTGGAAACCCAACCACTGGGAAAAACCACGGGCTGTATAGTGCGCCACACTCGGAACTCGAAATCACTAATTGAAATGAAGTTTACAACCTATGTAGACCTCGTCTAACATTCCGGTCTGTAACCCCTCACTTCTACCCAGCGGGCCTTTATTAGCAACCCTATTCCAATTTGCTTGAGGCCTAAGCACTCTTAGCCTCAAGACTTACTTCTCTATGAAGAGAAACAACCTATGTGAATATATATATGAATATTCAAATAACAAACAAGGCTAGGTAACCTTAGATGCTTATCTAGGATGATGATATAATCAATTTAATCAACCCTAGATATCAATTGCTAAATGACATGTCAAATAGCTTAGCTAATCAAGATTAATTAAAAACCTAATTAGCTATCACAAACAACACTCAATTAATTTTCATCACAAATAATCTCTAACTTGTATCTAGAATATAATCAAAAGCATACAAGTAATTAAAGAGATGTATTAATATGAAAAACACTAAAGTAATATGAAATTAGTGAAGAACATACCAAATAAGATGTGATGATTCAAAACCATGCATGGATCAATTCTATGAAGGCATAGAAGATCAAATATGAAATTTGATGCAAAAGGGGTTTGATTTGAGTGTTTAAAGATAGGTTCTTGATTTGATTTTTTCTCAAAAATCTCTCTTGAAAGATTAGGGTTCTAATTGCTCAAGAAGCTTATTCAGAGATTGAGAAAACAAGATATTTATAGACATCAAGAATTGGGCATGTGAAAAGACACTTTTGCCCCTGAAACGCACCGTTCGGCGGTTTCAATCGGCGGCCAGGCCGCCGATGACGACCGCCGAATTGAGCTCGTGAAGAACAGAGCATTAACGGCGGTTTCATTCGGCGGTTTCGTGACCGCCGATCCAACCGCCGAATCAAACCCGAGAGATTAAAATCGATCAGGTATGAACGGCGGTTTCGAACGGCGGTCGTGACCGCCGATCTGGACCGCATAATTGCTTCAGACCAATCTGGACTGAAACGGCGGTTTCATTCGGCGGCCAGGCCGCCGATCATAACCGCCGATCACCAACAATGGTGAAAACCAAGGAGAAGCCAAGGGCATTCTCCATAGGCGGTCTTCGCGCGAAACCAAGCACTAATTAGTGCAAGCGCGGACGTTTCCGAACAATGTCGGGAAACGAATTATAAGGCACATATACACACAACAAGATATATCAACCAAAGTGCTAGTGTGTAAAGTGACATGTGAAGAGATGCACATAAAAATAAGCAAGTATGCAATCATAGCAAGAATGCTAAGTGTGTGTGTGCTACTAAATCTCTTCAAAGAAAAACAAGCACAAGAGATTATACCTTTGGCGTGCTTGTATCTTGAGGTCATGGAAGGGCCTTTGATCTTCAACACAAACACTTAGACTACCCTTACATTCAAAACCCCAACATGTGGTTTGACCACGAAATAAGCCAATCAACAAAACGGGAATCCTTACAGCATTGGACACCCTTCTTGTGGTCTTTCTCTTGAGCTTGCTTCACTTTCTTGAAAGGAGCCTTCTTCTTTACAAACTTTCCCTTGGAGCCAAACCCTCTCGCCTCAACCTCATGAATTGCTTGAACTTCATTGCCATCAAAGCAATTTCTTCATCCGAGTCTTCTTCATCCTTTTCAACCTTGACACTCTTCAAGGCAAGACTCTTTTGCTTCTTTGGAGGTGTTGGTGTAGGACCTTTCCTAGACTCATAGGCCAAGAGCCTTCCAATAACTTCACTTGGCTTCATTCTTGAATAGTCACTATTTTCTTCCAATGCCGTCACTTTGGATTCAAACCTCTCGGGAAGTGACCTCATGATCTTTTGTTTGATTCTTCTATCTGAGTAGGGATCACCAAGTTGGTGACTTTGGTTCACTATATCCATAAGCTTCACTTGGAAGTCATTGAAGCACTCATCCTCTTCCATCTTTATGGTCTCAATGTTTGAAGGACTTGGAGCTTGGAGTCCTTAACTACATCGGTTCCTTCATGAGCCGTCTCTAATATATCCCAAGCTTCCTTCGCTATCATTGTAGTTTGAATGAGCTTGTATTGGTTGTCATCCATGGCACATAGGATTGTATGCATGGCTTTGTTGTTCCATTTTGAAGCCTCAAATTCTTGTGGAGTCCATTGTGCCTTCGGCTTGAGGACTTCCTCTCCACCTCCCGTAGGAGTCATCATAGGTGGCGTGTATCCATCTTCAATCGCCATCCATGCCCGGTCATGAATTTGACACACATATGCTTCCATCTTACCCTTCCATGAAGCATAATTGACCCCGTTGAGCAATGGGGGTCTTATGCTAGAGGCACCCTCACCTCTAATTCCATTTCCACTCATTGTGTTTGGGTTTGAATGAAATGAATGCACACAAACAAGATAAGCACACATAACAATGCAAACAAATGCAAGAGACTCTAACAAGAGCAAGGGATCTCCTAATTATGTTAAGGAACCCGCTCTTATACCAATTGAAAAATATATATAAACGTGTCCTAAAGTAATCTAGAGGGGGGGGTGAATAGATTATTTTCAATTCTTTTAACCAATTTTCATTATTAGTCAATTTTACGAAAAATCCCCAAACAAGATACAAAGCGGAAAATAAAGGACACACAATATTTACGTGGAAACCCACACGGGGAAAAACCACGGGCTGATGAGTGCGCCACACCTGAACCTCAATCCACTAATTGTAATGGCAATTACAACCTAGGTTGACCACGTCAAACCACACACGGTTACTAATCTACCACTACTACCCGCAGGCCTTCAAGAGTGAATCTAGTCCATGCTTGCAAAACTATCACAATAGTAACTACAAGACTTGACTCTAAAAGAAGAGATAAAACAACCTAATGTGAATATGTGAAATACTCAAGATGCTAAAAATGCAAGGTTAGACATTCAAGCTTATCTAGGCATGGATGAACATGTTAGACATTCCTAGATATCATTTTGCTAGATGACATGCATATAGTATAACCAAATAAGCAACCAAAATCCTACATGCTCTATCTAGCACAATACAACTCACAAACCACAATAAAAGCAATCTTGAAACTAAGTCAAGTCATAAAGATGCAATCTTGAATCAATTCAAGTGATAAAAAGATTATCTTGTAAAGCAAGAACATATAGATATGAGAATGATGTTCTAGATACAAGTCATGTGAGCAATAATAAAAACCCTAAATGAAATCAACCTAGAATCATGCTAGATGATGTATGAAAGATGCAAGATGAAGGGTTTTTGTGATTTGGAACCTTAAAGATGGAGTCTTGATGCCTTGGAGTGGAAGATGCTCAAGAAGCTCTCAAATGTGTAATTTTTGCTCTAAAAACCGAGCCAAGGCAAACAAGACACATATATATGTGATCCAAATGAAGTGATGTCGTTTTGAAATAAATGCCTGAAAGCGCGACATCGGCGGTTTCATTCGGCGGTCAGGCCGCCGAATTAGACCGCAGAAAACCAACCGTCTCGACTCAAACACTAGATCGGCGGTTTGGTTCGGCGGTCAGGCCGCCGAACACAACCGCACATTTCCAGATGACATTCTGGAATCATTCGGCGGTCGAGAATATGACCGCCGATCAAACCGCACATTTGGGACAGAAACCACCAGGTCAAAACGGCGGTTTCATTCGGCGGTCAGGCCGCCGTTTGAAACCGCACAATTCCAATCATGATACTGGAATGATTCGACGGCAGAAAATGGAACAGAATTCCATTTTCTGTCAGCGGTTTCATTCGGCGGTCTGGCCGCCGAATTCAACCGCCGTTTCCCTAAACTTGGAGAAATCAAAGGAGAAGCCAAGGCATTCAAAGAAAGCGGTCTTCACGCTTAACGAGCACATCATGCATGCGTGGACATTTCCGAATCATCTCGGAAACGAATTACAACACACTAAAGAAAAGTAAACATGAAGTGCAAGAGTGATAAGTGGCATGTGAATGCAATCTAATGCCTATCATGACATGGCAAATCAAACTAAGATGCAAACACATTAATAATTACACACAACCAACAAGAATAAGATCATGCATGGATTTGTGAGTGTGTGCAACTACATCTCTTCAAAATAGAGTTAAGTCAAGAGAACTACCTTCCTTGAAGCTCTTGATCACACAATAAGGTTTTCTTCCATTCTAAGCTACCCTTACATATAGAACCCCATTGTGATTTTGTCAACGAAATATGCCAATCAAAAGTGAGGCACTTACAATGTTGTTGTTCCATTAACGTCTGATAGTCAGACGGTTCCTAGTCAAATCACACTACCACCTAAACGTAGTAGGAGGGTTGTACGACAACCTGATCACTTTTTAGGTATTGGAGAGGCACAGGGTGTCGTCTCTAATGATAGTGTGGATGATCCATTGTCATTTAAACATGCAATGGAAGATTCTGACAAAGTGGAATGACTTAAAGCCATGAATCTCGAGAGAGAGTCCATGTACTCTAACTCGATCTGGGAACTTGTAGACTTACCTGATAGGATAAAACCCATAGGGTGTAAGTGCATCTACAAGAGAAAGAGAAGAGTAGACGGGAAGATAGAGACCTTCAAAGTAAGGCTAGTGGCAAAAGGTTATACCCAAAAGGAGGGGGTCGATTTTGACGAGACCAGACTGCATTCTTGAATGGCAATCTTGACGAGAGTATCTACATGATGCAACCAGAGGGATTCGTGTCCCAAGATCAAGAGCAAAAGGTTTGCAAATTGCAAAGGTCCATTTATGGGCTGAAGCAAGCGTCTAAATCTTGGAACATCAGGTTTGATACTGCTATAAAACCTATGGCTTCGAGCAAAACATTGATGAACCTTGTGTTTACAAAAGGATCATTGACAAGAAAGTAGTTTTCTTAGTCCTTTATGTAGAGGGAATGACGTAGGAACATTATCAGAAGTAAAGGGCTAGCTTGCTAATCAATTCCAAATCAAAGATTTGGGAAAGGCGGGTTATGTTATAGGTGTAAGGATTCCCATTTGTTCATTGGCTCATTTCGTGGACAAACCACAATTGGGGTTTACACACTTTGCATTCTTACAATTGTGTGCATTCTCTTCATATGTCACACTACACACTAGCACTTTAATTGCTATATCTTGTTGTGTGTTTATGGGTCTGGTAATTCGTTTCCCGATGTTGTTCGGAAACGTCCGCACATGCACGAAAGTGTGCTTGGTTCAGCGCGATGATCGCCAATGGAGAATGCCTTGGCTTCTCCTTAGGATTCACAGTCAATGGTGATTCGGTGGTTAGAACGGCAGCCCCGACCACTGAATGAAACCGCCGTTTGCATCCAAAAGTGTCTAGAGCAATTCTGTGGTTACGATCGGCGGCCACAACCGCCGTTCGAAACCGACGTTCATACCTGATTGATTTATTCTCTCGGGTTTGATTCTACGGTTGAATCGGCGGTTTTAAAACCGCTGAATGAAACCGCCGTTGATGCTCTGTTCTTATCAGGCTTAATTCGGCGGTTGTGATCGGCGACCTGGCCGCCAACTGAAACCGCCGATCGGTGTGTTTCAGAGGTAAAATTGTCTTTCCACATGCCCTGTTCTTGATGTCTATAAATATCTCACTTTCTCATTCTCTGAGTCAGTTCTTTTACTCCTTAGAACCCTAAATTTAAAAGAAAGATTTTTGAGAAAAAATCCAATAAAGAACTCATCTTTAACCACTCAAATCAAATCCTTTTTGCATCAAATTTCATATTGCATCTTCTATGTCTATATAAAATGCATCCATGCATGGTTTTGGATCATCACATCTTAATTGGTATGTTTTTCACTAATTTCATCTATTTTAAGTGTTTTTCATATTAAGACATCTCTTTAATTACTTGTATGTTTTTAGATCATATGCTAAATAAAAGTTAGAGATTATTTGAGTATTTAGCATATGATCTAAAAACAAGTTAGAGATTATTTGTGATATAATTGATTGAGTGTTGTATTGTGATAGCTATCTAGGTTTTGCTTAATCTTGATTAGCTAAGCTATTTGACATGTCATCTAGTTATTGATATCTAGGATTGCTTTAATTGATATATCATAATCCTAGATAAGCATATAGGGTTTACCTAGCTCTTATTGCATTTTGAGTATTTTACATATTCACATATGTAGCATTATCTCTTCATTGAGAATTAAGACTTGGGGCTAAGATTGCTTAGGCCTCAAGCAATTTAGACTAGAGCCACTTTTAAAGGCCCGCGTGGTAGAAGTGGGGGGTTATTGACCGGAGTGTTAGACGAGGTCTACATAGGTTGTAAACTCCATTTCAATTAGTGGATTTCGAGGTTTGAGTGTGGCGCACTAAACAGCCCGTGGTTTTTCCCAGTGGTTGGGTTTCCACGTATATATCAAGTGTTATTTAATTTCCGCACCATATTATACTTGCTATATTATATTGACTATTAGGGGTATTTTCATAATCTTGACTATACACGAAAATTGGGTAAAATTAGTTAAAATTTATTCACCCCCCTCTAGATAATATTGTACACACCATTAATTTGATTCAATTGATATCAGAGCGGGTTCCTAGATACACTTAGGTGATCCTAGCTCATTTTTGGTGTGTTTTGCATTTGTGTGATTTTTGCTCATTCATACATTTTGCATACATTTCATTTCATTCATTATATACAATGAGTGGATACGGTGGCAACCATGAGGGTGCTTCAAGCGACCTCATCTTCTCACCGGCGTGAATTATGCCTCATGGAAAGGCAAGATGGAAGCATACTTGTGTTAAATCCATGATAGGGCATGGATGGCTATTGAAGATGGGTATGCGCCTCCTAAGATGACTCCCATGGGTGGAGGAGAAGAAGTACTCAAGCCTAAGGCTCAGTGATCCACTGAAGAGTTTGACACTTCAAAATGGAATAGGAAGGCATGGCACGCTCTTCTATGTGCAGTGGATGAAAATCAGTACAAACTGATTCAGAACACTAGGATAGCCAAGGAGGCATGGGATATTCTAGAGGTTGCACACGAAGGAACCGATGTCGTCAAGGATTCCAAGCTACAAGTCCTTCAAACGCAATTCGAGTTGCTTAAGATGGAGGAGGACGAATGCTTCAATGACTTTGAAGTTAAGTTGATGGATATTGTCAATCAAAGCCATCAACTCGGTGATCCTTATTCGGATAGGAGAGTTAAGCAGAAAATTATGAGGTCTCTCCCCGTTAGGTTTGAATCAAAAGTTACGGCTTTAGAAGAAAATTATGGATATAAGAACATGAAGCCGAGTGAGGCAATTGGAAGACTCCTCGCTTATGAATCTAGGAAAGCTCCTAGTATTACACCTCCTAAAAAGCAAAAAGGGATCGCTTTGAAAGCTTCCAAGGTTGAGAAGGAGGAAAAAGATGACTCGGACGAAGACATGGCTTTGTTGCTAAGAAGATTAAACAAATTCATCAAGTTCGAGAAAAAGGGCTTTGGATCCAAAGGCCAAGACTTGAAGAAAAAGGCTCCCTTCAAGAGTTTTGAGTCTAGGCAAGGGAATAGTGAAAAGAACGGGGTCCAATGCTATGAGTGTGGCGGTATAGGACACATCTCACCCGATTGTGGGAATTTGAATAACAAGATGGCAAAAGTGATAACCGCCACTTGAAGTGAAAGTGATGACTCCGGAGAGGGAGACAAGTCATCAATTGATGAGTAGCTTACCATCAACTACACGGCATTTGAAGCCACTTGTGTAGAAGATAAAGTTGTTGGTAAGAATGCCTTGACTAGTGATCCCATAGAAGAAAGAGACGAAGAAGTAGCTCTAGAGGAGATAGGTGTAGCTACTTATTGGGACATGTCTCTCATTAACTCAAGAGACCAAGGTAAAGGTCTTAATGAGGGAAATGACTCCATAGGTGAGATGGAAAGTGTAGGAGATAACTCAAGTGAAGATGACTCCTCATCTAACTCTACAAATGGAAATGTAGAGAAAATGGATGTTCATGACTTTATAGTCAAGTGTGAAAGTTCATTGAAGAAGAACAATAGAAAATTGAAGATAGTAGATGATGAAAATCTAGAGCTTTCAACACACAATGACCACTTCAGTAAACAAGTGGAAAGATCCAAGATGATTGAAGACAAACTAAGAGATGAGCTAGCTTTGTCTAAGAGGAATGAAGAAGGGTTAAATAGGGAGCTTGAGGAAGCTAAAGAGTCATTGACTAGGATAACTTCAAGCATCAAGAAGCTTGACCACATACTTGGTGTTGGAAAGAACCCTTGTGACAAGAGAGGTATTGGGTATGAAGATAGCAAGGAGATCTATACTCCAACCAAAACCGCCTTTGTCAAGAGTTTGGGCAAGATAGAAGCCTCGCCGGTGCACACTCCTAGGAAGAAAATCGATCTAGGACAATGTTCAAGAAGTGCACAAGTGAAGGAAGCCCCAAGGAGACAACCTCAAGCTCAATGCATTAGAGTCTCTCAAGTCAACATTCCTCATCAAATGACTCTAAATGGAAAGAGGCCAATCATGCAAAATGAACCAAGGAAGCAAGCTAGACCGGTTCAACAATGAAGAAGGATTGAACCCAATCAACCACAAAGCCGTGGGAAGGCTCATATGCATGCACAAAGACATGGTATGATTTCTAAATTCATCCCTACATGTCACTTTTGTGGTATTAATGGTCACATTAGACCAAATTGCTTTAATTACATTAAATTATGTAGAGTCAAAAGCATGATTGAAAAGAGTATGACAAGAGCTAGAATACATGTTAATAGGAAGGAAATATTTCATGTTCATGATCCTATGATTTCTAGAACTCTTGAACCATTAACCACTAGGAAGAAAAATGTTATACCTAAATGGATAAGTAAAAATGAACCCTCATGCTATGAGACAAACTTGTCTCACATAGGTTCAACCAAGTCCAATAGACTTGGGAGGTCTATAGGACCTCATGACCTTCATTGATGAAGGTTGGTGATTGACCCCATATGGGGAACTCAAGCAAAGAGAGCTATTGCATACTTGTTGCAGGCAAATATTTAAAAAATCTTATGCTTCTTTGTTGATTGCTTGAGTAAGCTTGGTTGTACATATGTTTATATATGCTTTTACTTCAATAAGTGTGAACCATGCTTGTTTACAATCCATGTCATATTTATGTTCAAACATGCATTTTTGGCTAGGAGATTCTCATAAGAAGTATGATCTGAATGACCTATAGCTATCTCCATGACATGATGATTCTTTTATAACATGCTAATGTCAAATGAAAAAGCATGAAATTCATATAACATGCTCAAAAGAAAAAGCATGAATTGATGATTGCATTGTGTGAAAAAGCAAAAATGAGACTTCAAATGAATAAAGGATCTTGTATCCGTTCAAAGGATTTTAAAATCCAAATGTCTCTATTTCTTTATTGGTTGAACATGGCTACTATTATACGGATATACTATCTAGAAAAATCAAATAGGGTGCAAAGCTGCTCATGCCATGTTTAGCTTATAAAGTTGGATATAATTGCTCTTAAATTGAAATCAATGAAATCTCTATATCCTTTCTTCTCTCATGACAATGGTGAAATTGGTTTGAATTCTTATTAGAAACCTTTGTCATTTGCTTTGTTAAATACCATTGTATTTTGGACTTGAATGCTACATATCTTATATGCAAAGCATTTTTAATTCACACATTTTATCAAAATAAATCTCCTTGTTTTCTCTCTAATTAATTGAGTTGCGTAAAGTGGCTTATATGATTATGCAAGTATCTAGTATGCTACTAACTCTCTTTGCTAAGTGACTCGGTTAGAGACTACTCATTTGCCTATATCATGGCAAAAAGGGGGAGTAGAATGGTGGTAAAGGGAGTTGCAAATTGTAGTAGCAATTGTGCATGTTGGGGAGAATATACATTGAGGGGGAGTAACTCGTTGAGGGGGAGCATTGCATACACATACATTGCATGATGTTGTGCTTAAATTCTTAAATGATGTTGTGCTTAAATTCTTAAATGCAAATGCTTGTTTATGCTCTCACTTGATTAATCTCACATTTTACTTGTATTGGAAAGTATAGAAACTTTGCTTTCAGGGATTGATTGTTCTACAAGAGATTGAAGATTTCACGATTTTTTTTAAAAATATCTCTTTGTAAAGTAGAAAAACATTGTTGACCTGTAGTTTCTATTATGTTGTGAGGAATCAATGTGAGTGGTGGTTTTGTCACGAAATAGCCAAAGGGGGAGATTGTAAGGATTCCCATTTGTTGATTGGCTCATTTCGTGGACAAACCACAATTGGGGTTTATTGTAAGGGTAGCTTAGGTGTTGGTGTTCAAGTTCATACCCTTTCAAGACCTCATCTTGATAAGCACCGAAGGTAAAATTCTAAGTGCTTACTTTCTTTGAAGAGATTTAGAAGCACACACACACTTTGCATTCTTACAATTGTGTGCATTCTCTTCATATGTCACATTACACACTAGCACTTTGATTGTTATATCTTGTTGTGTGTTTATGGGTCTGGTAATTCGTTTCCCGGCATTGTTCGGAAACGTCCGCGCATGCACGAAAGTGTGCTTGGTTCAGCGCGATGATCACCGATGGAGAATGCCTTGGCTTCTCCTCAGGATTCACCTTCAGTGGTGATTCGGCGGTTTGATCGGTAACCCCAATCGCCGAATGAAACCACTATTTACATCCAGAAGTGTCTGGAGCAATTATGCGGTTACGATCGGCGGCCACGACTGTCGTTCAAAACTGCCGTTCATTTAATCTCTCGGGTTTAATTCTGCGGTTGAATCAGTGGTTTCAAAACCGCCGAATGAAACCGCCATTGATGATCTGTTCTTATCAGGCTCAATTCAACGGTTGTTATCGGCGGCCAGGCCACCGATTGAAACAGCCGATCGGTGTATTTTAGGGGCAAAATTGTCTTTTCACATGCCCTGTTCTTGATGTCTATAAATATCACACATTCTCATTCTCTGAATTAGTTCTTTTACTCCTTAGAACCCTAAATTTAAAAGAAAGATTTTTGAGAAAAAATCTAATCAAGAACTCACCTTTAAACACTCAAATGAAATCCTTTTTGCATTAAATTTCATATTGCATCTTCTATGTCTATATAGAATGCATCCATGCATGGTTTTGGATCATCACATCTTACTTGGTAAGTTCTTCACTAATTTCATCTAATTTAAGTGTTTTTCATATTAAGACATCTCTTTAATTACTTGTATGTTTTTAGATCATATGCTAAATACAAGTTAGAGATTATTTGTGATATAATTGATTGAGTGTTGTATTGTGATAGCTATCTAGGTTTTGCTTAATCTTGATTAGCTAAGCTATTTGACATGTCATCTAGTTATTGATATCTAGGATTGCTTTAATTGATATATCATAATCCTAGATAAGTATATAGGGTTTACCTAGCTCTTGTTGCATTTTGAGTGTTTTATATATTCACATAGGTTGCATTATCTCTTCATTGAGAATTAAGACTTGGGGCTAAGATTGCTTAGGCCTCAAGCAATTTAGACTAGAGCTACTTTTATTGGCCCGCGTGGTAGAAGTGGGGGGTTATTGACTGGAGTGTTAGACGAGGTCTACATAGGTTGTAAACTCCATTTAAATTAGTGGATTTCGAGGTTCGAGTGTGGCGCACTAAATAGCCTGTGGTTTTTCCCAATGGTTGGGTTTCCACATATATATCAAGTGTTATTTAATTTCCGCACCATATTACACTTGCTATATTATATTGACTATTAGGGGTATTTTCGTAATCTTGACTATACACGAAATTTGGGTAAAATTAGTTAAAATTTACTCACCCCCCCCCCCCCCCCCCCCCTTCCCCTTCCCCTTCCCCTTCCCCTCTAGATATATATTATACACACCGAGTATTTGTTTCACTAGGGATCCAATTAATAAGGGATTGTAAGAACAAACTGTTAGCATTGCCTCAAGCATCGTATATCGACAAGATTCTTGTGCGATTCTCAATGGAGAACTCCAAGAAAGGTAATCTACCTTCTAGGCATGGAGTTCACTTGTCTAAAGAACAGTGTCCTAAGACATCTCAAGAGATTGAGGATATGAGACGAGTTCTATATGTGTCAGCAGTAGGCAGTCTTATGTATGCTATGTTATGCACGAGACCTGACATCTGCTTCGCAGTGGGAGTAGCCAATAGATTCCAGTCTAACCTAGGATTGGATCATTGGGTGGCTATGAAGCTTATTCTCAAGTATCTTCGGAGAACAAGAAAATATATATTAGTATATTTAGAGCAAGATCTGATCCCATTAGGATATACAGATTTTGACTTTCAGGCAGATAGGGATTCTAGGAAATCCACGTCTAGGTCAGTATTCACCCTTGGTGGTGGAGCCGTAGTGTGGAGGAGTAACAAGCCATCTTGTATTGTTGATTCCATCATGGAAGTCGAATATGTAGCAGCTTGTGAAGCAACTAAAGAGGCTGTATGGCTCTGTAAGTTCTTGAGTGATCTGGAAGTTGTTCCAGATTTGGATAAGTTGATGACACTTTATTGTGATAATAGTGGTGCAATGGCTAATTCTAAGGACTAAAAAGCCACAAAAGAGGAAAGCATATAGAAAGGAAATATCATCTCATCAGGGAGATGGTGCAACAAGGAGATGTGACTATGACGAAGATTGCGTCGTAAGATAATCATGCTGATCCATTTACAAAGACCTTAACGGCTAAAGTGTTTGAAGGTCACCTAGAGGGTCTAAGATTACGAGATATGTATCATATGTTTTAGTGTAGGTGAGAAATTGTTAGGATTTATGCCCTAAAGGTTGTAGTTATTTCATTCAATAAATAGGACTCATATGCTTATATCATATGTATTAATATCCAAGATTGTTAGATATAATCTCAAACTGAGTATATGAATGTCATATGCAGAGGTATTCATTTTGAGACATGCAATCTAAAGAGTCCGTAGAGAGCAAATAAAGTTGGGTACTTTATTTGTGGTTAATCTATAGCTGTGGTCCATTCCGTAATGTACGGTAGTCTTATCCTAGACTGCTTATATGGTGTTACAAGAATGGAGGCACCTTATATGATGTGATCATATAGGACTGGGCCACGATTTATATGAATCTATCTCTAAGATCCGTTAGTTGAAAAGATTCATACATATCAACGAATGATGGCTATATATGGGTGATCTAAATCCTAAGTGTCTTACTGACTCCTTCAGATTAGTTCATGGTTTTTGATTTACCATGGGTGAGATCGGAATAGCATTTTTGGTCAATATCTCCGTATCTTAGAATCACGGCTTGGCTTGTGGCTGGGAAGGTATGCACACAATAGTGGAATCCACTCCTTCTTGCGAGAGGTAGATAAGTAGTTCCCTTAAGGGATGATTCAGGGCTTGAACGATTAAGAGCGCTCTCCTTCTTCTGTAAAGGAATGAAGGATATAATCATTCAAGAGAATCAATGGTACTTAAAGGAAAAGATATAATTAGAGAGGTATAACGGACTTTATGACCTAGCTCTAATTATTAACTACTTGTAGAGGATCATACCATATATAATAGCTATATCGATGGACATTGATAATTTGGGTGTATAAAACATCTACAGTTACGAGAATACAACCTAGGGTTTTTAGTTGAATAACTCCGAGGTTAATAATTGTGAAATGTTAATTAAAGAGTTTAATTAATTTTTCTAAGTATTATTGTAGCTCAAAACCATGGGTCCATTAGGTCCCCTTGCTAGCCCTTTACGATTGATAATAACAAGACTTACGGAGAATTGGATGATCCAATTAATTGTGTTACGAAAGTAACTTAAATATATTTTGGGAATTAATTAAATGATGTGATTATTTAATTAATATTGTAAGATCTTTGATTTGTGTTAGCTTGATTCCATTGCAAAACTCTCTATATTTGTAATAGTTAGTTGCTTAGGTGGTTCTTGGTGAAAAGAAGCTTCAAAGGAGAAAGCAACTTCTCATGCATATATGGTCTTCAAGAGGAAAATCGTATACTTGGATGCTAAGGTATCAAGATTCTTCTTTCTCTTGCAAGGCGTAAGTGTACATGCACACAATTCATTCATGTGTGTCCCTGCATCATTGTGCTACATTTGGTATAACACATTCACACACTTATTGAAGTATGCACATGTATTTGTCTCATATTGACAAACATTGAAGAATTGCATGTTTTAAGACTATGTCTAGGAAATAGCATACTTGTGTGACTTTGTGTTTATTTGTTTGTGTTTCTTTTGTTTTGGACTTAAACATGATCTCATATGTTTCCTTATTGAGTCCTAGTCATTTCGGTTACTCATTCATTAGGTTTGGAGTCCAAACTAGGAAGCTACACTACTTTACGTTCTCATACGTTGTGTTGTCTTCGTCATCGTGTACCAAGTCAAATTCTCAATCTTTAATCAAAGTTTTATAGTCTTCCTTGTGCGTGAGGGATTCATGGTTCTTAATCCAAAGACGGATTAGAATTCGGAGTTCGGAGGCCCAAATACGGCCAAAGAACGAGAGATGAGCGCTAAGGAAGCAAGCTTTGGCCAATGGCCAAGCTTGGAGAGGGCGTGAGGAGGCCGTGAGCCTCACAGCCCACACATCCTTCTCCCCCATGAGGCTCACGCACCTCTCATGGGGTGAGGATGTGTCCTCCTCTGATTCGTCACCTAATCTCCCTCTTTCTCTCTTTTAAATATCCTCCTCCTTTCCTCCAAGCATGTGTGAAGAAAAATTGAAAAGATAGAGAGCTGATATTTTCTTTAAGTTTTTTTGATTTCTTGTTTTGATCATAACTCTATCATTTCAACTCGAAATCAAGTGATTCAAAAGCCAGAAATGTTGGTCTTGAAGAGAGGAACAAACCCCAAGCATTTGTAGAGTCAAATGATTTCGTTAGTTTTCACAACAAGCAGATTTCAGTCCGTGTCTCATCATTTGTAGGTGAAACATCTTCTTCTTACATTCTCTTTTGATCATCTCTTTTAATCTTCCTATTTGATAGATGAAATGTGTTAAGAATGATGTTAGTTCATACTCTAGGTTTTTTTTATCGATTGATTGTTGAGTTTTAGCTTTGTGATCTCATTTGAACATATTTTAGCTAAACTTGATTAAACTTGAAATTGATTCTAGAAATATCTTGTATGATGTGCTTCATGATGATTTCTAGGTTTAATTTCATGATCTAAGAACTAATAATTTTTGAGTGATATATTGAGTATTCTAATCTTGTTCTTATTGATTCACATGCCTTGATTTCTAGATACATTCGTGATTGTTTGTTGAAAGCATATTCTAGATTATCATTTAACATGTTTATAGAGCTTGAATATTGATCATCTTGCTTTATTTGATTGTGTTTTGCATTACTTGCATCACCTAGATGAAAGCCTTGTAATAGGTGGAAGTCTCTTTCAAAGTGAGTGAAGTTTTGATTAGAGCAAGTAATCTTGACTAGGACATGTGGTCCGAATAGTCAAGCAAAATACTTAGCTAGGAGTGTGGTACTCCGGATGGTTGAGCTAGGGGAGCTTGACTAGGATCTTTGTGATCCAGATAGCTAAGCAAGAAAACCTTCCTAGAGACTTGAGAGTCTTGGATAGGAAGTAGGTAGGTGATTCATTAGGCCCGAGGGTAGACTAGGAGTTGATAGCTTAGGGTGGATATCATGTGTTGATTGCCTTGAGTGTGTAAGTCCATTTCATCATAGTGAATTGCTTGCCAGTGGTTGTGGTATCAACCCGTGGATGTTTCCTCTTTGAGGTTTTACCACGTAAAAACAATTGTGTCAAGTTTCGTTTTTATGTTTCTTTATCATCAAGTGTGCATTTAATTGTTGTATTCCGCAAATTTGAATTTGGAAGAAAGTGAGCCTATAAATATTTACCACCCTCCCAGGCATATTCTACACTATATTGTTTAAGGGAATTTCAAATATATTATTTAAATGATGAATTAAATATTATTAAATAATATGATTATTTAATTGACATATTAATAATTAAGAATTATTAATTGTTATATGGAGGTTTCAAGTTCGAACATTGACAAGAGCAAAAGAATAAAATAATAAGTGATTATTTTTATTTACTCTAAATAGGTCAAAGGTTCAAACTCTAGTGGTGACCGAATTTAAAAGGATTTAGAATCCTATTTTAACTTGGATTACTAAACCCTAGGATCCTAGTATATAAGATATACTTATAAGGAAAAATAAATAATCGAAACCCTAAGAGAAAACTAGTGAGGTGCGGCCACATAAGAAAGAAAAAGAAAAGTTTTTTTTCCCTTAGAGTCGGCTGAATTCATCATGGGAAGCAAGGTGTTGCCTTCTGATTCTCTCAAGCCTCCATTAAACTGCTCCCGGAATCCGTGACATGCCCACACACACAGTTGCTAGATCGCGGGACATAGCTCAGAAGGCTTAGTGGTGAAGGATCGAAAAGAAAACGAAGGAGTGTTTTTCAAATGTATGAAAACAAATCTCTTCCTCATATTCATGTATACAAAAAGGTCCCAATTAGACAATAAAATTTTTGAAACCTATCGTTCTTAAATCTCTTGATTTTTACCCCTATCTTTTCCGCTAAGTGACTTACAATTGGTTTTTGAAAACTAGTTGCCTTTTAAAAACTAATTGGCATGTAACTTTGAAAGCTACCGGCATGTAACTTTAAAATTTGCAAACTAGCATGTAACTTTAAAATTTGCTACTTATCATTTAACTTCAAAAATATCTAGCATGTAATTTCAAAAATAATAGGCATGTAACTTCAAATCAAACTAGCATTTAACTTCAAAAAATTACGGTACCAAGTCAGTTGCATGCTCTCACCCTTAAAACTGAGAAAAGAACTTGACTAGTCAAAATACTTGATATCATACTACTACGAAATTATTAGAATAAATAACACAAATTCATGTATCAAGTGACATATGTTACAAAAAAACAAATAAAATTACTGACTGAGAAGAACACAGGGCACATACAATTGAAGGTCTTTGAGCTTTGCAAGCAAGAACTTGGTTGCTCCTTCACAAAGGTAACAAACTGCTTCTTGTCGAAAGGTTGTTCATGTCGATTATAGGACACAAGTTGCCCTTGATAAATTCGTTCTTGATAAGTAATAGGAGAAGGGTTCATTGAAGCCAATCCATTGTTATCGATTACAACATCATATCCCCAAAAAGATTCAAGATTAGCAACTTGCAAGTTGCAAGCTATAAAAAAGAAGCATATGAGCAGATTATTGCAAAACCCAGCAGCCCCAAAACAAGGAAACAATCTATCTTCAAATTTGCCTCATTGTATATAGCAATTAGCAATTATGGGATCTGCAGTTCTAAACATATGTATATCTCAGTAATTTTATTCAGAAACCAAACCAAACTACAAAATACACACAATCGGAAAACAAAACAATCGTGCAAAATACAGATGGGATTGACAGAACCAGAGCAAGCTAAGCCAGAAAACTATAACAGGGCCAAAAGAAATCAATTAAGCCAAACAAAACTAAAACAGAGCCAACTGAACAGAAACAGAGCAAGCTAGGCCAAATGAAAAATACAGATGGGATTAACATTCGTGCAAAATAGAGGATTTCGAGATGGATTTAAAGCTAAATACATGTATAAATCAATTAAGCACACATGCAATCATCAATTCCAACCATCCAAATAAATTTAACACAAAACAAAACCCTAACCCAAACCCTAGATCAAATTCGATCTAAATAGAGAAAGAAGAAACGAATTTTTGTTAAATCAAAGCATGAAATTGGATTGAGAGTAGACTACATACCTGTTCATTGAAGATTCCAGTTGATTCAAGCAAAAGAAGAAGATTCGAGTGGATTCCAGCCACCGGTAACAAGAACAACCTAAATTTTAAACATCAATTTGTCTAAACACAAATTCAATTGTTAAATATAATAAAGAGAAAAGAAGATATTTCCGAGACACGATCTGTATGTTGGAGGGAGACGAGAGACAAGATCTGTATGTTGGAGGGAGACGAAATGGGTTAGTCGAATGTTGGAAGGAGACGAAATCGGTATCTGGGTTGAACTTCAAAAGAGAGAGAGAGAGAGAGAGAGAGAGAGAGAGAGAGAGAGAGAGAGAATCTAATTTTGAAATGTTGAGAAGACAAAATGGAGGGTATAGGACTGAAGGGAGGGGGGAATTTTGGGTGAAGTAAAGACAAGATTGAGGGTAATTTTGTCATTTAAGCATAAAAGTGATAAGTATAATAAGAAAAAAAAATTTGGCTAAAAACAATAAACCAATAAACTTTTTGATCATCATTTCTTGCAATTTCATATATAATTAACGTGAAACAATTGCAAAGAGACTAATCAGACTATTATGATTTATGATCAAACTTGAAATAATAGGAATTTTTATAGTCAAAAGAAACTATAAAGTACTTTTAAATCGAGAATAAACAATGAGAACTAAATTTATAATTATTAAAGATGCCTGTGAAATATAACCCTTTTTGAATTGCATAAAAAAAGGGATATTTCTATTTTAGTCCCTCTAGTTTGATGTAAATCTATTTTAGTCCATTAATTTTTAATATTGTCATTTTTAGTCCTTCTGTAACTGTTTCGGTTAAAAAAAAAAAAAAAAAAAAAAAAAAAAAAAAAAAAAACTAAAAACTAAAAATAAAATAAAATTGACATGGACAGAGGGCAAAATACCTTATTGCCCTTGAGTTATGGTGATACCAGTTAAAAAACGTTGATGCCCTCCAATTTTAACCTTATACTATTTAATTAAAAGTTTATAAAATAACAAATATTTAAAATAAAAAATAATTTAAATTTTAAAAATGGATTTGGTGGATCCAGATTGGATCTCCACCGTCCATCTCAGATTGGATCTCCACTCCATCTCAGTCCATCTTTTGAGATGGACAGTGGAGATCCAATCTGGATCCACCAAATACAAAAAATAAATAATAAATAAATAAATAAAAATTAAATTCAAACTTTATTCTTTGGCGGAGATCCAGATCTCCAACGAAAAATAAAATAAAAATAAACCACATTCAGCCAAACCCAATTAAACCAACAAAGAACATTCACCAACATTCACCAAACCTAGCATAGAACATTCACCAACATTCACCAAACCTAGCATAGAACATTCACCAAACCCACCGACTAGATCGAAACCCAAATCATCAACAACCACATTCAACATCAATCACAACCACCACCAGAACCCAAATCGACCCAGACCACCACTACCACTAACCGAAACCCAAATTGAAACCAAACCTGCCGGCTGAATTGAACCCACACCAAACAAGGAGGATGAGAGAGAGAGAGAGAGAGAGAGGAACAAGATCGACAACCAAACCCAGATCGAACACATCGGCATTGCACTTCTAGTCATCGTTGTCGCTTGTGGTTGACGTTGTTGGACATTGTTGGGTGTTGGATCGCTTCTCGTCGCTTCTGGTCGACTGGGATTAATTTCGTGGAGGAGTTTTTGGTGGTTTTGATTGTTGGGTGTTTGAAGAGGGTGGCTTGATTGATGGATTTGGATGTTTTGGTGATTTGGAGATAGGTGGTTTGGGTTGATTCGGTGGTTTGGATGTTTGATTGATGAAGATGTTGGTGAAGAGATGAATGGGTTTGGAAAGAGTGTTTGGGGAGATAAATTTAATTAGTTTTATTTTTAAATTTCGTTAATTATAAATTTAATTAGTTTTATATTTTTTATTTTTTCATATTTTAATTAGTTTTATATTTTTTTTAATTTTAAATTTAATTAGTTTTTTTTTCATTTTTTATTTAATTAATTTCAAAACTACCATTATACCCTTTCATCAGACAGGCTTCTATAAACTCTAACGTTGAATTACCGTCTTACCCTCGTTGACCTGACGGAATTCTAAGAAACCCTAATGGAATTGGATGGTAGGGACTAAAAACGAATTGTCAGTAAACTAGTGAACTAACAAAAACAATACTTAAACTAGTGGGACTGAATTTCGGATTACATCAAACTGGAGGGACTAAAATTGGAATATCCCTAAAAAAAATATTTTTAGATACATCAATCCAAATTGTTTAATTAAGAATTAAAACAAAAACAAACAAAAAAAAAAAATTGACAAGTAGAAACAACAAATTAAAAGTCAATTTTTTTTTTTTTTCATGTTATGGATTTTAATAAAAGTCATCAAGATAAGAACATTTGTGATCTTCCGAACATACCGTCATTATCCCAAAAAGGAAAAATAAAATACTCTTGACTTAAAAATTAAAATATGGAAACAGTTGATATACAAGAATGAATATATATATATATAGTAATTTTCCAATGAGGACTTTTACGATGCACACTTTAAGCACATTTTAATGAAATTGCATGTGATCAAATGTTTTTCGATGATATTTTTTGTACGGATGGTTAAAACATTGAAATACATTTGTGGAAAAAACAATTAAAAAAATTCGGGTGGAAAACTAATTTTTTCCGATTTTTTTGAAAATAAAACATTTAAAAATAGCGAAACATAAAAAAAATATTTCTCAATTCCAAAAAAATTCCAAATTTTTACCAAATGTGTATTTTAATTTTCTTAGGATGCATACAAAAAATCTCATCGAAAAACATTTGATTACATGTAATTTCATCAAAATGTGCTTAAAGTATGCATCGTAAAAGTCCTCATTGGAAAATTACTTTATATATATATATATATATATATATTAATAATTTATAAGGGGTTATGTTACTAATTTTTAGATATTTTATCCTAACAAATAAAAAAAATAAACATAAGATTCAGATGATGCGACCTTGACTCGAACAACCAAATTAGGTGGTGGTGCGTAAAGAATAGATATAGGAGGGTGTATTCAATTATGATTTTAAAAGGCTTTTAATTACTTTTATGGAATTAAAACGTATAGATGTATTCAATACATATAGACTTTTATAGACTTTTAAAAAGTCTTTAAAAGTAATGTGGTATTCAATCAAGACTTTTTAACAGTCTATGAAAGTCATGAGGTATTCAAAATCTCAATAACTTTTAATGACTTTAAAATATCAATGACTTTTAATGACTTTTAGTTATAACAAATCTCACAATTTGTCTTCCACTCCTAACAAAGACTTTGAATTATGTTTATAAAAAAAAAAAATATAGAAAGAATTTTACTTTAAAATAAAAACATAAAACTCTTTGAAAAACATCAACCACCAAACATATGTTTTATTTCAAATAAAATCACACTCATTCTCTAACAAATTTCAAAAATAAAATAAAATGAATAACTTTTAAAATGAATAAACATTATAAAAAAAACATAAAAACATTAATGATCTATAACCAAAAAAAATTAAATAAAAATTTTAAACAACTCTCCAATAGCTATGCAATTAAAGATAAGATATTTCAAATTTTTTTACATATATTTTTCAAAGCAACTAATTAAATAACACCGAAACAAATCAAATGATCTTCATTTATATAAAATAAAAATAATATAAGAAAAAAAATTGATTTAATTCAGTTCAGTTACACCCCCTCCAAAATTAAATATTCAATCTAGTAACAAATGTTCCGCACTTCCGCAGTTTCAATCTTTGAGAAACCGGGTCCAAATCCCGGCTGCGGTTTTTTATATATTTTATTGTTTTTTTTTTTCCTATTGTGAAATTGTTAGAAACAAGAATTTTTTTTTTTTTTTTTTTTTTTCAGGTTCTCTGTATAGTATATTCTTGTTTTTGATTATTTTAGAAAAAATAATAATAGTTATTAACATTAAAAGATGAAAAATATTTAATAGTTTTATTTAATTTTTTTTACAAAGTCCTAATTCCGTCATTGTGCGGGAATATACATGTTTTTTCACGCAAAATGTCAAACAAAACACAAACCAACAAATGAAATAAATCCATACTTTAGAAGATCCCAAACACCATCAAGAGAAGAATCCAAAAAATGTGAAAGGAATATTAGTCAAGCTTCACGATAAATATGCATACAAATTACAATATAGTGAGTCTCTCATAAAGTATCCCTTATTTTAATTTTGGTAAGGATCTTAATGAAATCTTATCGATTTTTATGAATTTTTATATGAATTTTTTTTTTTTTTTTTTGTGGATGATAAATTTATTGAAATTTACATATGAATAAAATTTAAAATTTTTTCCAGCACTATAACTAATTTTTTTGAATTATTCTATATTTCGACTATTTTTCCAATGTCTTCATATTTAACAAAATCGGGATAAATAGTTCTAGTGCTTAAAAAAATTCAAATTTTATTCTAGATACATTTCATTGAACTTATCATCCATGAAAAAATTCAGATCAAAATTCATAAAAATTGATGTGATTTCATTAATGTCCTTACTGAAATTAAAATAATAGATCCCTTATGAAAGACTCAATATATATATATATGGGTGAATTCATACAGAACCAAAAAATTTATTGGTTTATTGTTTTTAACCATCAATTTATATTTTATTGTTTTCATCACTTTTGACAACTTTTGAACAAAATTACCCCTAAATTTTACTTTATCTGACATGTAACTTGGTTACATGCCATTTGATTCCAAGTTACATGCGAGTTGATTTTTCAAGTTACATATCAGTTAAGTTTTAAATTACATGGTAATTGACTTTCAACTTACATGTTAATGATTTTCAAGTTACATACCAATTGATTTCCAAATTTTTAGATAGGTGAAGTAAAAACAAAATGGAGGGCAATCTTGTATGTTCAAGGCTAAAGATGATAAGTATAATATAATATAAATTGATGGCTAAAAACAATAAACCAATAAATTTCTTGGTTACTTTTTGCAATTTCCTCTAAAAAAAAATATTCATTCTCTTATCTTACCATTTATCGCTATCATTCTATCATGACTTGTTATCCATTCTTTTTGTTTTTAGTTGAAGTTAGGTCTTCAAAAAGACATTGAGATAATTCACTACTAAGCTCCTCGCACCTCCACATTGAGATTATAGATTCAAGCAATATTTCCTAAAAATATATCGATCTTATACCTTCATATTGAAATCGTAGATTCAAATCATATACCTACATGCCGTAAAAAAATATCAATCGAGAAACTTCCTCTCTTATTTCGATTAAACAATACGGCCCCTCCACCTCCACATTTTCAAGTGGACACACGTACACGGTTTCACAATAAAATCTTCTTTTATAAGTTTTTATTTTACAATAAAAAAATTGCTCACGCAACTTCACACTCTCTATATATAAATGAGAAATCTAGCTAACTGTCTATCTCCATATTATATACTTCACTTTAATCACTTTCACAACTTATATATTTTTACTATCTTCAAGAATTCATGGAAGCAACCAAATTCTCCTCTTCCAACCACTATCTTCTTCACCATCCTTCCCTTCTGACACGCCCCATAAAAGCCCGAAAACCCTTGAACGTTTCCGCGATTTCTATTAGTAGTAGTGGATCGAATTCGAAGGGAGGAGACTACGGTGGAAGGCTTGTGGATGAGAACATGATTGTGCTGAGAATGCGGATTCGGGAGAATAAAATGTTGGAGACAAGGAACGAGCCGCCTTCGAATTGGATGGAGTGGGAGAAGAGATATTATGAACATAATGGTTACAATGAAGATGTTTTTGAAGCATTAGGGTTTGTGCAGAAATGTTTGATGAATAATAGGCCTGCTTTGGCTTTAGTCTTGATTGCACTTTTGACTTTGAGTCTGGTCATATCTACTGGGGTTGTCTTGTTTCATGCTATTGAGATAGCTCAGATTATTATCTTCTTTTTGTTTCATTTAAGCTGTAGTGTACTACAAATTCAAAATAGTGATTTCTAATACATTTTTCCATTTTTGCTTGCCAATAAACTTTTCTTTTTTTCTTTTTTTCTTTTTTTTCCTTACATACTACTTTAATTTTATTGAAACTAAGGGGTCGTTTGTTTTTTGCACTTAAAACTTAATGGGTCTGAATAGAAATTATTAAGTTGTTTTTTTTTTTTTAAGTGATCAAACAATTTAAAAATACCAAAAACAACTTAAAATAAAAAGTAAGAAATCATTGAATTGCATTTAATATATTTTCTTCCAAGAATATCCTACCAAAGATAACATATTTCCAATTTTATCATAATTTTATATTATACAAATTTATTTCTTTTAACCTATTACTTATGATAAACATCTAAAATATATATATATATTAATCACATTATCACCTTCAACCATCGTTGAACCTTCAATTCAATTTTTTTTTTTAAATCAAAATCATTTCTAAATCATTATTTATCCTATTTGTTTTTTTTTAATAAAAAAAAATTATTTATCATATCTTAGTAATGAATAATATATTGTAATTATTACATAAAAGGTTTAAGATTTGTTAATTTTTTTTTATTTAGTTGTTTGTGTCATATAAAATGAAAATACATAATAATTAATAATAATAAGGGTATAAATGTCAAATTACCTTTTTTTAAAAACCATTTTATATTTAAAAAACAAGCAAGTTGACATTCTATTCCGAGGTGATAAAAATAAAAAACAAACATGTTATTTAGATTCAAGTCTTTAATCACTATTCAGTTTTCAATAAAACTCAGAATTGTTCGGTTTTCAGACAAAAAAAACAAACAACCCCTAAATAAAGTATGTAAAAGTAAAAAAGAAAGCTATGTATGTAGACTATTTGTTACTTGTTTTTTTTCTTTTCTTTTTTACTTTATATACAACTACTTGTTATTTTTATAAAATATTCAAAAATTTCGTCGTATATCGATATTTTTTTTAGGTTACCTAACGTTGCACTTTACGTTTAATATATATAGAATTATTTGTGAAAAACATGCTTCGCTAATTTCATTAAAACTAAAATTTCGTAAAGTGAAAAAGAAAGTTAATTTGGCATACATCTATAGTATTCAATGTGCATGCTGATGATACAGACAAGTTACTACTGGAAACAATGAATCAGCCCTATTTAGTACATCAATCATATATGTAATGATATATATTCTCTATTTTTTAATTTTAGTCAATAATAACATTGATTGTTTTCACCGCAATCTGATAAGATTTGATGGTAAGAGAGTTCATTCAACCCGACAATGTCTTAAATTCGAGCCACTACTACCGTAAATGGTATATATATAAAAAAAAGATTGCTTTCAAAATTTATATATCTAGTTGATAATTATTTACCTATTAATAAATTAAACACTTATTGGTCACAAACATAGCCCGGTGATAACCACACTAATCAACATTGATCGAGGTCCCATATTCGAATCCCCAGCTTCCCCAAATGAAAAAAAAATCAAAAAACATTTGAGACACATATTAATAATTAAGTTTGAAACAAATTAATGGTGTGTTCTAATATTAATCTAGAGGGGGGTGAATAGATTTTAATCGTTATTACCCAATTTTCGCGATTAGTCAATTTTACGAAAATTCCCCAACTAGACAATATAAACATAACAAGTGTAATATGGTGCGGAATGTAAATAACACTTGATATTTACGTGGAAACCCTCACGGGAAAAACCACGGGTTGTTATGTGCGCCACACACGAACCTCGAATTCACTAATTGAAATGATTACAACCTAATCCCGGTTTAATGATCTAATCCCGATCAATAATCATCACAACTTCCTAATCCCGATAGCAACACAAGACTTAATTCTCTAAGAAGAGATAATACAACCTAAGTGAATATATGAAATATCCAAAAATGCAATTAGAGCTAGGTAACCCTATATGCTTATCTAGGATGATGATTTTGCAATTAATTCAATCCTAGATATTAAAAGCTAGATGACATGTCAAATAGCTTAGCTAAACATAAATTATAAAAACCTAGATAGCTATCAAAATACAACACTCAATCATGTCAACAAAACAATCACTATTTTGTATCTAGAATATATTCTAAGAACATACAAATAATATAAGAGATGTCAATGATAAATAAAACACTAATTATATATGATAATAGTGAAGAACTTACCAAAGAATGTGTGTTGACCAAAACCCATGCAAGCAAGCATCCTAACTATACTAGAAAATGCTTAGATGATAATTTGATGCATATGAGAATGGTTTTTGAGTGTTAAAAATGTGTTCTTGATTTGATTTTCTCTCAAATGTCTCTCTTTGAAGTTTAGGGTTCTTAGAGTTAAAGAACATTCATTCAAAAAATGAGAAAGTGTGATATTTATAGACATCAAGAATAGGGCATGTGAAAAGACAAGTTTGTCCCTGAAACGCACCGATCGGCGGTTTCAATCGGCGGTCAAGCCACCGATCATAACCGCCGAATTGAACCCGAAAAGAACAGGGGAACAACGGCGGTTTCGTAACCGCCGATCCAACCGCCGAATCAAACCCGAGATAAAAAATCGATTAGGTATAAACGGTGGTCGTGGCAGCCGATCGTAACCGCAGAATTGCTCTAGACACTTCTGGATGCAAAAGGCGGTTTCATTCGGCTGCCAGACCGCCGATCACCAACTGAGGTGAAAACCAAGGAGAAGCCAAGGGCATTCTCCGTAGGCGGTCTTCGCGCAAAACCAAGCACATTCTAGTGCATGCGCGGACGTTTCCGAAAACTATCGGGAAACGAATTACAAGACACAAATAAACACAACAAGATACAACATCAAAGTGCAAATGAAATGTGACATGTGAAGAGTATGCACACAAATGCAAGAATGCTAAGTGTGTGTGTGCAATTTAAATCTCTTCAAAGAAAACCAAGCACTAGAGATTATACCTTTGGTGTGCTTGTCCCTTGAGGACTTGAGAAAGGCCTTCGAGCTTGAAATTCAATCACCTAAACTATCCTTACACAATAACCCCCAACACGTGGTTTGTCCACGAAATAAGCCAATCAAAGAATGAGAATCCTTACAAAGTTATTTAATTTACTGATTTCAAAATAATAGCATGCCATTCTTACTAAGCTCTAAATTGTAATAATAATAATAATAATAATAAAGCATCAACACCCCTAGTCAAATTTGGACTCTTAGAACATCTCCAATGGTAATGTGGCTTGCATTTAAGAAAATGGTGATATGTCAACGTTGTCAAGCCAATTGTTTTATATGTGGCATGTAACTAAACTTGATAGATATCCAAATAAAAAAGTGGTCTCCAATGTTTCACTTGTAACATATATGTTTTTAATGACGTGTCAATTTATTATTGGTCTCCTTAAATATACTTTAGAATTGTTGAATAAAATAAGGTAAAAGACAAGAGTGGTTGCTGACTGGGCCAACAAGACGGCCGTCTAACAGACCATCTGAAATCAGAGAGTCATGTTGACAGCCTCTAAAAAAAAAGTTGCCACCTCATCTTGAAGTTGTACTAGATATGTTGCATTGAAGATGGATTTTTTAACAACATGGATGTCCATCCTACATGGCAACTAATTTTTTCACAACCCACCTTAGCATTGGAGATGCTCTTATAGCATCTCCAATGCAACCGTGGCTTGTATTTAAAAAAAATAGTGACATGTCATCACCTTCAAGACAATTGCTTCCTATGTGGCAACAAAAAAAAAAAAAAACTTGACAGACTAACAAATTAAAATTTGGTTTCCTATGCTTCACTTGTGAAACACCTATTTTTAATGACATGTCAATTTATTTAATTATTTTAAATTTTAAACAATTTTCTCTTAACAGTTAAAACTACCTAACACTCTCAATTACAATAGACAAATAATTCGACTAACTCTTGATGTAAATTCTGGTAAGTTTATTTTTTATATTTTATTATTTTCATTTGTTCATTAAATCTCGTTTTGTATATTCTTTTATTTGTTTTGTTTTTTTTATTATTATTATTTTTTGGTTTTATATATCGTAAGTTATTTTTCCAGCTCGTCTGTTTATGTTTTTCTTTTGTTGTAGCTGTTTGTTTTAGTCTGCTTTCTGGACTCCTGTTTTCGTTTCCTATTTTGTGCTTTCTTTGTATCGCTTTGGCCTTTTTGGCTTCAAATATTTCTGCAGCTTTGTTTCTTTGATTGTTTGTGGGTAATTTTTTTGTTTCTTTGATTGTTTGTGAGTAATTTTTTCATGGTTTATTAAATATAAATTCAATTAATATATATGGATGGACTTGCATACCAACTAATTGACGAAATTTCTCAATGAAACTTGTATATAGATTGATGGTTTTCTGAGCTATTATTACCGTTTTATATAAGAACATTTTAGGCTTCATGGACATATGAATTTGTTTAAATCTGCTAGAATACAAAGAATGGGACCTAATATTGCATCATTTTTGCTGCTCACATATTCAATCAAATGATTGGTATGTTGAACATCCAATCCAATTAAAAAAGAAAATCGTTGGTTATTTGTTTGTTTATGGTGTGTTTCCTATAATATATATATATATATGTATATATAATTTATAGGTATGATTATAAACCAATATCATCATCGAGTTTTAAATCTGACTCTAACAGGCCATGATAGGAAGGAGCGTCACGATTTAATTATTAATGACTATTTCAAAGGTGAGCACTCAAAGTATATATATGAGCATTTTCATCGTCGATTTCGAATAGATGTGAAATTATTCAACAAAATTTTACTAGCTATTGGAAATTACTATGATTATTTAACAGAAAAGGTTGATGTAGTTGGAAAATATGGGTTGAGTCCTTTACAAAAAATGATAGCAGTTGTGCGGATGCTTGTATATGGTTGTCCAGCTGATATCCTCGATGAGTATGTTCAAATTGGAGAAAGTACTGCAATCGAAAGCCTGAAGCAATTATGTGATGATGTAATAAGAGTTTTTGAAAAACAATATTTAAGAAAACCAAATAAAGATGATATTGCAAGGTTGCTCCAAGAAGGAAAGGATCGAGGATTTCCATGTATGCTTGGGAGTCTTGATTGTATGCATTGGCATTGGAAGAACTGCCCAACACCTTGGCATGGTACGCATACTAATGACTTTAAAAGAGTTCCTATTCTCATTTTAGAAGTTGTAGCTTCGAAAAATCTGTGGATTTGGCATGTATTTTTTGGCATGGCCGGTACTAATAATGATATTATTGTTTTAGATAGATCTCCGCTATTTGATGATCTTATTAATGGCGTTACACCACCATGTAATTTTGTAGTACAAGGTCATCACTACAATATGGGGTATTATCTCTCCGATGGATTTACTCGCAGTATGCCACTCTAATTCAAATAACCGTCGTCTATTAAAGAGAAATTTTTTGCCAAGCACTAAGAAGCTACAAGGAAAGATGTGGAATGGGCATTTTGAGTGTTGCAAAGTAGGTGGCATATTGTCAAAGGTCCAGCACGTATGTGGACTACAAGAGATCTTGAAAAGATAATGAAGACATGCATCATCTTGCATAATCTGGATCATTGAGAGTGAACATCAACAAGGAATTAATCTTGAATGTTGACAGCCTCATGGGGATGAAATGCTTAAAGATGTTCATCTAAAGCATGACTATACTTTTCTTGTCTCTAGGATGATAAATCGAATGAAACAAGTTCAAGATAAAAGGATGCGCACAAATTAAAAGATTGATCTCATCAATCACTTGTGGGATATATATGGTGATCGACAAGTGGCTTGATGTCTATGATACTAACTTTTAATTTATTTTCTTAATTTTTGTTTTTAGTAATTTTGTTGACAATGTACACATCGTAATTTATTTATTTATTTATTTATTTTTTTGCTTGGTGAAGTAAATGGTTCACCTTAATTTAAAAGGTACTTGTTTGACTTTTTTTTCCTGTTTAATTGTAAAGGGAGAAAATATTTATATATATATTCTGTTAACCGAAAATTGTCACTTGTGGTGATTTTTCCAATTAACAATTCAAGGGATTGATATCAAGGTAGATTTCAGTCAGAGGGATATCAAGTAGTTCGATACCCTTAGCTTCCTAAAAAATTCAGTAAAAGAGGATGACAATAGTAGGAAAAATTCATATAAATAAGGGATCATGCGTATAACTCTTTTTTATTGATTATGAATACATGATAGGATTATAACGGAGATTTTTGATAGCTAGGGTGATGGGATAAAAGATTCAGTTGGCGATGGCGGTGGAGCTCTCGTGCATGTCGATAAGTGGAAAAATATCAAGTAGGGTTAGGTCTTCCAGTTCCCTCTTTCCTGTGAGATAATGTGCAGGGCCGGCCCATAGGGCCAGCAAACCCAGCAAAATGCTAAGGCCCCCAACTGATCCAATTTTATTCTTCTTCTTTGGGGCCTCATGATCCAATACATTTAAGTTTAAACCTGGCCCAATTCCAAACATTTTCTGCTTTTATTTATTTAGTTTCCTTTTAGGCCCAATAAACTAATTCAATTAATGAAAAAAATTTAAAGGCCCAATATTTGTGATTATGATTCTGAGACCATTAGACGAATCAAAACCTTCACGGCTTCACTCTGGATCTCTCTTTTCTTCTTTCTGCCTCTCTCTTTTCTTGAAAATTTGAAACTCTATCTTTGATTTTTTTTTTGTCAATATTGAAGCCGTTTCTGTTTGAAGAATCGAAGGTATGGTTTTTGTTTTCAATTAATTTCTACATGTTGATTTTGACTCATCTTTTAATTACTTATTTTATTTACAATAGTAGTAGTATCCACTAATTTTAAGCTTTAGTGGCTTTAGTGATCTCAGTTATCCTGGGTTCTTTCACTTCTTTTATAACAGATTATATAAATATATAATTATAACCAAATTGACTACAAATCTACATTCTACAATTTACACAAATACAATGATACACAAACAGATTTCAATTGGCCATGGGTTCCTTTTATGGCCAATCGGATTTAAACTGAAAAAACAATACAAGTTAAAATATATTTTTAGGCAATATAATATAATTATATATAATACAATATGACGGGTGTTAATGTGTTACATAATAATATAATTAAAAATACAAGTTAAAAATTACAAGTTACAATAATAATATAATTAAAAATACAAGTTAAAAATTACAAGTTACAATTAGAGTCATTAGACAATATATAATCTGTTAATTATATATGTGTGTCAATATATGAATGTGTTATTGTGTTAATGTATATCAGTATGTGTTATTAATTGTGTATTTGTGTCAACAATGTCACAAGATAGGTTGAGTAGGTTGGCTATGTTATCTATCGAGAAAAAAGTGTTAGCTAATCTTGATGGTAGTAGTATGATTAGTAAATTTACACTTCAGAAAGTAAGAAGAATAGAAATGTAAATAATGTTTTGTTTTTATGTTTTTAGATACGATAAACCTTTTTTGTTTTAATTTATGTGGATTACATTGTATTTGGTAAATGAAGAATTATTTGTTTAATTTTTTTTTTATGTTAATGATAATAATTTTATATAGGGCCCTGATTTTTGTTAATATCATAAAATCGCTCGGACCCCAAAATGTCTGGAGACGGCCATGATAATGCGATGTATATATAGGTCTCGTTTCTTGCCATGCATTCCTATAACTTCTGTCTAGGGTTTTAGCAATTATCGGACTTTTCTTGGCGATCAACGAGATTGTCGTGGGATTTGATCCCTAGAATCAAGCAATTCTTTCTCTGGCAGACTGTGTGGGAGTTGACTCCTAATTCAAATTGATCTCTTAGGTGGCGGGAATGAATCCACTTCTTTATTGATTCAAAAACGATGGCGTTTGTATTATGGCTTTAGACCTATCTTCTGTGCGTATTAACCTTACCTTGGTGCTCTGTTCCTTTTAATACTCCGAGTGTCTAGCTCGCTGGTTCTAAGGGGGAACGAGGTAGCTAGACTTTACCGAGTTGAGGTACCGAGATACCGATTGGCGCTATAGCGGGGTATCAAGACCATATAGTGTCGAGATACCCGGTCCATGTAGTAACGGGGTCCTTAGGACCTAGTCTTCTGAGTTGCCTGTTAGACAAGAATCTTAGCGTCCTTGACCCTGGTCTGGATAGACTGGTAATGTGCCAAGATACTCTGGTCTAGATTCTTTCTAAGAGGTAGCTGGATCTTGCTTCTCAACCTGGAATCGGGATGGAAAGTTCTTCTTTGATCCCTACCATTTTTGGTGGTTAACATATTCTATTGTGACTATTTTACTGAATTAACACAAACATACAAGCAAAAAAGCTACATCAGCCTAAAAATATAACAGCAAAAACACACAAGCTACATTAGCCTGAAAATATAGTAGCAAAGACACACATGAGAATTATTGAAAACTTTACTTGGACTAAAAAGAATGAAACCTACTACATCATTTTTCTGGTCATATATTTCATTCTCAAACAAGGTTCTTCCAAAAAGGAACAAACAAAGCAAAGAATTGTCAATTCAAAAGAAATAGACACAAAAAATCTAAACTACTCTTAATTAAGAAAATGATCAAATACTTGTATAAAATCATGCCTAAGAAAAAAAATTACTTGTCATCATCACTACTTGTAAAAACTTTTCCAAAAAGGTCATCATTTTCCCATTCCTTCAATATTTGAGTTTGATATATTTCAAAGGTCGAACATAACGCTAGTGGAAATTTGTTGACATCTTGGTTTAAAATGTGGTCTTGTTCTTGTCTCTTTTGAGCTTTCTCCTTCATATTTTGTTCTTTCTCCTTCAGTCGTTGATTCTTCTCTTTCAATTGTTGATCTTTCTCCTTCATTTTTTGAGTTTTCTCTGTTAATTCGATCTCTTTTTTCATTGTTTGTTCTCGCAACTCAAACTCTTTCTTTTCTTTTTCTCTTTTCAACTCCAACTCTTCTTCATTAACTTTAATTCGCTTTTATAGAGTGCTCTGTAAATTGTATAATGCATCAACCACGCCTTTTTTGTCATTTAACCGCCTATTTTTCTCTTTAGTACCTTTTCTTCCTTGCGGGCGCACAACCCCATCAGAATTAATACCTTCAATTATGAGATTATCCGGATTCATATAATCATTTCCTCGATTGGAAAAAGACACTGGACTATCATTATCATTGACAGACTTTTGTTTGTTGGAGTCATTTGTCTTGGTAAGTTCTTTTGAACACCATTTTGGATTTTGTAAGGTTCCCATTTATTGATTGGCTCATTTCGTGGACAAACCACATGTTGGGGTTCTTTGTAAGGGTAGCCTAGGTATCGGGTTTATTGTTCGAAGCCCTTTGAAGACCTCGTATTGATAAGCACCGAAGGTATATTTCTTTGTGCTTACTTGTCTTGAAGAGATAGTTGCACACACTCACAACTCATGCATATGTTTAATACTTGTATGTTGTGTGTCTTATTTTTGTGCATTAATGTTCATTAACATCTCTTCTTGCATGTTAGTTTGATTGCATCTTGCATATCCAATTGCCTTGTCATGCTTAGACTTAGGATTGCATTTTTGCATTGGGCGCTCCCAAAAGTGTTCTACAGAAGCGCTGTACGAACAGCGCCTATTGAACGATGTTCATACCTGATCGATTTAATTGGGTCGCTGTACAAAGCGCTGTACAAAGCGATCTACGTACAGCGCCACTCTGTTTTCCCGTGAGAACAGAGTTGGGGCGCTGTACAAGCGCTGTACAAGAGGCGCTCTACGTACAGCGCCCAAGGCAATATTGAGGCAAACTTATCAAAGCGACCACACTTTGTTTTGGCCTCCTATATATATGCCACTTTGACTTTAGGTCAATTAAGAGAGTTCATATTCAGATTCTATACTTAGGATATTTTTCAAAGAGAAGAAAAATTCCAAAGAACTCATTTTTAGCTTACTCAAACACTTTTTCATGATCATCAATCATCATCTAGCGTCATCCTTGATCATCTAGATGTCTCTTTGCATGGATTCTTCATCATACTTTGCTTGGTAAGCTTTTCACTAATATCTTACATATTTTGTGTTTTTCTTAACAAGCAATCTCAATTTATTACTTGTATGATTTTCATATATCTTTTGATACAAGATTGAGATTAGTGTGATGTATGTTTGAGAAGTTGTATTGTGATAGCTAATTAGGTTTTGTGCTTAATCTTAATTAGCTAAACTATTTGATTGAACATGTCATTTAGTTTTTAATATCTAGGATTGTTCTAATTGCATATTAATCATCTTAGATAAGCATATAGGTTTTCCCTTGCTCTATGTTGCATTTGGATATTCATATATTCACTTAGGGTTGTATTCTCTTCATAGAGAAAGTAAGTCTTGTGTGTAGCATCCGGGATTAGGTTGCTTAGATCGCAAGCAAATTGGACTAGGTTCACTCATACCGGGATTAGGTAGATGTGTGATTACTTCCGGGATTAGGTTGTAATCGTTTTACACATTTAGTGGATTCGAGGTTCGAGTGTGGCTTACTTACTAGCCCGTGGTTTTTCCCGTGAGGGTTTCCACGTAAAAATCAAGTCTTATTTAATTTCCGCATTTTATAATTGATTTGTTGCTTTATCTAGTTAGGGGTAAATTCGTAATTTTGACTTAATACGAAAAATTGGGTAATAAGCTTAAAATCTATTCACCCCCCCTCTAGATAGTTTTATACACACCGTGCTATAATTTGTTTCAATTGGTATCAGAGCGGGTTCCTAGACATACATAGGTGATCCTTGCTTATTTTGGTGTGTTTTGCATTTTGTGTGATTTTTGATCATTCATACATTTGCATTCATTTCATTCATTCATAAACACTATGAGTGGAAACGGTGGAAATGGTGGTGGCAACGAAGGTGCTTCTAGCACAATGCCTCCACTTCTTACCGGATTGAACTATTCCCAATGGAAAGGGAAGATGGAATCCTACATATGCCAAATTCATGACCGTGCATGGATGGCGGTGGAAGACGGATATGATCTACCCAAGATGACTCCTGATGGTGGAGGAGAAGAAGTATTGAAGCCTAAGGCGCAATGGAACGCGCAAGAGTTTGAGGCTTCAAAGTGGAATAGGAAGGCGATGCATGCCATCATGTGTGCAATGGATGAGAATCAGTACAAGCTTATTCAGAACACTCAGATTGCAAAAGTGGCATGGGACATCCTTCGAGTTGCACATGAGGGAACCGAGGTGGTGAAGGAGTCCAAGCTTCAAGTCCTCCAAACTCAATTTCAGTTACTTAGGATGGGAGAGGATGAATGCTTCAATGACTTTGAAATCAAATTGATGGACATTGTAAATCAAAGCCATCAACTCGGAGACCCGTATTCGGATAGGAGAGTCAAGCAAAAAATTATGAGATCTCTCCTCGATAGGTTTGAATCAAAGGTGACGGCCATAGAAGAAAATAGTGGCTACATGGATATGAAGCCAAGTGAGGTGATTGGACGTCTCCTTGCATATGAGTCTAGGAAGGCTCCTAGCACCACTACTCCTCCTAAGAAGTCTAAAGGAATTGCTTTGAAAGCATCTAAGGATGCAAAGGAGGCAAAGCTGTAGGGAAAAATACCGTAGTACACGCAGCGGAAGCGAGACTAAAAATAGATTTAGTAACTTTTAAAATTTTTCCTTTTTATGAACCTTAAACCCTTTAATCAATTAAACACATATATTATCTAACAAAAGAATAATACCTTTTGTCGCGTGATCCGATTGACTTACGTCGATGGTAATCCGCAAGATCTTCAATCCTAGCACGAACGTGGATCACCTAGGAGCGTGGTCTCCCTTTTCTTTGAATTGCAAACCTGTGAATGGACAAATAAACTTTTCTTTTCTTTGTTAGTCACAAAAACAATCAAAAGAAGACTAAAATTATTCCGGTCACTTTTGAGTTCTCAATCTAATGATCGAAACTCGCGTGAACCTAAATCGATGTTGTACACACAAGCTTATTGATGAACAAGCAAATAGTGTACCATCAAAGAATAATTTATTCACTCTTTTATGTTTTTAGTAGAATAAATTAATGCTCTCTATGAATTAAGAAGAAGAAAAAAATTGTCTCTCAAGCACAAAGCATAGGGTGGCCGAATTCTATACATATGAATATATAGGTGGCCTAAATTTTCTTCTCTTTCCTATTAGGGTTGCCGAAATCTTGCTCTCTTTTTCTACTAGGGTTGCCGCAATCACACTCCTAAAGGGAGTTTGTGTTGCACCCTAATTTCCATAAAATAATAGACTTCAAACCCTAATCCAACCCATAGATATTTTATTCTTTTATTGACTAAAATAAAAGACATCTTATTTGATTAAATAATAAAATTAATTATTTATTTTCTTACCAAATGTCTTTTACTTTTAGTATACTACCAACAATAGTATAAGACTAGAATCATATTTCCTAATCAGAAAGATTTGTTTCTTAATTAAACAATTAATTAATAAATTAATTAATTCTTATTTAATTAAAACAATGAAACAAATAATATCTTAGGTTAAATATTAACCTTGCCGCCCCACTTGAATAAATTGGGCTAATATTATTTTCTATTTCATTTAATCCATTGGCTTTAAATAAAAGCCCACATGTGAACCAGAACATTCTTACTAAAAGAAACAAGCCACATGTCTTTTATTAATATATTAATATAATTGAGCAGCCCATTACTTAAATAATGTGCAAATTATTTCTTAATATATTAAATGCAATTCTAGATGGACCCTTAATTGGTCCGGTAGAATATATCAAGTGATCCATGCAAGTCCGTGTGGATTGGGGATCTTGGCGGGCCTCTAAATTTAAGCTTCAATAGACATAACCTAATCACAATCAACAAATGATTCACTTAGGTTGATCCATTAATTTTAACTCATTCCACTAAAGAGCTAAAATGAACTCTTAAATAAAGATAGAAAAGAAGATGTTCCTCATTCATACCCTAGACAATCATGTTGGAGATAGTGTATCCTCGTGATTAATATCAGTAATCGCCAAGAGTTCATAGACCGCCTATAACTCTCCAAGTTACCATATTTACTCATATGACCACGTTTTGAACTTGGATATTTTGACTTGTCCAGAAGCCATGTTTTCAATAGACACTATCGATAACTCAACGTTGAGATTTAATATCCAATTACCTCAAAACATCCATATGATGATATTATACTCTCATTTAATAAATGGAGCCACGATGTCCATATCTATAAATGAAGTCCTCTATCGATTAACAAATGAGTATCACCAAACTATCGAGGATAGATTATGCGTTATAATCGTACTCATTGATAACTCAAATGATATCATTTGCAACCATAAGTCCATCATTTATCTCAGGATTAAGATAGACTCTCTGATTGTCCTGATAATGAAAAGACTATTATCTATTGACGGTTCTAGATAAAGCTTTTCATTGTGATCCAGTTCAATGCACCCAGTGCACTAGATCCTTTTGCTCGAAGACACTCCGATGATTTTAGACTCATCATATCTCATTTGATCCCACTCAAATGCTAGCAAAAGAATTCTACAACTTTAACAAGATAAAGGTGCCCAACCTTTAACTTAAGTTGTGAACATTATTCAAGACTAACTAAAGAATTGTGTCTACCACATACATATCCAGATGTACGAACAATTCTTCTTTTCTCATAGTCTTTAAACCTTATGATTATTTACTTTGACAATTATAATATTAAACTATAAATGCTATACGATTTGTTAAACCAGAAATCACTTTATTAATATGAAAAAGATTGTTAATTACAACATTACACTCTTGTTATTGAGCATAATCCTAACAAAAGCATGAATCGGATGAAGACCTTGCCTTATTCGTGAAAAGGTTTAATAAGGTTATGGGGTTCAAGAAGAAGAAGGGATTTGGGTCAAGAGGACAAGACTTGAAGAAAAAAGGTTCCTTCAAGAAGTTTGAGCCTAGACAAGAGAGGACCGAAAGGAAAGGGGTCCGATGCTTTGAATGTGGTGGGATTGGTCACTTTGCCCCCGAATGTGCTAATCATAATGAAAAGAAGAAGGACAAAGTGATGGCCGCCACTTGGAGTGGGAGTAGTGATGACTCCAATGAGGAAGATGAGTCTTCAAGTGAAGAAGAGCTCATGGCTAACTTCCTAGCTTTTGCCTCATCTCACAAGAGCAAAAGTGCTAGTGAGAGAGAGGAAATGAGTCAAAAGGAAATTGACTCTAGTGAAGTAGAAAGTGACTCCTCTTCTAATTCCATAAAGAAATTTGTGGAGCAAAAGGTGCTTGCTAAATACCATGCCGAGTTCAATGATTTAGCAATTAAAAGCATAAGAAAGATTGAGAGGTTGAGAGAAGAGAACCTTGAACTTTCGGCTCACAATGACCACTTAAGTGAACAAGTGGAAAGATTGAAGAGGAGAGAGGATAAGTTAATTGAGGAGTTAGACTTATCTAAGAGAAGTGAAGAAGGCTTGAAGAGGGAACTTGTAGAAGTTAAAGGGTCCTTGGCTAGGATGGATTCTAGCACCAAGAAGCTTGACCATGTGCTTGGTATTGGAAAGAGTCCATGTGACAAGAGGGGTCTTGGGTATGAAGATGGGAAGAAGATCTCAACCTCTAACAAGACCGTGTTTGTCAAGTGCTTAAGGAACGAAGAAACTTCATTTGTGCAAATTCCTAGGAAGAAGTTAGAAGTAGGACAATGTTCAAATGCACAAGTGAAGATAGGGCCAAGAAGGCAACCTCAAGCTCAACCCCCTAGGGTCCCTCAAGCCAACATTTCTCCTCAAATGGCTCACAAAGGAAAGAGACCTATCATGCAACCTCAAGCCAGGAAGTAACCTAGACCGGTTCAACAACGAAGATGGATTGAACCCATTCATCCACAAAGACAAGGACAAGGTATGATTCCTTATTTTACTCCTATATGTCACTTTTGTGGATTTGATGGTCATATTAGACCACATTGCTTTTGATATATAAAAATGTGTAGAACACGAAGCATGATTGAAAAGAGAAAGAATAGAGCCAAGATGCATGTTCCTAGGAATGATAATATTGATTTGCATGATCCTAGGAATAGTAGAGCACATGTACCAAAGACCACTAAGAAAGCTAAAATTATTGCTAAGTGGATTAGAAAGAATGAAAATGTTTGCCATGTTGCACAAATAGCCTTGAAGGCAAATTCTTCTAATTTTTGGTATTTGATATTGGTGCTCTAGGCATATGACGGGAAACAAGAGTTTCTTCGAGACTCTTGTTATGGAGGAAGGTGGAAATGTCACTTTTGGTGATGGATCCAAAAGAAATGTTGTAGGGAAAGGAACCATTTCCGTTCCCGGATTACCCTCCTTATCCAATGCTTTATTTGTTGATGGCTTGAAAGCCAATTTAATAAGCATTTCACATCTTAGTGATGAAGGATATTCCGTCTTGTTTTCTAAAGATTATTGCTCTATCCTAAAACCCGATGGACAAACTTTGTTGAAGGGCATGAGATCTAGCGACAATTGTTATTGTCTTGAAGCTAGTATTGTATCTAATCATGTGTCCATGGATGAGCAAATTGAGTTGTGGCATGAAAGACTTGGCCACATGAACTTTAGGGATCTACGGACCCTTGGAAAGTTCAATTATGTGCTGTTAGGATTATGCTCAATAGCAAGAGTGTAATATTGTAATTAACAATCTTTTTCATATTAATAAAGTGATTTCTGATTTAACAAAATCTTATAGCATTTATAGTTTAATATTATAATTGTCAAAGTAAATAATCATAAGGTCTAAAGACTATGAGAAAAGAAGAATTGTTCGTACATATGGATATGTATGAGGTAGACACAATTCTTTAGTTAGTCTTGAATAACGTTCACAACTTAAGTTAAAGGTTGGGCACCTTTATCTTGTTAAAGTTGTAGAATTCTTTTACTAGCATTTGAGTGGGATCAAATGAGATATGATGAGTCTGAAATCATCGGAGTGTCTTCGAGTAAAAGAATCTAGTGCACTGGGTGCATTGAACTGGATCACAATGAAAAGCTTTGTCTAGAACCGTCAATAGATAATAGTCTTTTCATTATCAGGACAATCAGAGAGTCTATCTTAATCCTGAGATAAATGATGGACTTATGGTTGCAAGTGATATCATTTGAGTTATCAATGAGTACGATTATATAGCATAGTCTATCCTCGATAGTTTGGTGATATTCATTTGTTAATCGATAGAGGACTTCATTTATAGATATGGACATCGTGGCTCCATTTATTAAATGAGAGTATAATATCATCATATGGATGTTTTGAGGTAATTGGATATTAAATCTCAACGTTGAGTTTTCGATAGTGTCTATTGAAAACATGGCTTCTGGACAAGTCAAAATATCCAAGTTCAAAACGTGGTCATATGAGTAAATATGGTAACTTGGAGAGTTATAGGCGGTCTATGAACTCTTGGCGATTACTGATATTAATCACGAGGATACACTATCTCCAACATGATTGTCTAGGGTATGAATGAGGAACATCTTCTTTTCTATCTTTATTTAAGAGTTCAATTTTAGCTCTTTAGTGGAATGAGTTAAAATTAATGGATCGGACCTAAGTGAATCATTTGTTGATTGTGATTAGGTTATGTCTATTGAAGCTTAAATTTAGATAGCCCGCCAAGATCCCCAATCCACACGGACTTGCATGGATCACTTGATATATTCTACCGGACCAATTTATGGGTCCATCTAGAATTGCATTTAATATATTAAGAATATAATTTGCACATTATTTATTTAATGGGCTGCTCAATTATATAATATATTAATGAAAGGCATGTGGGCTTGTTCTTTTAGTAAGAATGGGTCTGGTTCACATGTGGGCTTTTTATTTAAAGTCCAATGGATTAAATGAAATAAGAAAAATAATATATGGCCCATTTTTCAAGTGGGGCGGCAAGGTATATATTAACCTAATATATTATTTTGTTTCATTGTTTTAATTAAATAAGAATTAATTAATTTATTAATTAATTGTTTAATTAAGAAACAAATCTTTTTCTGATCAGGAAATATATTCCTAGAGTTATACTATTGGTAGTAGTATACTAAAAGTAAAAGACTTGTTTGATAAGAAAATAAATAATTAATTTATTTATTTAATCAAATAAGAAGTCTTTTTATTTAGTCAATAAAGAATAAAATATCTATGAGTTGGATTAGGGTTTGAAGTCTAAAGTATGATGGAATTAGGGTGCAACACAAACTATTTTTGGCATGTGATTTGCGGCAACCCTAGTCCATTTTGAGGAGGATTTCGGCAACCCTAAAGACAAGAGGAAGCAAAATTTCGGCCACCTATATATTACCACATATAGAATTCGGCCACCCTAGTTGTTCGTTGAGACAATTTTCTTCTTCTTCTCAATTCATAGAAAAGTATTATTTTTATTCTACTAAAACATAAAAGAGTGAAGAGATTATTCTTTGATGGTACACTAATTGCTTGTTCATCAATAAGCTTGTGTGTACAACATCGATTTAGGTTCACGCGAGTTTCGATCATTAGATTGAGAACTCAAAAGTGATCGGAATAATCTTAGTCTTCTTTTGATCGTTTTGTGACTAACAAAAGAAAAAGAAAAGTTTGTTTGTCCATTCTCAGGTTTGCAATTCAAAGAAAAGGGAGACCACGCTCCTAGGTGATTCACGTTCGTGCTAGGATTGAAGATCTTGCGGATTACCATCGACGTAAGTCAATCGGATCACGCAACAAAAGGTATTCTTCTTTTGTTGATTATATGTATGCTTAATTAATTAATGGGTTAAGGTTCATAAAAAGTAAAAAATTTTAAAACTACTAAATCTATTTTTAGTCTCGCTTCCGCTGCGTGTACTACGGTATTTTTCCCTACAATTGGTATCAGAGCCTTGGTTGAACCCTTTTAATTAATTAACGTATATATACGTGGATCTATTTCTTTTTATTGTGATTATGCATGTTTAGAAAGAGATGGCACTCTAGGTATTCGCATATATAATTACATGTGGATGTATGGATTTATATATGTTTTATGTGGATTGTTGTTGCTCGATTTTGGTCCTAGATTTTCAATGTAATTTTTGTTTCGGAATTGTAACAAGAAGGGTGGTCTATTATCACCATAATTCCTTCTTGGTAGTTGCTAAGCTTTTTAATTTTATTTTATTTTAAGTGCAGTTTTTACTGCAGTTTTTTTATTTATTATAGTGCAGTTTTTTTTTGTAATATTTACTGCAGTGATTAAAAAAAAAAAAAATACTGCAGTATTTTATTTGTTTAAATACTGCTGTAATGTATTCGGGTATTGAAGATTCGAAGACACGAAGAAAAGGAAGCAACCGGAACCGAGAACGAGCACCGTGCGCACCCTAGGAGTGGATTGGGCTGCGCATGGCAAGCCCAAATCTTGGTGGGCTGCGCACGGCAGCCCTATGAGGCCTCATGGGCTGCGCATAGCAGCCCCTTTGTGGGGTTGTGAGGTGTGTTCGCCCATGGGGGCAGCCGAGGGATGAGCGATATGGTTGATGGCCACCTGAAGATCTTGTATTCCTGACAATTGTAATTTACTTGCTTTTCTAGGATGGACCAAAATTGTTGCTATTTATTTTTTGCATAAATATTACAATATTTGTTATTGTATGATAACATGACATGTAGAATAGGAGTGCCACTCATATATCTCTTTTATGAACATGCATTGAATGATTTAGGTATCTAAATTGGCATCTAGATAACTTGGTAAATCATTCTATGGGATTTAATCACACGCCTTAAATAATTGAGTGGGAGAAGGTGTTTTTGTAACACCTATGGCCTCCAAGGTTAGTTGAGCTTTATCATTTATTGGTAATCCCCCCAAGGGGCGTCCATGAATGGAATTTAGCAATATACTTCCTTACAAGGATAGACTAGACAATGGACTCAAACGAGATCTACTCCCCAAGGAGGGATTTTCGTGAGAGAAAATTGAGGGTCGATATCTTGGTAACACACTCAATGTAATTTTATTGATATCCTCCCAAGAGTTCTTGTCAATAAAATTACAAGGCTAAAATTGAAAACGCTGGTTGTTATGTTAACAATTAGGTGGGACCTAGTCTAACTAGTAAATGGTGCGAACTCCCAAAGGAGGCGTAACGTTTATGGGTGTTGGATCACCGTTGAATTTTTATGATTGAGTTATTTATTTAATTCAAGATAAATATTTAAAAGTGCTTTATCATGATTATTTACTTATATATATTTTTGTTTTATTCAGAAATCATGACCACATCACTTATGAACATCCTGAAAGATAACACTTTAACTGGAGATAATTATGTCACATGGAAAAGGAAAATTGGGTTGTTGCTGCAAAGTGAAAAACAAAAGTTTGTTCTAACTACTCCTAAACCACCTGCTCCTAATAATGAATCTAGCATAATGTATAGAGATGAGTATAAGCAGTGGAAGACTTCAGATGATATGGCCAAATGTTATATTATGGCCACTATCTCCAACGTGTTGCAACAGCAGCATGAAGGAATGGAGTCCGCTGCTGATATAATGATGTCTCTAGAGGAGATGTTTGCTATGAAGTCCAGGACGACTAAGAGAGAGGCAGTGACTGCTTTTATGAATCTTAGAATGAAACCTGGACAGGCTGTGAAAGATCACATGATGAAAGTCATAGCACATCTCAACATTGCTGAACTGCATGGCGCTGAGATAGATGGTGAGACAAAAATTGATATGGTTGTCAATTCATTGTCAGATTCCTTTGATCAGTTCAAATTGGACTACACTTTGAACAAAAAGGAATACACCTTACAAGGCCTGATGCAAGATGTTCAAAGTGTTGAAAAGATCCTTGTGAAAGGCAAGGGTCAAGAGATTCATATGGTTGGTAAAGTTGCTACTGTTAAGGCCCGTCAAAGGTCAAGAACAACAAAGAAAAAGCAACTTGGGCCTACAAAAAGGAGACCAAGAAAGTAACCAAGATCAAAGGGAAATGCTTCCTTTGGTGAAAAGGGACATTGGAAAAGAAATTGCCCAAAGTCCCAGAATAAGAAGGAAGAAGGTAATGTTAATTATCTTGAAACATGTTTTCTGCAGATTCTACAGATTCTTGGATCATAGACTCTGGAGCCACTAATCATGTTTGTTATTCCTTGCAGGGGTTCCAAGAAAGGAGAAGGCTGAGTAAGAATGAAATCAATTTGCGCTTGGGCAACGGAACGTTAGTGTCTGCAAGTGCAGTGGGAGATATTAGAATTTATTTGGATTCTAGAAAGCATTTAGATTTGATAGACGTTTATTATGTACCTCAATTTAAGAGGAATTTAATTTCAGTTTCTTGTTTGAATAAATTTGGATATTCAGTTACTTTTAATAAAGTTTTTATTATTAGTAAGAATGACAAAATTATTTGCCAAGGTACATTGGAAAACGGTCTATACTTTTTGCATAGAAATATCTCTCACTCGTTAGACACAGAATTAACGGAACCTAATCATAAAAGAGTAAAATTATCAATAGATGAAACCTAGGTCATATTAAACTTAATAGGATTAAAAGATTGGTATGTGACGGACCTTTAAGTGACTTAAAGGTTGATGATCTACCAACTTGTGAATCTTGTTTGGAAGGTAAAATGACCAAAAGGTCGTTCTCTGCCAAAGGTGCAAGAGCCACTGAATGTTTAGGATTGATACACACTGATGTATGTGGACCTATGAGCATTCAAGCTAGAGGTGGATATGAGTACTTCATCACCTTCACAGATGATTACTCGAGATTTGGTTATGCGTATCTCATGCGACATAAGTCGGATGCTTTTGACATGTTCAAAGCATTCAAAGCTGAAGTGGAAAATCAGCTTGAGAAACACATAAAAATCTTGAGATCTGTTTGTGGTGGAGAATATCTATCTGGTGAGTTTCAGCAATATCTTATTGATAATGGGATAGTTTCTCAGTTTTCTGCACCAGGTACACCTCAACAATGGGGTAGCAGAAAGGAGAAATAGAACTCTTTTGGATATGGTTAGGTCTATGTTGAGTTATTCAACACTTCCTATTTCTTTTGGGGATATGCTTTACAAACTGCTATATACATTCTAAACGATGTACCATCTAAGTCTGTTCCTAAAACACCGCATGAGTTGTGGACTGGGCGCAAGCCTAGTTTACAACACTTAAGGATATTTGGTTGTCCTGCGCATGTGTTAAAAGGAAAGACAGAAAGATGGAGTCCCGTTCGGAAACATGTATATTTGTAGGGTATCCAAAAGAAACTAAAGGATATTATTTCTATAGTCCTTCAGATCTTAAAGTATTTGTTTCGACAAATGCTAAATTTCTGGAAAAGGACTATATGAATGATTTTGTGCCTAGAAGTAGAATTGTCCTGAATGAGATGTCAGGAGATACAATTCCACGAGAGGTTACACAACCTAACCCAATTGTAAGTTCCGATCCAACACAAGATCAACAACCTACCATTCCTCGTCGTAGTGGGAGGGTTAGAACACAACCCGAAAGATACATCGGTCTGGGAGAATCAGTGGAGAATCTCCGGACGACGATGATCCCTACACGTACAAGAAGCTATGGAGGATGTTGATAGTCGCCATTGGCAAAAGGCAATGCAATCTGAGATTGAATCTATGTTCGATAACAAAGTCTGGTCCCTTGTAGACTTGCCTAAAGGGATAAAACCCATTGGGTGCAAGTGGGTATACAAGAGGAAAAGAGGTATGGATGGAAAGGTGGAAACCTTTAAAGCTAGATTGGTAGCTAAAGGGTATACACAGAAAGAAGGTATCGATTACGAGGAAACCTTCTCTCCTGTGGCCATGCTTAAATCCATTAGGATACTCTTATCCATTGCAGCATCTTTAGATCTAGAGATTTGGCAAATGGACGTCAAGACAGCTTTCCTTAATGGAAGTCTTGACGAAAGCATATACATGATGCAACCAGAAGGATTCATTGAAAAGGGCCAAATGGAAAAGGTATGCAAGTTGCAGAAATCCATATATGGATTAAAGCAAGCATCCAGATCCTGGAACATAAGGTTTGATCAAGCTGTCAAAGGTTTTGGATTTATTCAGAATCCTGACGAACCTTGTGTATGCAAAAGGATTAAAGGCGACAAGTTGGTTTTCCTGATTCTTTATGTTGATGATATACTACTCATTGGAAATGATGTAGGTGTATTGACATCAGTAAAAGAATGGTTAGCAAAACAATTTGATATGAAGGACTTAGGAGAAGCAAGTTTTATTCTAGGTATCCAAGTAATAAGGGATAGAAAGAATAGAACGATTGCATTATCCCAAGCTTCATACATAGACAAGATCTTGTCTAGGTTTTACATGCATGATTCCAAGAAAGGTATGTTACCTTTCAGACATGGAATCAAGCTTTCTAAGGAACAAGTTCCTAAGAATGAGCATGAAGAGCAATTCATGAGTAGAGTTCCATATGCCTCGGCAGTTGGAAGTCTCATGTATGCAATGCTCTGTACTAGACCAGATATTTGTTTTGCTGTTGGCATAGTTAGCAGGTTTCAATCGAAACCTGGTCCTGATCACTGGACGGTAGTCAAGCATATTTTCAAGTATCTCAAGAGAACGAGAGATAATATGCTTGTATACTCTTGAGGGGATTTGATTACCGTTGGGTATACAGATTCTGATTTCCAATCAGATTCTGACTCTGGAAAATCCACATCAGGGGCTGTGTTTACTATTGGAGGAGGAGCAGTCATATGGAGGAGTATCAAGCAATCTTGTATTGCTGATTCCACCATGGAAGCTGAGTATGTTGCTGCATGCGAGGCTGCCAAAGAGGCTGTTTGGCTCCGCCAATTCTTGATTGACTTGGAAGTGGTTCCTAGTGCGAACAAGCAGATCACTATCTACTGTGACAACATTGGAGCAGTGACTAATTCGAAAGAACCAAGAAAGAAAGTATCATCTTTTAAGGGAGATTGTTCAAAGAGGTGACGTGACGATTACCAAAATTGCGTCAGTAGAAAATCTAGCGGATCCCTTCACAAAGGCTCTACCTCAGAAGAGTTTCGATGGGCATCTAGAGAACATGGGCATGAGAGATATGACACATTTGCTATAGCGCAAGTGGGAGATTGTTAGGATTATGCTCAATAGCAAGAGTGTAATATTGTAATTAACAATCTTTTTCATATTAATAAAGTGATTTCTGGTTTAACAAAATCTTATAGCATTTATAGTTTAATATTATAATTGTCAAAGTAAATAATCATAAGGTCTAAAGACTATGATAAAAGAAGAATTGTTCGTACATCTGGATATGTATGAGGTAGACACAATTCTTTAGTTAGTCTTGAATAACGTTCACAACTTAAGTTAAAGGTTGGGCACCTTTATCTTGTTAAAGTTGTAGAATTCTTTTACTAGCATTTGAGTGGGATCAAATGAGATATGATGAGTCTAAATCATCGGAGTGTCTTCGAGTAAAAGAATCTAGTGCACTGGGTGCATTGAACATGATCACAATGAAAAGCTTTATCTAGAACCGTCAATAGATAATAGTCTTTTCATTATCAGGACAATCGGAGAGTCTTTCTTAATCCTGAGATAAATCATGGACTTATGGTTGCAAGTGATATCATTTAAGTTATCAATGAGTACGATTATATAGCATAGTCTATCCTCGATAGTTTGGTGATATTCATTTGTTAATCGATAGAGGACTTCATTATAGATATGGACATCGTGGCTCCATTTATTAAATGAGAGTATAATATCATCATATGGATGTTTTGAGGTAATTGGATATTAAATCTCAACGTTGAGTTTTCGATAGTGACTATTGAAAACATGGCTTCTGGACAAGTCAAAATATCCAAGTTCAAACGTGGTCATATGAGTAAATATGGTAACTTGGAGAGTTATAGGCGGTCTATGAACTCTGGCGATTACTGATATTAATCACGAGGATACACTATCTCCAACATGATTGTCTAGGGTATGAATGAGGAACATCTTCTTTTCTATCTTTATTTAAGAGTTCAATTTTAGCTCTTTAGTGGAATGAGTTAAAATTATGGATCGGACCTAAGTGAATCATTTGTTGATTGTGATTAGGTTATGTCTATTGAAGCTTAAATTTAGATAGCCCGCCAAGATCCCCAATCCACACGGACTTGCATGGATCACTTGATATATTCTACCGACCAATTATGGTCCATTTAGAATTGCATTTAATATATTAAGAATATAATTTGCACATTATTTATTTAATGGGCTGCTCAATTTATTAATATTTAATGAAAGCATGTGGGCTTGTTTCTTTTAGTAAGAATGGGTCTGGTTCACATGTGGGCTTTTTATTTAAAGTCCAATGGATTAAATGAAATAAGAAAATAATATATGGCCCATTTATTCAAGTGGGGCGGCAAGGTGTATTAATAAACCTAATATATTATTTGTTTCATTGTTAATTAAATAAGAATTAATTAATTTATTAATTAATTGTTTATTAAGAAACAAATCTTTTTCTGATCAGGAATATATTTCCTAGAGTTATACTATTGGTAGTAGTATACTAAAAGTAAAAGACTTGTTTGATAAGAAAATAAATAATTATTTTATTTATTTAATCAAATAAGAAGTCTTTTTTATTTAGTCAATAAAAGAATAAAATATCTATGAGTTGGATTAGGGTTGAAGTCTAAAGTATGATGGAAATAGGGTGCAACACAAACCTATTTTGGCATGTGATTTGCGGCAACCCTAGTCCCTTTTTGAGGAATTTTGGCAACCCTAAAGAAAGAGGAAGCAAATTTCGGCCACTATATATTACCACTTATAGAATTCGGCCACCCTAGTTGTTCATTGAGACAATTTTCTTCTTCTTCTCAATTCATAGAAAAGTATTATTTTTATTCTACTAAAACATAAAAGAGTGAATAGATTATTCTTTGATGGTACACTAATTGCTTGTTCATCAATAAGCTTGTGTGTACAACATCGATTTAGGTTCACGCGAGTTTCGATCATTAGATTGAGAACTCAAAAGTGACCGGAATAATCTTAGTCTTCTTTTGATTGTTTTGTGACTAACAAAAGAAAAAGAAAAGTTTGTTTGTCCATTCTCAGGTTTGCAATTCAAAGAAAAGGGAGACCACGCTCCTAGGTGATTCACGTTCGTGCTAGGATTGAAATTTTAGGTTACACAAAACCCTAGGTTTTGATCCAAAATCACTAGGTTGTGATAGTAGCGTGTAGTTCTTGTCTGACTTGTGCATTTCTTTTGCATTTGTCAACTCTGGGAGACATCATATCGAATGACAATACAATATTAGACCCATCTTACACTTGGACTTCTAGTGACGAAGATTCGGACGGAGCTGAGGTCGACAGTGGTATAGCTAATGTCGACCGAACGGTTACAGTCAAGGATCCGTCAAAAGTAGTTAATGTGAATATTAGAGGTATACTAGAGCGTGGTGGCATTCGCACCATAGTGAAGCCGGTTGATCTTGAATAAAGGAATGATGCGGAGGCATCTACATCCGGTCGTTTGATGGATGTTTTAGATGGTAGCTCGGCAAGTCTGATTACTTAGGATAGTTTAGATGGTTTGCGGACAATTTATGGTATTCCAAAGTCGGTCGAATTACGTGCTCCGCTGGAACATGAACGAGCGGACTGGGATATGCCCGACTGGACATATTTTTACGAGTACACTTTACGCCTAGGTTTTAGATTCCCGATTCCCTTGTTGGTACGACAACTATTGACGTATTATGACATTGCTCCTGGTCAACTGATGCCAAACAGTTAGAGAATATTGCTGAGCCTGACAGTTTTACGAGAGAAATATAATATCGACTTTGGGTTGGGGTGTATCTTGCACAACTACTATTTAAAAGAGCATGTAGGCGACCAAGGTCGTTACATACTGATACCCAGAAATTTTTCCAATCGACTTATTATCGATACGACCACAAATGATCGGCATTGGAAGGACACCTTTTTCTTTGCTAAAGGTCCACCCGTTGATGGTCCTTGGGGGCAATCTTAGTATGTCCTGCGAAAAGTTTGGAATCGAAAAGGTTAGTGTCGTCTGACTCTCCATTGTTTTAGAATATTCGTTCCCTGAAATCTTACGATATTTAGTAATGTTTTATGTAGACATCAAGCGTGCAGACAATGACGTGTCGAGCGACAACGCATCAGCGCTCACTGAACAAATATTACGCATCCCTGCTAAAGATAGAAGTTGTAAAGCATTGCTTGTGGATGGTAAGCTTAGGCTTAGCAGTCTGTGGCGATGGTCTACTTTGAATAGAACGCAGGAGCTGTAGGGAAAAATACCGTAGTACACGCAGCGGAAGCGAGACTAAAAAATTGATTTAGTATAGTTTTAAAATTTTTCCTTTTTATGAACCTTAACCCTTTAATTAATTAAGCATACATATAAACCAACAAAAGAAGAATACCTTTTGTCGCGTGATCCGATTGACTTACATCGATGGTAATCCGTAAGATCTTCAATCCTAGCACGAACGTGAATCACCTAGGAGCGTGGTCTCCCTTTTCTTTGAATTGCAAACCTGAGAATGGATAAACAAAGTTTTCTTTTTCTTTTGTTAGTCACAAAACAATCAAAAGAAGACAAAGATTATTCCGGTCACTTTTGAGTTCTCAATCTAATGATCGAAACTCGCGTGAACCTAATTCGATGTTGTACACACAAGCTTATTGATGAACAAGCAATCAGTGTACCATCAAAGAATAATCTCTTCTCTCTTTTATGTTTAGTAGAATAAAAATAATCCTTTTCTATGAATGAGAGAAGAAGAAGAAAAATTGAATCATTCTCAACCAAGGTGGCCAAATTCTATATGTGGTATTATATAGGTGGCCAAAATTTTGCTTCCTCTTCTATTTAGGGTTGCCGAAATCTTCCCTAAAATGGGACTAGGGGTTGCCGCAAAAATCACATACCAAAAAGGGTTTGTGTTGCACCCTAATTTCCATCAACCTTTAGACTTCAAACCCTAATCCAACTCCAGATATTTTTATTCTTTTATTGACTAAATAAAAAGGACTTCTTATTGATTAAATAAATAAAATAAATATTTATTTCTTATCAAACAAGTCTTTTACTTTTAGTATACTACTACCAATAGTATAACTTTAGGAAATATATTTCCTGATCAGAAAAAGATGTTTTAATTAAACAATTAATTAAACAATTAATTAATTCTTATTTAATTAAAACAATGAAACAAAATAATATATTAGGTTAATATTTACACCTTGCCGCCCCACTTATATAAATGGGCCATATATTATTTTCTTATTTCATTTAATCCATTGGACTTTAAATAAAAAGCCCACATGTGAACCAGACCTATTCTTACTAAAAGAAACAAGCCCACATGCCTTTCATTAATATATTAATATAATTGAGCAGCCCATTAAATAAATAATGTGCAAATTATATTCTTAATATATTAAATGAAATTCTAAATGGACCCATAAATTGGTCCGGTAGAATATATCAAGTGATCCATGCAAGTCCGTGTGGATTGGGGATCTTGGTGGGCTATCTAAATTTAAGCTTCAATAGACATAACCTAATCACAATCAACAAATGATTCACTTAGGTCCGATCCATTAATTTTAACTCATTCCACTAAAGAGCTAAAATTGAACTTTTAAATAAAGATAGAATAAGAAGATGTTCCTCATTCATACCCTAGACAATCATATAGGAGATAGTGTATCCTCGTGATTAATATCAGTAATCGCCAAGAGTTTATAAACCGCCTATTACTCTCCAAGTTACCATATTTACTCATATGACCACGTTTTGAACTTGGATATTTTGACTTGTCCAGAAGCCATGTTTTCAATAGTCACTATCGAAAATTCAACGTTGAGATTTAATATCCAATTACCTCAAAACATCCATATGATGATATTATACTCTCATTTAATAAATGGAGCCACGATGTCCATATCTATAAATGAAGTCCTCTATCGATTAACAAATGAATATCACCAAACTATCGAGGATAGACTATGCTTTATAATCGTACTCATTGATAACTCAAATGATATCACTTGCAACCATAAGTCCATCATTTATCTCAGGATTAAGATAGACTCTCCGATTGTCCTGATAATGAAAAGACTATTATCTATTGACGGTTCTAGATAAAGCTTTTCATTGTGATCCAGTTCAATACACCCAGTGTACTAGATTCTTTTACTCGAAGACACTCCGATGATTTTAGACTCATCATATCTCATTTGATCCCACTCAAATGCTAGCAAAAGAATTCTACAACTTTAACAAGATAAAGGTGCCCAACCTTTAACTTAAGTTGTGAACGTTATTCAAGACTAACTAAAGAATTGTGTCTACCTCAGACATATCCAGATGTACGAACAATTCTTCTTTTCTCATAGTCATTAGACCTTATGATTATTTACTTTGACAATTATAATATTAAACTATAAATGCTATAAGATTTGTTAAACCAGAAATCACTTTATTAATATGAAAAGATTGTCAATTAAAACATTACACTCTTGCTATTGAGCATAATCCTAACAGGAGCCGTATCCTCTAGTGAAGGATTTCTGTCTTATTTTTGGATTAGAAGGAGTCTTGAAATTCTTGGGTGTAAAATAATTTTTTTGTCGCCTATTACTGACACTGAACGTCGTTTCGCAGTGATGTCGATGTCGAATACAAAGATGTACCTGCCGGATAAGGGCAACGCCATGCAGCGTTTGAGGGATGATCTCGCCAAGAAGCGGGCGGCAAAAAAGAATAAGGCGGTCGACAAATCAAAGGAAGATGCTCCTGCTGTACCTGAGCATATTTATACTTCATCTCCTAAGCGCAACCTGGGACGGAAGAGGCAGAGGAAGGACTCAACTATCGAGGTTGGGCCAAGCTCAAAGAAAAAGGCTGTTGAAGTTTTTGAGCCTGACTCATCGATGATATTACAGTCCTCCAGAATTTCATCGTTTGGTGAGCCGACCAGATTTCTTGAGAAGTCGAGCGAATTTCTTCTCTCTTCTGATGAAGAGATCATGAAGAAGAGGAAAACGGATGATGTCTTCAACATAAGCATCCTTTCAGCGTTCCAAGTAAATTGATTATTTTGATTTGTCGTCTCGACTCATTACCAATCATTTCATCTTGATATTTATGACATTTTTCCTGCAAGCTTTGCAGGCACAATTGCATCTCCGATATAGGTACAAGTTGGTTAGTGACAAGTGTGCGAAGTTTAAAAAGGCGAACGACACTCTCAGGGAAGACAAGGCCAAGGTTGATGCTAACTTGAAGGACCTAGAGCAGAAAGTTTCTGTTCTAGAGAACAATCTGAAGGGCCTGGAGGAGGAGAGGGATCGTTACCGCGAGGAGTCGACAAAGGCTAAGGCAATTGTCGTCGAGAAGGAATGCCTTGTCACTAACTTGGAAGATCAACTCACGTCGATTGCATCTGCGGCGATGTGCAAAGCAAGGGCGGAGATATTTAAAGAATATTTATCAGGTGAGCATATCAATTGGAACCGTGAGGAAATGCAGGAGGTGATCGACACCTACAAGGAGATGCTCAGGCTTGAGGGATCTTCACCTGAAGAGGAAGCAGGTGAGACGACAAGACCCTCGATGACACTACAAGCCCAAACGACAATGTTGCTGATCCACCAGCTAATTGATGCTACCAACTTTTTGTAATATATATATTTTTAAAAAAATTATTTCGCTATAATTTGGTTCATGTATGTGTGGATGATTGATCGACTTGACCTTTATTTTAATGCCTCGTTGAATGAATTATATTTTGTCTTTATATTGTGAAAACGATACGACCAATATATAATGGGGTTTACACAATGACAACATTTAATTATATGAGATAAGCTTGTAGACTCATGCTCATATATAAGTTGATCGACATGATACATTTGATGTGATGTTTCAGACAAGTGGAGGTCGCATACATGCGGTCTATAAGTAATCCATTGTCGATGACTGTTATTGAAAATTGCGTGCATGCATTTTATATATTAAAGAATAGTTCCATGTACACGTGTTATGAGGTCGACAGGAATTTATATATATTCGCAAACATGCGTTAAGTGGTGGACAAGACCTTTTACATAGGAATTTCGCGTACATGCGTTATGTGGTCGACAAAACTTTTTTCATAGAAATTTCACATAAATGCGTTATGTGGTCGACAAGACCTTTTACATAGGAATTTCGCATACATACGTTATGTGGTCGACAAGACCTTTTACATAGGAATTTCACGTACATGCATTATGTGGTAGACAAGACCTTTTACATAGGAATTTCGCATACATGGGTTATGTGGTCGACAAGACCGTGCATATGGATAGTTCGCATTCATGCGTTATGTGGTCGACATATGTCATTTGAATCGTCGTTTGAATCGACGTTTATCCCCATTATTATTTCCCCACTCTTAATATGTGTTCATCGAGTTAGGATATTGAGAGTTGTGGTTGTAGATGTCGATTTGATATAGACTTCGATTCATAGATATCTAAAATGAGGACGTGCTTGTCGAAGTCGACAGCTCGTAAAGCATGGTGTGATATATATAGATAAACGCTTCTGTTTTTTTTTTTTTTTTGGTGAGCTCAGTTCTACACTTAGTTGCACTAAGTTTTCATCATTGCTTCTTGGTCGATTCGTTAGTTTTGAAATGTCGATGAAATGGACAAGTAATATAATGGAAAATATTTATGGAAATAGCGAGTTTAGAAATGGTACTATTTTAGATGTAGAGCGTTCCAACTGTTGTGTAGTTCTCGACCATCGAGTCCACGTAATTTGTATGCTCCTCGTCCGACTACATCTGTTATTTAATATGGACTTTCCCATGTCGGCCACAATTTTCCAGCGCCTTCTTCCCTCGTGTTTTGAAAGACTCGTCGTAGTGCCCAGTCGTTGACCTTGAAAACTCTAGCGCGTACTTTTTTGTTGTAGTGTCGGGCGACTTGCTGCTGGTACGACTGGATCCTTAAAGCGGCACGGTCTCGACGTTCGTCTAGATGATCAAGTTCAAAATCGAGCTCCAAGTTATTTTGTTGTTCGTTTGGGTTTTCATTTTGAGCGGTCGCGAGCCGTGTCTCTATCGGGATGACTGCTTCTGAACCGTAGACTAGTGAGAAGGGAGTTTCACCAGTCGACCGTCGAGGCGTAGTTCTGTACGACCACAGTATTTCTAGCAGTTTTTCTGCCCACTCGCTTTTTTCTACCTCCAGTCGTTTCTTTAATGTATTGACGATTGTTTTGTTAGTCGACTCTACTTGTCCATTGGCTTAGGGATATCGTGGAGTTGAGAAGCTTAGCTTGATTCCATATTTGTCGTAGAAATTCTTGAAGTCGTACGAAATGAATTGGGATCCATTGTCGGTCACTATTTCCCATGGTACTCCAAACCTGCAAATTATATTCTTCCATACGAAGTCACGTACCTCAATGTCGCGCACTTGTTGATATGCTTCGACTTCGACCCATTTGGTGAAGTAATCCATTAGGACTAGCATGTAGACGACGCCGCCAGGTGCTGCAGGGAGTTTACCTACAATATCCATTCCCCATTTCATAAAAGGCCAAGGGGCCGAAATTGAATTCAATATACCTAGGGGAAGATGTGATACGGGTGCAAATCGTTGGCACTTGTCGCACGACTTCACATGATTTTGAGAATCAGTCCGCACTGTCGGCTAGTAATATCCTACTGTGATGGCTCTGTTTGACAGACTGCGGGCGCTAGAATGATTTTCGCATTCCTTGTACTGAAGGCTCTTCAAGACGTCGTATGCTTTTCGGGGGGAAACGCATCTCAAGTAGGGTCCTGTGAATGACTTTCTGTAAAGTTTGCCATATAAGATGCAGAATTTTGTGGCTTTTGCTTTGATCTTCCTTGCTTCGGATCTATCATCTGGTAGGATGTCGGCCTGTAGGTAATTGAATATGGGCTCCATCCAGTTTCTCACATGGTCGACTGGTGCAAGTACTTCTATTTCTTGAATTGTTAGAGTTGCAAGACTCACAATTGGTATCGACTTCGAACTAGTTGTAGTCATCGAACCAAGACTCACTAATGCGTCTGCTCGAGCATTCTCTGATTTGGGTATCTGTTCGATCTTAAATTCATCGAAGGTCGACTGAAGTTGTTTGGCTTTAACTAGGTAAGCCGACATCCTTTGGTCTCTCGCTTCATAAGTGCCATTCATCTATCGAACGACTAATTAAGAATCGCTTAAAACTTGAATCTTTTTAATGTCCAGGCTTTTTGCGAGGTCTAGTCCAGCAATCAAGGCTTCGTATTCGGCTTCATTGTTTGTCGCTTGGAATTCACAGTGGATCGACTGTTCCAATATGTCCCCCTTGTGGGGATTTGAGCACTAGTGGGCCTTTGATATTGCTAGAACCATCGATCGACAATGTCCATTTTCCAGTGCCAGTAGTCTCCGTAAGGGCTACTAACTCTTTTTCAGCTTGCACATTTTCACAAGGGGTAAAGTCTGCAATGAAGTCAGCTAATACATGTGATTTCATTGCCGATCTTGGATGGAAGCTGATGTCGTATTCGCTAAGTTCCACGGCCCATTTCGTCAGTCGACCTGAAAGTTCTGGTTTATGAAGTATATTTTTTAAATGGTAAGTAGTCAGTACCTTAATCGAGTGGCACTGGAAATATGGTCTGAGTTTGCGTACTGCTACGATGAGAGCTAGCGCAAGTTTCTCCAGTCGATTGTACCTAGTCTCGGCATTGAGTAAAGTTTTGCTTACGTAGTAGACTGGGTGTTGACTGTTATTTTCCTCCCGAACAAGTACGGCACTTACTGCTGTGTCAAACATCGCCAAATATAAGAGTAGTGTTTCGTTGTCCTTAGGTATTAATAGTAGTGGGGGCGACTTCAAGTAGGCTTTCAAGTCTTGTAACGCTTTTTTGCATTCGTCGTTCCACTCAAATGTCTTGTTTTTCTTGAGGGTGTTAAAAAATGGAAGGCACCTTTCGGACGACTTTGAGATGAACCGGCTCAGTGCTGCTACACGACCAGTAAGTTTTTGTACGTCTTTGATGCATCTAGGTGACTCGATGTTTTCAATCGACCGTATTTGATCCAGATTAGCTACGACACCTCTTTGGGTGACCAGATAGCCTAGAAACTTCCCTGAAGATACACCAAAAGAACATTTAGTAGGGTTAAGTTTCATACCGTATTCGTCGAGTACGTCGAACGACTGTCTGAGATGGTCTAAGTGTTGTTAAGCGATTAAGGACTTGACCAACATGTCGTCGATATAGACCTCCATTGTCGATCCGAGCATCTTGACGAACATTTTGTTGACTAGCCTTTGATAGGTTGCACCTGCATTTTTTAAACCAAAGGCATTACTTTGTAACAAAATGTACGTCGTTCGGTGATGAATGCTGTTTTCTCTTGGTCGTCTGGGTGCATCAGGATTTAGTTGTAGCCGGAATAGGCGTTCATAAAACTCAGAAGTTCGTGGTCTGCAGTCGCATCGACTAACATGTCGATGTGAGGTAGCGGGAAAGAATCCTTGGGACATGCTTTGTTGAGGTCCGTGAAGTCGATGCAGACTCGCCATTTCCTGTTCTTCTTTTTTACTACCACGACGTTTGCTAACCAGTCGGGGTATTTTACTTCTCTCATGGATCCGATGTCGTACAACTTCTGGATCTCATCGTTGATCACCTTGTTTCTTTCTGGAGCGAACTTTCTTCGCTTTTGTTTTACCGGTTGGTAATCTAGGTCGACCTGTAGTTGGTGAACGATTACTTCTGGATCGATGTCGACCATATATGAGTGTGTCCAAGCGAAGCTGCTGCGTCGTTCCTGCAGAAATTCAATCAGTTGCTTGCGAATGTCGCTCGGTAATTTGGACCCAATTTAGACTTTATGGTCAGGATGGACCGGATCGATCGACACCTCGTCGAGTTCTTCCATATTTGGCTTGTTTTGCGTCGACTCGACTTTGGCATCCTGTAATTGCTATAAATCCTGTCTCTTCTTTTTTATTGCATTCTGGTAGCATTCCCTAGCAGCTCTTTGTTCCTTTTTAATCTCTTTAACTCCCCATTTGGTTAGGAACTTGATCATCTGATGGTATGTCGATGGGATTGCCTTCAACTCATGTATCCAGGGTCTGCCAAGGATGGCGTTGTATGGGGACTGGCAATCGAGCACTAAGAAGTTGATGTATAGGTTAACACCTTCGGCGTAGACTGGTAAAACGATTTCTCCCAGAGTACTCTTCTTCTCTCCGCTGAAGCCTGTCAGCATGATCGTTCGATGACTGAGTTTGGATTCGTCAACCTGCATTTCTCGTAGAGCACTATTAAACAAAATATTACAAGAACTACCATTTTCGACTAGAATGCGTTTTGTTAGACAATTTGCAATATGTAAAGAAATAACTAAAGCATCATGGTGAGGAGAAAACAAATCTGATTTATCTGTCGATTTAAAGGTGACAGTTTCGTTGACTTTGGATGGGTGCTCCCGGTTTGGTTGAATCTCTGCGTTCGACACTTGTCATGTGTGTCTCTTAGCTGCCGAGTAGCTTACACCACTAACTCCAGATCCCTCTGAGATGCAGTTGATTACTCTATCTTGCCTGGGTGGTTTTGGAGGGTTGTCGACTGTATCGGTATGCCTCTGGTCATCGCGTCTTGCATAAGTTTGTTTTCCTTTATCTGTTAAGAACTCGTGAAGGTGTCCCTGTTTTAGGAGTTCTGCAACTTCGTATTTGAGGGCGATACAATCTTCCGTGCGATGACCATGATCTCCATGAAATTTGCATCGAAGCTTGGGGTCTCGATGTTCGGGGAGTGCGTTCATCTTCCGTGGCCACTTAACAGTCTTGCCCATTTCTTTCATTATTGCTACGAGGTCGACTGGTTCGATGCTGAGGTTATATTCTGGTGCTTCGACTCGTGGTCGACTGGACCTTGCGTTGCCATGCCCATATGAATTTTTCTCGTTGGAACCCTCATGTCTTGACTGGGTATTTCTTCTGTCGTTCGTTGGGTATGGTTCTGGCCTTTTGTCGTTAGACTTTTTGTGTACTCGATCATTTCGTCGACCTCCATAATAGCTACTATTGGCTTTTCCAACGAAGTTTGCCACATCTTCTTCCCATTTGATTTGGGCCCACGCTTTTGCCAGTACATCTTCCATAGTCCTGCATGGATATTTAGTGAGTTCTTTATACAGGTCGGAATCAAACCTGAGGCCTTTCCTAAATGCATAGATGGCGGTCGCTTGATTGCAATGTGGGATTTGTACTTTCTCTCTGTTGAAGCGTCCGACATATGTCCTTAAATTTTTGCCAGGTCGTTGAGTTATCGTATAGAGGTCGTCCGACTATTTTTCCAGCTTACGGCTGCTTGCAAATTGCTCCACGAACGTGTCCGTCAGCTGCGCAAAAAAATCAATTGAATTATTAGGCAAATTAGTATACCATTGTAAAGCGGGGCCACTGAGGCTAGATCCGAAGGCTTTGCACATACACGCTTCTCTCAGGTCGCGTGAAATTGCAGCAGTAAACATTCTCTGCTTGTACTGTGGTATATGGTCATCCGGATCTGTAGTCCCCTTATATTGTTTCATGTTTGGGAAGTTGAACTTCTTGGGCATCTCGATGAGAGCAATTGCGTCGACGAAGGGCGAGTCAGCAAAGCTGTTGGCTGTGCTTTTCTTAATGGGAGCTGGGACTCCTAGGATTCTTTGGATGAGAGCCTCCATTTCTGCAAACCTGTGAGAGAATTCCAGGTTAGCGGACAAATGTAAGTTGGGCCCGGGTTTTACCAATCCGGGTGTCGACTGGAGTGACGCGGTTATCCTATGGACATTATCTGTGAAAGTTCTCAAAATACTCGGGGTGTGTTTATCAATATAAAGCTAGAGGGGGGGTGAATAGATTTTATCTAATTGTTACCCAATTTTCGCATGCAAGTCAATTTTACGAAAATACCCCTAGCAAGTCAATAATACATACAAGTGTAATAAGATGCGGAAATAGTAAATGACACTTGATGTTTACGTGGAAAACCCAACCACTGGGAAAAACCACGGGCTGTTAAGTGCGCCACACTCGGACCTCGAAATCCACTATATGAAAAGACGGTTACACCCTCAAGTGATTCTCGGACACTCACCCTAGATAACCTCAGGCTATGGACACTACCAATCGCCACTCTTGGTTCAATCCCTAGTGATATCCCCTGATACACTACTCTTGGCGTGAGCACCCTCTAATCTACCACGCGGGCCTTTTATAGCGGCTCTAGTCCAATTTGCTTGAGGCCTAAGCACACTTAGCCCCAAGACTTCAATCTCTCAAAAGAGATGCACAACCCTATGTGAATATGTATGAATATTCAATTAATGCAATAAGAGCTAGGGTACTCTAAATGCTTACCTAGGATTATAAGATGACAATATAATCAATCCTAGATATCACATATAGCTATATGACATGGCATATAACTTTAGCTAAGTAAAGGATAACCAATCCTAGATACAAAGCTATCATATAAAACCCACAAACATTCAAAGGATTAACTAGTTGATTAAAAAACAATCTATCAACCTAGTTATCAATACATCACACAAGAATGTTCATGGCATAGCTTTTAGGCAATAATGACCTAATCAAATAAGCTATGAAAACTAATCTCAATCAATAAATGAGATCAATTAGCTAGATGGCATATGAACATTAAAACCTAGCTAACAAATAAAAACCCAATCAACACATAATCTCAATCTTATATGTAGAAATTAATCTAAACACATATAAGTAAAATATGAGATAAAATTGATAAGTAGAAACACTAATTATGTAAGATAAAAGTGTTCAACAAATCATACCATGTGTGTTGAAGAAGTCCCATGCATTAGCATATGCTAGATGATCCTAGATGATGCTTAGATGAAGATTTATGCATGTGGGAATGGGTTTAGAGAGATAAAGATATGATCTTTAAGCTTTCTCTCTCAAGTCTCTCTAAATATCTCTCTAGGGTTCTTATAATCAAAGACTTGTATTCTGAACCAGAGATAAGGATGTATTTATAGAGACCAAAAACAGGGCAGGTGAAAATACAATTTTGCCCTTGAAACGCACCGATCGGCGGTTTCATTCGGCGGCCAGGCCGCCGAACTGAACCGCCGAATGGCTCCCGTGTGGAACAGGGGAACTTCGGCGACTTCATTCGGCGGTTTGGAAACCGCCGATCCCAACCGCCGTTTTGGACCCGAGAGATATATTTCAATCAGGTCTCATTCGGCGGTTTCGAACGGCGGCAAGGCCGCCGAACGTAACCGCCGATTCACCAAAAATGGTGAAACCAAGGAGAAGCCAAAGGCATCTCCACCGGCGATCATCGCGCAAATCAAAGCACATTACCGTGCACGCGCGGACGTTTCCGAACATCCTTAGGGAAACGAATTACTCCACACTAAAAGCTAACATACATGAAGTGCAAGTGTGGGTATTGAATGCATCCTAATGCCTAACATGTCATGGCATTATCGTATAACAAGATGCAATCAATTCAACATGCAAGAAGAGATATTGAATAAATCAATAAAGCACAATGCACACAAAATATAAACACACCATACAAGAATAAGAGTTATGCATGTTGTGTGTGTGTGTGCAACTATATCTCTTCAAGCCAATGTAAGCACTAGATATATACCTTTGGTGCTTGTCCTATTGAGGTCTTGGAAAGGGTCTTGATCTTCAACAAACACCTAGACTACCCTTACAACCAAACCCCAACATGTGGTTTGACCACGAAATAAGCCAATCAATAATGGGAATCCTTACAATCTCCCCCTTTGGCTATTTCGTGACAAAACCACCACTCACATTGATTCCTCACAACATAATAGAAACTACGGGTCTACAATGATTTTCTACTTTACAAAGAGATAAGATAAATGGTCTTGAAGTCTTCAATCTCAAGTAGAACAATCAATCCATGAAAGCACAGTTTCTATACTTTCCAATATAAGAAAAGGTGAGATGAATCAAGTGAGATAAAACAAGCTTTTGCATTTAAGAATTTAAGTACAACATCATGCAATGTATGAATGTGCAAATGCTCCCCCTCAAAGGGTTACTCCCCCTCAATTAGTATTCTCCCCAACATGCACAATTGCTACTACAATTTGCAACTCCCCTTACCACAACATACTCCCCCTTTTTGTCATGATATAGACAAGGGAGTAATCCCCAACCGGGTCACTCAAGGCAAAGAGAGTTAGTAGCATTCTAGTATATGCATAATCAATATAAGTCACTTTATGCAATCTCAAATTTATTGGAGAGAAACAAGGAGATTTATTTAAATAAAATGTGTGAATCAAAAAATTGCTTTGCATACAAGACATGTAGCATTTAAGTCCAAAATATCATGGTATTTGGCAAAGCAAATGACAAAGGTTTTCAATATGAATTCAAACCAATTTCACCAATGTCAAGAGAGAAGCAAGGATATAGGTTTTCATTGATTTCAATTTAAGAACAACTATATCCAACTTTATAAGCTAAACATGTCATGAGCGACTTTGCACCCTACTTGATTTTTCCGGATAAGATATCCGTATGATAGTAGACATGTTCAACCAATAAAGAAGAGAGACATTTGGATTGTAAAATCCTTGAATGGATATAAGATCCTTTTTCATTTGAGTCTCATAAGCTTTTTCACACATTATTTGCAGTTAAGAAATGCAATCATCAAAACATGCTTTTAAGATTAGCATTTAGCATGTCATTTTAGCATCATCATGTCATGGAGATCATTATAGGTCATTCAAATTAAATCCTATGTAAATATCTCCTAGTCCAAAAATGCATGTTTGAACATAAATATGACATGGATTGCAATACAAGCATTGATCACACTTATTGAATAGAAAATATGTATACATAGTGTAACCAAGCTAACTCAAGCAACAAAAAGAGAAGCATAAGATATTTCAAATTTTTGCAAGTGACTAGATGCAAAATAGCTCTCTTTGCTTAAGTTCCCCATATGGGGTCAAATATCCACACCACTTCAATGAAGGGCATGTGGTTTAAAAGACTTACCAAGTCCATAGGACCTAGTTGAACCTATTTGAGACATGTTTGTCTCGTAGCAAGCGGGTTCGTCTTTTCTAATCCACTTAGGTGCCTCAAAAACATACCTAGTGGTCATAGGTTCTAGAGTTCTAGATGGCAAAGAATCATGCAAATGATTTTCTTCCTTTTTAAGGACATGCATCTTAGCTCTAGCCTTTTTCTTTTCAATCATGCATATAAGATTACATATTTAAATGTAATGCAAGCAACTTGGTCTAACATGACCAACAATACCACACAAAAGACAAGAGGAGATAAGGTTAGGAATTATACCATTCCCTTGAGCATGCAAAAGTGCTTTCCCTTGTCGTTGTGGTTGTCTTGGTAGTTGGATAGGATCTCTCCTCCTTTGATGATGACCAAGACAAAGTTGCTTGCTCGGTTGAGCTTGCATGATTGAACACTTCCCTATTAAGATCGTAGGTTGAGGGAAGATAGCCTTCTTGGTTGGTTAGACCAAGATTGAGGAAGGCTTGGGCTTGAAGCTCTTTGGTGATGTGAGCAACGCCCTTTCATCTTCGTCTCCTCTCTCTCCTTAGAGGGACATCTCCTCATCGGAGTCATTTTCTTCTCTCATAAAATCACTCATAGTGTTTGCGTTGAATGAATGCAAATGAGAAGAATGCAAGATGTATGTCAAAAACAATAATCATACAAAATGCACAACACACCAAAAATGAGCTAGGATCACCTAAGTATATCTAGGAACCCGCTCTGATACCAATTGAAAGTTCATAAAATACTCGAGGTGTGTTTATCAATATAAAGCTAGAGGGGGGGTGAATAGATTTTATCTAATTATTACCCAATTTTCGCATGCAAGTCAATTTTACGAAAATACCCCTAGCAAGTCAATAATACATACAAGTGTAATAAGATGCGGAAATAGTAAATGACATTTGATGTTTACGTGGAAACCCAACCACTGGGAAAAACCACGGGCTGTTAAGTGCGCCACACTCGGACCTCGAAATCCACTATATGAAAAGACGGTTACACCCTCAAGTGATTCTCGGACCCTCACCCTAGATAACCTCAGGCTATGGACACTACCAATCGCCACTCTTGGTTCAATCCCTAGTGATATCCCCTGATACACTACTCTTGGCGTGAGCACCCTCTAATCTACCACGCGGGCCTTTTATAGCGGCTCTAGTCCAATTTGCTTGAGGCCTAAGCACACTTAGCCCCAAGACTTACTTCTCTATGAAGAGAAACAACCCTATGTGAATATGTATGAATATTCAATTAATGCAATAAGAGCTAGGGTACTCTAAATGCTTACCTAGGATTATAAGATGACAATATAATCAATCCTAGATATCACATATAGCTATATGACATGGCATATAACTTTAGCTAAGTAAAGGATCACCAATCCTAGATACAAAGCTATCATATAAAACCCATAAACATTCAAAGGATTAACTAGTTGATTAAAAACAATCTATCAACCTAGTTATCAATACATCACACAAGAATGTTCATGGCATAGCTTTTAGGCAATAATGACCTAATCAAATAAGCTATGAAAATAATCTCAATCAATAAATGAGATCAATTAGCTAGATGGCATATGAACATTAAAGCCTAGCTAACAAATAAAAACCCAATCAACACATAATCTCAATCTTATATGTAGAAATTAATCTAAACACATATAAGTAAAATATGAGATAAAATTGATAAGTAGAAACACTAATTATGTAAGATAAAAGTGTTCAACAAATCATACCATGTGTGTTGAAGAAGTCCCATGCATTAGCATATGCTAGATGATCCTAGATGATGCTTAGATGAAGATTTATGCATGTGGGGATGGGTTTAGAGAGATAAAGATATGATCTTTAAGCTTTCTCTCTCAAGTCTCTCTAAATATCTCTCTAGGGTTCTTATGATCAAAGACTTGTGTTCTGAACCAGAGATAAGGATGTATTTATAGAGACCAAAAACAGGGCAGGTGAAAATACAATTTTGCCCTTGAAACGCACCGATCGGCGGTTTCAGTCGGCGGCCAGGCCGCCGAAATGAACCGCCGAATGGCTCCCGTGTGGAACAGGGGAACTTCGGCGACTTCATTCGGCGGTTTGGAAACCGCCGATCCCAACCGCCGTTTTGGACCCGAGAGATATATTTCAATCAGGTCTCATTCGGCGGTTTCGAACGGCGGCAAGGCCGCCGAACGTAACCGCCGATTCACCAAAAATGGTGAAACCAAGGAGAAGCCAAAGGCATCTCCACCGGTGATCATCGCGCAAATCAAAGCACATTACTGTGCACGCGCGGACGTTTCCGAACATCCTTAGGGAAACGAATTACTCCACACTAAAAGCTAACATAAATGAAGTGCAAGTGTGGGTATTGAATGCATCCTAATGCCTAACATGTCATGGCATTATCATATAACAAGATGCAATCAATTCAACATGCAAGAAGAGATATTGAATAAATCAATAAAGCACAATGCACACAAAATATAAACACACCATACAAGAATAAGAGTTATGCATGTTGTGTGTGTGTGTGCAACTATATCTCTTCAAGCCAATGTAAGCACTAGATATATACCTTTGGTGCTTGTCCTCTTGAGGTCTTGGAAAGGGTCTTGATCTTCAACAAACACCTAGACTACCCTTACAACCAAACCCCAACATGTGGTTTGACCACGAAATAAGCCAATCAATAATGGGAATCCTTACATATACCATTCCCTTGAGCATGCAAAAGTGCTTTCCCTTGTCGTTGTGGTTGTCTTGGTAGTTGGATAGGATCTCTCCTCTTTTGATGATGACCAAGACAATGTTGCTTGCTCGGTTGAGCTTGCATGATTGATCACTTCCCTATTAAGATCGTAGGTTGAGGGAAGATAGCCTTCTTGGTTGGTTAGACCAAGATTGAGGAAGGCTTGGGCTTGAAGCTCTTTGGTGATGTGAGCAACGCCCTTTCATCTTCGTCTCCTCTCTCACCATAGAGGGACATCTCCTCATCGGAGTCATTTTCTTCTCTCACAAAATCACTCATAGTGTTTGCGTTGAATGAATGCAAATGAGAAGAATGCAAGATGTATGTCAAAAACAATAATCATACAAAATGCAAAAACACACCAAAATGAGCTAGGATCACCTAAGTATATCTAGGAACCCGCTCTGATACCAATTGAAAGTTCTCAAAATACTCGGGGTGTGTTTATCAATATAAAGCTAGAGGGGGGTGAATAGATTTTATCTAATTGTTACCCAATTTTCGCATGCAAGTCAATTTTACGAAAATACCCCTAGCAAGTCAATAATACATACAAGTGTAATAAGATGCGGAAATAGTAAATGACACTTGATGTTTACGTGGAAAACCCAACCACTGGGAAAAACCACGGGCTGTTAAGTGCGCCACACTCGGACCTCGAAATCCACTATATGAAAAGACGGTTACACCCTCAAGTGATTCTCGGACACTCACCCTAGATAACCTCAGGCTATGGACACTACCAATCGCCACTCTTGGTTCAATCCCTAGTGATATCCCCTGATACACTACTCTTGGCGTGAGCACCCTCTAATCTACCACGCGGGCCTTTTATAGCGGCTCTAGTCCAATTTGCTTGAGGCCTAAGCACACTTAGCCCCAAGACTTCAATCTCTCAAAAGAGATGCACAACCCTATGTGAATATGTATGAATATTCAATTAATGCAATAAGAGCTAGGGTACTCTAAATGCTTACCTAGGATTATAAGATGACAATATAATCAATCCTAGATATCACATATAGCTATATGACATGGCATATAACTTTAGCTAAGTAAAGGATAACCAATCCTAGATACAAAGCTATCATATAAAACCCACAAACATTCAAAGGATTAACTAGTTGATTAAAAAACAATCTATCAACCTAGTTATCAATACATCACACAAGAATGTTCATGGCATAGCTTTTAGGCAATAATGACCTAATCAAATAAGCTATGAAAACTAATCTCAATCAATAAATGAGATCAATTAGCTAGATGGCATATGAACATTAAAACCTAGCTAACAAATAAAAACCCAATCAACACATAATCTCAATCTTATATGTAGAAATTAATCTAAACACATATAAGTAAAATATGAGATAAAATTGATAAGTAGAAACACTAATTATGTAAGATAAAAGTGTTCAACAAATCATACCATGTGTGTTGAAGAAGTCCCATGCATTAGCATATGCTAGATGATCCTAGATGATGCTTAGATGAAGATTTATGCATGTGGGAATGGGTTTAGAGATAAAGATATGATCTTTAAGCTTTCTCTCTCAAGTCTCTCTAAATATCTCTCTAGGGTTCTTATAATCAAAGACTTGTATTCTGAACCAGAGATAAGGATGTATTTATAGAGACCAAAAACAGGGCAGGTGAAAATACAATTTTGCCCTTGAAACGCACCGATCGGCGGTTTCATTCGGCGGCCAGGCCGCCGAACTGAACCGCCGAATGGCTCCCGTGTGGAACAGGGGAACTTCGGCGACTTCATTCGGCGGTTTGGAAACCGCCGATCCCAACCGCCGTTTTGGACCCGAGAGATATATTTCAATCAGGTCTGATTCGGCGGTTTCTAACGGCGGCCAGGCCGCCGAACGTAACCGCCGAGTCACCAAAAATGGTGAAATCAAGGAGAAGCCAAAGGCATCTCCACCGGCGATCATCGCGCAAAACAAAGCACATTACCGTGCACGCGCGGACGTTTCCGAACATCCTTAGGGAAACGAATTACTCCACACTAAAACCTAACATACATGAAGTGCAAGTGTGGGTATTGAATGCATCCTAATGCCTATCATGTCATGGCATTATCATATAACAAGATGCAATCAATTCAACATGCAAGAAGAGATATTGAATAAACAATAAAGCACAATGCACACAAAATATAAACACACCATACAAGAATAAGAGTTATGCATGTTGTGTGTGTGTGCAACTATATCTCTTCAAGCCAATGTAAGCACTAGATATATACCTTTGGTGCTTGTCCTCTTTGAGGTCTTGGAAAGGGTCTTGATCTTCAACAAACACCTAGACTACCCTTACAACCAAACCCCAACATGTGGTTTGACCACGAAATAAGCCAATCTATTAATGGGAATCCTTACAATCTGGCTGTTGATCCATCACTGGGTCTTGTTCGTTCAGCATTTCATTTTGAGCCGGCATATTATTGAGGTCAATTTCGACTCGATTTGTCTGAGGCATCGGCTGGTTTTGCTTATCGCCTGGATTCATGTCTGGTACAATGGGATTACCTGGTGCTGTTGGAGCTGTTCGATCGACAACCTGTTCGCCATTGGGAGCTAAGGCTGGATGCTCCGACGTTGCTGAGTCCGGTGCTACTCCGTCGATCAGGGCTCTCAGCTCTTCATTTGTCGTTCGGATCGCTGCATTCTCTACTTCGAGCGCCTGCAGTTTCTCAGCGTTCGCTGTCATTTGAGTAGTCAACGCAGCAATCTATTCTTTGACAGTTGGGACTGATCCACTTCCAGACATGTTGATTGGTGATTTGATTCGAGTTCAAAGATAATTGCAATGGGCCCCACGGTGGGTGCCAAACTGTAGGTGGTCGAACTACGTGGTATGTTAATCGGGTCGGGTTATATCGGGCCCAAAGCAACTCGTTTGAACCGTTGGATGGACGAAGTCGTCTCCTTTATTAAACCTACAAGAATGCTCTTGTCGACCTTGGTCGAGTGCTCTGTTGAACCTGCAAATGAACTTAGAACAAAAACAACACAAATAGAATAAACACAGATAAAATGAAGAAAGTGAGTTTGAATGAATTAGCCTTAGGTGTGCTTGGGCTGAGCAATATTTTTCGATGATCGTAATGTGGAATCTGGCCAAGTTCTGGTTGCTTATAACGTTAGTTTGGCAGAATTTCAGTATGCCTTAATAAGCTTTCAGTATCAGAGATTTCAAAGAGTTTATCAGAAGGAAGCCTTCTTATTTATAGTAAAAGAAGCAGCTCCAACGTCTCCTGATCATATGCGATCGTGGGAGAGAGATTTGGGGATTCAGGCGTGATTCTGGGAGAGATTCTCTCTTCCAGTCATCCACCCGCCTCAACTGGTCTTTTGACTCTGTCAACAACATATTTGGACTTGGGTCGACCTGATATATTGGGCTTGGAAAGGATCCACCATAAAAAAGGCCTGTATTTTGCTGGGTTGGGCCTGTGAGCCATTATTTGCTACCACAATATATATGTTACTTCTCCAAAAATCTTGAATTAATTTTATATATATATTTGAAAAGTTGTGTCGTTAGAAACATATGTAATAAGTTACTTAATAACAAAACAATTATAGACTAAAGAGAATAACAATTGAAAAAAAAATGATTAATTTTTTTTTTTTTGGTGTTTCAATATAATTAATTAATTATAGAATGATTTTGATGGGATTTTTTTTTTTTTCAAAACAGCTTGAAATAATATTAATAATATATGAGAGTAAATAATGTTATAAAACTGACACCGCTCTTGATACCAGTTGTCGTAGAATATCCGTAAACACACGCAGATCTAAACCACACGCGGATAAAAGAAAGCAATAAGAAGAAAAAGAAGACACAAGAAGTTTTACGTGGTTCGGTGTAAACCTACATCCATGGAGCGTAGCAGTACTCAAATCCACTGTCAGAGTTTGATTACAATCTCTCAAACGATTGCTCTCAACCTCTCTTTCTATATTTTACACTTCTAGGTTTTCTACTCACCTCTAAACATAGGGTAACATTAATATTTATATAAGATCATCAGTGTAGGCCAAAACCCACAAGTAATCATTTTCTTTCCACACAAGATTACTCCTCACGTACAGATTGTCTTTATCGCGGTCAAAATCGCGGTTTGCAGCCCACGTCTTGTACCATGTAAAACCTCTAGAATTCATCGCTCCTTGTACCACGGTTGATTGCACAGCGCTCTACACTGCGTGAATCCTGTGTGATTCACTGCGGTTGGCACCACGGTAGGTGCACCACGATTCATGCTACGGTCTCCTTCCTTCGGCCAATTTCAGTCTTCACCAAACCCAACAAATAAAGACTTAAATCATTGGAGATTGGGGTTTTTCTCATCTGTTTAGTTCACGACGAGCTGTAAACTTTTTAAAGAATTTTTTTTTTTCCTAACTATTTCCATCAGGAGCTGTATACTGTTGTAGAGGCTAGTTTGGGTCCCTAGTCAGTCACCCTTGTAGTGTTTAATAATTTAGACATATTCCGGTTGACCATTATATACTCATTCCTTATTTTTTGTTTTTTATGTCTTATATTATTACATAAATTCAAGGTTTTTTTTTACGGAGGGAATGATTCGATTACACAACCTTAGAATGCAGGTGTAAGAGGTTTACCACTCGACTATAATAAAAAAAAACCAACCCCGTCATCGAAACATACTTATAATAAAAAAAAAAAAACAAAAGAATTAATTATGTCATTCGCATATAAATTAAATTGATCTTATATATGATGTGGACACTTTGCTAACTAAAACAATGAATCCGCACTTCCGCAGCCTTAATTTTGGAATATATTAGTCAAGACAATTAACTGCACTCATGACATCAACGCGGACTAGGGAGATTCAATTTTTTTTTTTTAACTTTTCTATAAAAACTACTTATTACAGGATTTGGATTATCTACTTATTTGATCTTTTTCCTAACATTTTTAAAGTATGTGATTAGTTGTTGATAAAGTGGTTGTGAAAACCAATAACATCTTAACCACTCATCCGCACAATGCTTATGTGTCATGAGATTAGGTAAGGTCAGAAGATAACATAGGATCCGAATTCCTTATAACAACACATGTAAATTCATAAATCATAGGTCATAAACATATTAATCGGTGACAATAATATATATATATATTTATTTATTTTTTTCTATTATCAGTTCGTCCTGACAATAAATATATCAGGACGAAGAATGTGGACCACTAAATTTACATACTTTGACTCAAAGTGTATGCACTTGTCAAAACTTCTCCATAATCTACGGTCCATATTCTTCGTCCTGATATATTTATTGTCAATACAAATTGACAATAGAAAGACTGTATATATATATATTGAAACAATCAACAATAATAATTGATCACTTCTTAATTGTGATGGTAGTGCACCTCCCTTCCACAATGGAAGTGAGAGGTTTGAATCCCACCATACGTATTTTACAAGTATATGTCGGAAGTTTTCTCCCAATATATGGAAGTAATTATCTGAACTGTATTATCTAATTTTGACAAATTCCAACAGTCCGATTATAATAGCCGTAATACTTTTAAAAAATATATAATTAATTATTATAAACATAGACTAAGTCCTTATTTGTTTTGGACTTTGCTGGATCTTATCAAGCCACTTTCAAGGCCTTATTCCTATTTAATTATTACGAAGTCAGCATACACCAGTTTCAATGATGAGAATTAGGAAATGGAAACTTTAAATTCCATAGGCGGGAGGGAAAATTAATTAAGTTCAATTTTTAAACTAAATTTTTTATTTGAGTAAACAAGGTGGTAAAGAATCGTGAATTAAATTTATTTTTTATAAATTATAATTCTCCATTAGCAAACACATACTTTGATCCTCCTAAAACTTTAAACACTGTTAGACCGAATGTGCATCCTTTACTATTAGACCATATAAAACGGTGGTTTTTAAATGTATATATTAAGATAATTTTTAATGGGACTATCTAAACTCTGTACGTGGACACTGGTAGATGTTGTCAATCACCGATCACCATTTCATGTTTCTGTTTGTTTTCGTTGAAGTTTGGGGCCTCTTTCCACTGTACTTACAAGAAATTTCTTCAACTACACGTCTACACCGTCCACTTTTCAAGACAAACATAACGTAGGCCTATCTAGTAACGCTACGTGTCATAGTTTACACAATTACACGGTTTCAGAATTAAACGAATTTACAATTACATCGACAAACTTGTCTATAAATATAGACTTGTATACATCTGAAGAATTCATGCAGCCACCTTCAAAACAAAACAAAACAAAACAATCAATGGAAGCAACCAAATTCTTATCTTCTACTCTTCCTCTTCAGAACACTGAAGTTTCTTTGTCACTGTCGACACGTAAAAAAAAACCCAGAAAACCCTTTATCATTTTCAATGCTACAAGCGGAAGATCAGGATCCTCCAGGAATTATGGAGGAGACTATAGAGGAAGGATTGTGGATGAGAACATGATTGTGCTGAGAATGCGAATTCGGGAGAATAAAATGTTGGAGAGGAGGAACGACACGCCTTCGAATTGGATGGAGTGGGAAAAGAAATATTATGCAAATAATGGTTATAATGAAGATGTGTGTGAAGCATTAGGGTTTCTGCAAAACTATTTGATGAGTATGAGGCCTGGTTTGGCTTTAGGCTTGATTGCACTTGTGACTTTGAGTTTGGTCCTATCTACTGGGGTTGTGTTTGTTCATGCTATTCAGATAGCTCAGATGATGATCTCATCGATCTGGGATTCATTAATTTCTTTTCCTAATCATAATTAGTAGCTCTACTCTTTCTAATTCTCTTTTAATAAATAAATTTGGTAGCTTTTCAATACTTGATATACATATATATATGTATGTAGCGATCACGAGTGAGGAAAACTAATTATAAGTTCTTTTTTTTTCTTCAATTATTTTCTTTTATTAATTTAATTATTGGCATTAATTATTAGTTTTCCAGAAAAACAAAACAAGAGAGAACTGAAAGCTTGCTTTTTACTCCGATTTATTCAGGCTTTTGTCGATTTATGATGGATGATTGATGATTATGCTTTTAATCAAAGTGCACCATTTTGACTTAAAGTACAAGTGCCAGTAAATACATCTTGAGTTTACAGTTTGGATTCATTGCATCAATCCATCTACTTTCTTTTGTGTGTGCTGCGTTGGGTAACCGACTAACCGTTGATCTTATTATATGAGGGCCTAATTAAGTTTTGAATATATAATATAGTCATGAGCATGCCATGACGAGTAGAAAAACAAAGAGACAAAAGTAATACTTTTAAAGATTTTTTATTTTTTTATTTTATTTTTATTATTTTTTGTTAATAAGGGTATAATAAATGCAAGTTCTAAGAGCACATTTTAATTTATTAGGACTAAATCCAATTTTATCCGAGGAATGGCTTAAATGAAAACTTAATTACGAAATTATTGAAAGAAAGCCTCCCAATGAAATTGGCAAACCATTGACGAGATGAGATTGGTCTGGTGGTAAACCTCTTACATCTACACTACAAGGTTGTGGGTTCGGGTCCTTCCCCTAAAAAAACACCGAATTTATATAATATTTAAAAATAAAAAATAAAAAATAAAAAATAATTGGCAAACCATTGAACAAGTATATTTATTTATTTAATTTCTTAAGTCTTAACTAACATGAGTTGCAAGAGGCAAGATCCAGAGCCCCATTTTTTTACATATTTTTTTACACACTTTTATGTCCATTGGATCCTAGTTATTTGGATGGACAAGATCAACACACTAATCATCTTTTCTCTCTCTTCCATTAATATTGTTTTTATATCATTTCCTATTTCCTCTCTCCTCTCTCCTCTCTCCTCTCTCATCAACTTTAATAATTCTCTTTCCTTATTTACTTTTAGAGGATTGCTAGAATCACTCTCCTAACCTACTCTCTCAACTCACTCTCTCTTTATAATGTGACATGTAGACAACATTTATTTCTCTGTATCAAACTTATAGCCATTATAAATGGCTTGCTTTTTCTATCTATTTACAAATTAAACAAAGAGAGCTTCTCTTTACAATCCATAAATTATCTATTTACACTCCAATTTAATTTTTTTTTTATTAATAACAATTTGGGATAATTACCCCAGTGGCCATCGAATTGATGACACACTATCAAAATAGCCACTGGACTGGAAAGTTGTTCCAAAATGGCCAGTTTTGGCAAACTTTGTGACACTAATAGTCATTCCTGTAAGGATTCCCATCTATTGATTGGCTTATTTCGTGGACAAACCACATATTGGGGCTTGATGTAAGGGTAGCTTAGGTATTTGATGGTTGGTGTTTTACACAACCAGGGCCCTCTCAAGACCTCAAGAGAAGAAGCACCAAAGGTAAATTCTAGTGCTTAATTGCTTTGAAGAGATCTAATTGCACACACACACAACTCATGCATAAATCTTATTCTTGTATGTTGTGTGTTTTATATGTGTGCATGCATGTTCTTGAACATCTCTTCTTGCATGTTTTATTTTATTGCATCTTGTTCATTAAAATGCCATGACATGTTTAGGCATTAGGATGCAAAGTCATGAATTCTATTCATGCATGTTTAAGTGATTGCATCTTGTTCATTGAAATGCCATGACATGTTTAGGCATTAGGATGCATTCACTTCCCACACTTGCACTTCATGATTAGTCTTAAGTGTGGTGTAATTCGTTTCCGTTTGTGTGATCGGAAACGTCCGCGCTTGCACGATAGTGTGCATGTCTTAGCGCGATGGTTGACCACTTGAGAAGGTCTCATTCTTCTCTTGGGTAAGTGGTAGTTTTGGTTTGGTTGTTTGGAGTAGAGTGTCTAGTTTCAAAAGATTGGATTTCAATGTTTAAATGATTTTCAAAACTGACCTATGTATGGTCTTGTGGCCATAATGTTTTACACAAAGCTTCAAAATGAGTTTTGAAAATTTCTGTACAAACTAGACACCCATACCTTTCCAACAGTATATGATTCGTAATATTTCATGACCGTTTTGATTGGTTTTAAAATCTCCAAAGTTACAACCAAAACAGGGCAACTCTGTTGTTGTCTGTTTCTGACCTTTGGTCACTCAATTGACCATAACTTTTTCTACAGACATCTAAATGTCATTCTATAAAAACAAGTAGAAAGTAGACATCCATACCTTTCCAACGATATATCATATGAAAGGTTTTGATATCGTTTGGTTATGTTTCGAAGCGCTCGAATCTTGAGTCGCTGCACTGACGCAAGTACCGCGAAAATGCCCATAATTTTTCCATTTATTCCAAAATGACATAGTTTCACTTGGGCATTATAAATACATATCTTTCTCATCATTTTGAGGGCTGAGCCACAAAATCAAACCCTAGAGAGAGGCTCCTTATTCTTGAGAGAGAAAGAGAGAATTGAGAGAAAAAGCTTAAAGATTACATCTTTATCTCTCTAAACCCATTCCCACATGCACAAATCATCATCTAGGCATCATCTAGGTTCATCTAGTATGTGCTAATACATGGGTCTTCTTCAACACACATGGTATGATTTGTTAAACACTAATTTCATCTAATCTTAGTGTTTTTACTTATCAATTTATCTCTTTTATCACTTGTATGTTCTTTGAGTAATTTCTACATACATGATTGAGATTATGTGTTGATTGAGTTATTTATGTTAGCTAGGTTTTCATGCCTATTTTATATCTAGCTAATTAATCTCATTATATGATTAAGATTATTTTTGATAGCTTAATTGATTAGGTCATTATTGCCTAAAAATTATGCCATAAACATTCTTGTGTGATTTATTGATAACTAGGTTGATAGATTATTTTTTAATCAACTAGTTAATCTTTTGAATGTTTGTGGGTTATTTGTGATAGCTTTGTATCTAGGATTGGTTATCCTTTACTTAGCTAAAGTTGTATGCCATGACATATAGCTATTTTCATACCTAGGATTGATTTTATTGTCATCATATAATCCTAGGTAAGCATCTAGAGTACCCTAGCTCTATATTGCATATTTGGATATCATTGCATATTCACTTAGGGTGTTGATCTCTTCGGAGAAGTAAGTCTTGTGTGATAGACCGGGATTAGGTCGTACACCGGGATTAGGTGGTCACATGAGCAAATTGGACTAGGTCCACTTTTACAGGCCTGCGGGTAGTGGTAGCGGGATATTAGCCGGGATTAGGCCGTCAAACCGGGATTAGGTTGTATACGCTATCACAATTAGTGGATTCGAGGTTCGAGTGTGGCGCACTTACCAGCCCGTGGTTTTTCCCTGTTGAGGGTTTCCACGTAAAAATCAAGTGTCGTTTATATTTCCGCACCATATTACACTTGATTATTGTTTTGTGAATTGGGGTTATATTTGTAATATTGACTAATCTGAAAATTTGGTAATAACGGATTAACAACCCTTTCACACACCCTCTAAGTCATATTTTAAAAGACACGCACGTGTAAACGGGAATTCATTATTCCTTTCAATTGGTATCAGAGCAGGTTCCTAGACATACTTAGGTGATCCTTGCCATATTTGCGTGTCTTGCATTTTGTATGTTTTGATTGATACATACATATGCATTCATTTCACTCAAACACTATGTGTGGATTTGAGAGACTAGAGGGTAATTTGACCTCTAAAGGGGAGAGGAAAGAAATTGGCTCCGATAAGGAGATGATCATAAATGCTCAACCTCAACCCATGAGGATGCCTCATTCAAAGGTCCAACATCCTTGGAGGCAAGTTTTTCATGCTCAACCACAAAGGCACCAACATTCGGCGATTGCTCTAAGGAGAAGCCAATCGGTGCATCTTCAAAGACAACCTCATCAACATGACAACGCCTTGATGAGAGCTCAAAAGCGATGGTATAAATTCTATCTTTATACCTACTTATTATTATTTTTTTTTTTTGTGGTATGTTTTAACTACATCATGTTATGTAGAATTAAGAGCATGAACCATAGGGCTAGCTTGCATGAACCTAGAAATATGTCAATGTCCACTAAAATGAAAAGGTGGAAACTAGGTGGGTTAGAAATTTTAAAACCCGATTGCATGTGTGCTAACATGTCCCCCGTAGATGCTACTAGGTCTAACCAACTTGGTATGTCTATATGGTTTTGTCCCTTGCCCTGATACGGTACGTTTTTGACCTCATATGGGGAACTCAAGCAAAGAGAGCACTTGCGTACTTGTTGCATGCAAAAATTTGAAAAAATTTATGCTTCTTTAATTATTGCTTGAGTAGCTTGGTTGCACATGTGCTTACATGTTTTTACTTCAATAAGTGTGAACCAATGCTTGTATTGCAATCCATGTCATATTTATGTTCAAACATGCATTTTTGGACTAGGAGATATTCATAGGAAGTACTCTTTGAATGACCTAGAATGATCTCCATGACATGATGATTGTTAAATGACATGCTTAAAATGAGAAAAGCATGATTTTATATGACATGCTTAAAATGTGAAAAACATGATTTCAAATGACATGCTAAAAATGGAAAGCATGATTTGTTGATTGCATTTTCTTAAATGCAAAAATAATGTGTGAAAAGCAAATGAGACTCAAATGAAAATCAAAATGTCTCTCTGTAAGGATTCCCGTTGTTTTTAATTGGCTTATTTCGTGATCAAACCATATGTGGGGGTTCTTTGTAAGGGTAGCCTAAGTATCGGTCTTCTTGTTCGAAGCCCTTTGAAGACCTCGTGTTGATAAGCACCGAAGGTAAATTTCTATGTGCTTACTTTTCTTTGAAGAGATTTAGAAGCACACACACACTAAACATTCATTGCATATGTGTGCATTCTCTTCATTTGTCACAATTCACACTTGCACTTATTTATTATATTTTGTTGTGTGTTATTGTGTCTTGTTGTTGTGTTAATTCGTTTCCCGATAACTTTCGGAAACGTCCGCGCATGCACGAGAATGTGCTTGGTTTAGCGCGAGGACCGCCTATGGAGAATGCCCTTGGCTTCTCCTTGGTTTTCACCTTTCTAGGTGATCGGCGGTTATTATCGGCGGCCTGGCCGCCGAATTAAACCGCCGTTTCAGTCCAGATTGGTCTGAAGCTTTTCTGCGGTTAATATCGGCGGTCACGACCGCCGTTAGAAACCGCCGTTTCAAGACCTGATTGATTTATCTCTCGGTCTAATTCGGCGGTTGAAACGGCGGGCATTAAACCGTCGTTCGAAACCGCCGTTCTTACCTGGTCGATTTTGATCTCTCTGTTCTGTTTCGGCGGTTGGAATCGGCGGTCACGAAACCGCCGAATGAACCGCCGTTTTTGCTCTGTTCTTCACGAGCTCAATTCGGCGGTCATGAACGGCGGCCTGGCCGCCGATTTAAACCGCCGATTGGCGCGTTTCTTTGAAACTTACTTAAACGACCACACTTTGATTTGGCCCCCTATATATATGCCACTTTGACTTTAGGTCAATTAAGAGAGTTCATATTCAGAATTCATACTTAGGATATTTTTCAAAGAGAAGAAAAATTCCAAGAACTCCATTCTTGATTCTCAAACACTTTTCATGATCATCAATCATCATCTAGCATCATCTTAGATCATCTAGATGTCATCTAGCATGGAATCTTCATCATACTTTGCTTGGTAAGCTTTTCACTAATATCTTACATGTTTTGTGTTTCTCTTATCTAGCAATCTCAATTAATTACTTGTTTGTTATTTTGTATGCTTTAGATACAATATTGAGATGAGTATGATGTATGTTTGAGATTTTATATTGTGCTTGCATATTAGGTTTTGTGCTTAATATTGATTAGCTAAACTAATTGACATGTCATTTAGTTTTGATATCTAGGATTATACTTAATTGCATATTAATCATCTTAGATAAGCATATAGGGTTTCCCTTGCTCTATGTTGCATTTTGGATATTCACATATATTCACTTAGGGTTGTATTCTCTTCAAAGAGAAAGTAAGTCTTGTGTGTAGCATCCGGGATTAGGTTGCTTAGAACGCAAGCAAATTGGACTAGGTTCACTCATACCGGGATTAGGTAGGTGTGTGATTACTTCCGGGATTAGGTTGTAATCGTTTGCACATTTAGTGGATTCGAGGTTCGAGTGTGGCTTACTTACATAGCCCGTGGTTTTTCCCGTGAGGGTTTCCACGTAAAAACCAAGTGTTGTTTTAATTTCCGCACCATATTACAATTGCTTGGTTATATTATCTTGAGGGCATTTTCGTAATTTTGACTAACACGAAAAATTGGGTAAAAAGCGTAAAATCTATTCACCCCCCTCTAGATAGCTTTATACACACCGTGCTATTATTTGTTTCAATTGGTATCAGAGCGGGTTCCTAGACATACATAGGTGATCCTTGCTTATTTTGGTGTGTTTTGCATTTTGTGTGATTTTTGATCATTCATACATTTGCATTCATTTCATTCATTCATAAACACTATGAGTGGAAACGGTGGAAATGGTGGTGGCCACGAAGGAGCTTCTAGCACAAGGCCTCCACTTCTTACCGGATTGAACTATTCCCAATGGAAAGGGAAGATGGAATCCTACATATGCCAAATTCATGACCGTGCATGGATGGCGGTGGAAGACGGATATGATCTCCCTATGATGACTTCCGATGGTGGAGGACAAGATGTTTTGAAGCCTAAGGCGCAATGGAACGCGCAAGAGTTTGAGGCTTCTAAGTGGAATAGGAAGGCTATGCATGCCATTATGTGTGCTATGGATGAGAATCAGTACAAGCTTATTCAGAATACTCAGATTGCCAAAGTGGCATGGGACATCCTTCTAGTTGCACATGAGGGAACCGAGGTGGTGAAGGAGTCCAAGCTTCAAGTCCTCCAAACTCAGTTTGAGCTACTTAGGATGGGAGAGGATGAATGCTTCAATGACTTCGAAATCAAATTGATGGATATTGTAAATCAAAGCCATCAACTCGGAGACCCGTATTCGGATAGGAGAGTCAAGCAAAAAATTATGAGATCTCTCCCCGATAGGTTTGAATCCAAGGTGACGGCCATAGAAGAAAATAGTGGCTACATGGATATGAAGCCAAGTGAGGTGATTGGGCGTCTCCTTGCATATGAGTCTAGGAAGGCTCCTAGCACCACTACTCCTCCTAAGAAGTCTAAAGGAATAGCTTTGAAAGCATCTAAGGATGCAAAGGAGGCAAAGCATGAATCGGATGAAGACCTTGCCTTATTTGTGAAAAGGTTCAACAAGGTTATGGGGTTCAAGAAAAAGAAGGGATTTGGGTCAAGAGGACAAGATTTGAAGAAAAAGAGTTCCTTCAAGAAGTTTGAGCCTAGACAAGAGAGGACCGAAAGGAAAGGGGTCCGATGCTTTGAATGTGGTGGGATTGGTCACTTTGCCCCCGAATGTGCTAATCACAATGATAAGAAGAAGAGCAAAGTGATGGCCGCCACTTGGAGTGGGAGTAGTGATGACTCCAATGAGGAAGATGAGTCTTCAAGTGAAGAAGAGCTCATGGCTAACCTCCTAGCTTTTGCCTCCTCACATAAGAGCAAAAGTGGTAGTGAGAAAGAGGAAATGAGTCAAGAGGAAAATGACTCAAGTGAAGAAGAAAGTGATTCCTCATCTAACTCCATAAGTAGTTTTGTGGAGAAAAAGGTGCTTGCTAAATGCCATGCCGAGTTTAATGATTTAGCAATCAAGAGCACAAGAAAGATCAAGATGTTGAGAGAAGAAAATCTTGAGCTTGCATCTCATAATGACCACTTAGGTGAACAAGTGGAAAAATTCAAGAAGATAGAAGATAAGCTAAGAGAGGAGTTAGCTTTATCTAGGAGGAATGAAGAAAGTCTAAAGAGTGAGCTTGAAGAAGTTAGAAATTCTATGACTAGGATGGATTCTAGCACCAAGAAGCTTGACCATATGCTTGGTGTTGGAAAGAGTCCATGTGACAAGAGGGGTCTTGGGTATGAAGATGACAAGAAGATCTCTACCTCTAACAAGACCGTGTTTGTCAAGAGCTTGAAGAAAGAAGAAACTTCATTTGTGCAAGCTCCTAGAAAGAAATTAGAAGTAGGACAATGCTCTAATGCACAAGTGAAGATGGGTCCAAGAAGGAAACCTCAAGCTCAACCCCCTAGGGTCTCTCAAGCCAACATTCCTCCTCAAATGGCTCACAAAGGAAAGAGACCTATCATGCAACCTCAAGCTAGGAAGCAACCAAGACCGGTTCAACAACGAAGAAGGATTGAACCCTTTCATCCACAAAGACAAAGGCAAGGTATGATTTCTTATTTCATCCCTATTTGTCACTTTTGTGGTTGTGATGGTCATATTAGACCAAATTGCTTTCAATATATTAAAATGTGTAGAAAACAAAGCATGATTGAGAAGAAAAAGAAAAGAGCCATGATGCATGTTCCTAGGAATGATAATATTATTATGCATGATCCTAGGACATCTAGAGCCCATATACCAAAGACCACTAAGAAAGCTAAGATTGTTTCTAGGTGGATTAGAAAGAATGACATTGTTTGCCATGTTGCTCAAATAGCCTTGAAGGCAAATTCTTCTAATTTTTGGTATCTAGATAGTGGGTGCTCTAGGCACATGACGGGAAACAAGAGTTTCTTCGAGACTCTTGTTATGGAGGAAGGTGGATATGTCACTTTTGGTGATGGATCCAAAAAGAAAGTTGTAGGGAAAGGAACCATTTCCGTTCCCGGATTACCCTCCTTATCCGATGCTTTATTTGTTGATGGCTTGAAAGCCAATTTAATAAGCATTTCACATCTAAGTGATGAAGGATATTCCGTCTTGTTTTGTAAAGATGATTGCTCAATCCTAAAGCCCGATGGACAAACCTTATTGAAAGGTATGAGATCTAGCGACAATTGCTATTGTCTTGAAGCTAGAATAGTCTCAAACAATGTGTCCATGGATGAGCAAATTGAGTTGTGGCATGAAAGACTTGGCCACATGAACTTTAGGGATCTACGGACCCTTGGAAAGTTCGAGTGTGTGCGTGGCCTCCCTAAGCTTGGGAAGAAAGCCAATGGTGTTTGTGGACCTTGCCAACAAGGAAAGCAAACTAAAAGCATGCACAAAAAGGGTAAGTATCTCACCACCAAGGAGCCTCTTGAGCTTCTCCACATGGACCTCATGGGTCCCATGCAAACCGAAAGTTTGGGTGGAAAGAGATACATTTTTGTATGTGTTGATGATTTCTCTAGATTTACATGGACATACTTTCTTAGAGAAAAATCCGAAACTTTTGATAAGTTTAAAATGCTTTGTACTAAATTACAAAATGAAATGAAATCTAACATTAGAAGCATTAAACGGATTAGAAGTGACCATGGGAGAGAGTTTGAGAATGCCTCTTTTGAAAGCTTTTGTGATAGCTTAGGCATCTCCCATGAGTTTTCGGCTCCTAGGACACCTCAACAAAATGGAGTTGTTGAGAGGAAAAATAGGGTCCTCCAAGAGATGGCCCGAGTGATGTTGCTTAGCAACAATGTCCCTAGGAACCTATGGGCCGAAGCCATCAATACGGCTTGCTATATAGGAAATCGTGTGTTCCTAAGGCCCGGTTCTAGAAACACCTCCTATGAGCTATGGAAGGGTAGGAAGCCAAATGTTAGCTACTTCCACACATTTGGAAGCAAATGCTACATTTTAAATGACCGTGATCAACTTGGCAAGTTTGATGCTAAGAGTGATGAGGGTATCTTTATTGGCTACGCCTTGAATAGTAAAGCCTATAGAGTTTTCAACTTGAAGACTCGAACCGTCATGGAATCATCAAATGTGGTCATTGATGATACTAGGCTCAAGTCTAATGACCATGAGGAGGAGGATGTTCTAGAGGATGACACTCCTTTGGAGAGGGTTGTGGTGACTCCCAATGTTGGGACATCTAATGAAGTCACACAACCCATTACTAGAGTTCCTCTCTTGGACTCTAAAGAACCCGCTCCATGGGTTAGGAAACTCCATGATAAAGAAGATATCATTGGAGAGGTAAATGAGGGTGTTAGGACTAGACGTCAACTTGCTAATCTTATTAGCTATACTTGCTACACCTCTCAAATTGAACCCAAAAAGGTTGAAGAAGCCTTACATGATGAATTTTGGGTTCTTGCCATGCAAGAAGAGCTAAACCAATTCGAAAGGAATGAGGTTTGGACTCTAGTTCCTAGGCCTAAGACCACTAATGTCATAGGCACTAAATGGATATTTAGGAACAAATCCGATGAGGATGGCAACATAGTGCGGAACAAGGCTAGACTTGTAGCACAAGGGTACTCTCAAATTGAGGGTATCGACTTTGAGGAGACATTTGCTCCCGTTGCCCGTCTAGAGTCTATTAGGCTTCTCTTGTCCATTTCTTGTGTGCACAAGTTCAAATTGCACCAAATGGATGTCAAGAGTGCCTTCCTCAATGGCTTCTTGCAAGAGGAAGTGTTTGTTGAACAACCCAAGGGGTTTGTGGATGCTCACCACCCCAACCATGTCTATCGCCTCAAGAAGGCACTATATGGGTTGAAACAAGCACCGAGGGCTTGGTATGAGCGCCTCACTCAATTTCTTGTTGACAATAACTACACAAGAGGTAGTGTTGACAAGACACTATTCATCAAGAGAGACAATGATGAGCTTTTCATAGCTCAAATATATGTCGATGACATAGTGTTTGGCTCCACCAACAACACCAAGGTCCAACAATTTGTTGATGTTATGTCTCATGAATTTGAGATGAGTCTTGTTGGTGAGCTTAATTACTTCCTAGGTTTGCAAATTAGGCAACTTGATAATGGGATCTTCATAACCCAAGCCAAATATGCCAAAAACCTTGTGAAGAAGTTTGGTCTTGAAAAAGCCAAACATTGTGACACTCCTATGAGCACCACTTTGAAGCTAAGCAAGGATGCTAGCGGTAAAAGTGTGGACCAAACCTTATATCGTGGCATGATAGGGAGCTTGCTCTATTTGACCGCAAGTAGGCCCGATATATCTTTTAGTGTAGGAGTTTGTGCTAGGTACCAATCCGATCCCAAGGAGTCCCATCTCTCTTCGGTTAAGAGAGTCATTCGCTTTGTGAATGGGACTTCCAACTATGGGATTTGGTACTCATTTGACACTAATCCTAGTCTTGTAGGATATAGTGATGCGGATTGGGCAGGAAATTGTGATGATAGGAAGAGCACATCGGGCGGTTGCTTCTTTCTAGGCAACAACTTGGTGTCTTGGTTTTTGCAAGAAGCAAAACTCGATTTCCTTGTCCACGGCGGAAGCCGAGTACATAGCCGCGGGGAGTGGATGCACTCAACTTATATGGATGAAGCAAATGCTAGTAGATTACGGATTCAACCAAGGTACTCTCACTCTCTTTTGTGATAACATGAGTGCCATTAATATTTCCAAGAATCCGGTGCAACATTCTAGAACTAAGCATATTGACATCCGCCATCACTTCATTAGAGAGCTTGTTGAAAATAAATGCATAGTACTTGAACATGTAGGTACTAATGATCAACTTGCGGACCTATTTACTAAACCCTTAGATGCTACTCGATTTAAAACTCTTAGTAGATCTATTGGGGTATGTCTTGTGGAGTGATGTTCTATGATTGACCCCATATGGGGAACTCAAGCAAAGAGAGCTATTTTGCATTCTTGTATCTTGCAAAAAATTTGAAATATCTTATGCCTCTTCTTTTAATTGCTTGAGTAAGCTTGGTTGTACATATGTATATATGTTTTAAAATTCCATAAGTGTGAACCTTGCTTGTCTACAATCCATGTCATATTTATGTTCAAACATGCATTTTTGGACTAGGAGATTTACATAGGAAGTATGATGTGAATGACCTATATTTCTCCATGACATGATGATTCTTTAATAACATGCTAATGTCAAATGAAAAAGCATGAAATTCATATAACATGCTCACATGAAAAGCATGAATTGATGATTGCATATTCTTAAAAATGCAAAACTTGTGTGAAAACTTATGAGACTCAAAATGAATAAAGGATCTTGTATCCATTCAAAGGAATTTACATTCCAAATGTCTCTCTTTCTTTATTAGTTGAACATGGTTACTATCATACGGATAATTTTATCCGGAAAAATCAAATAGGGTGCAAAGTCGCTCATGCCATGTTTCGCTTATAAAGTTGGATATAGTTGCTCTTAAATTGAAATCATAATCTCTATATCCTTGCTTTTCCCATGACATTGGTGAAATTGGTTTGAATTCTTATTAGAAACCTTTGTCATTTGCTTTGCCAAATACCATTGTATTTTGGACTTGAATGCTATATGTCTTGTATGCAAAGCATGTTGGATTCACACATTTTCTCAAAATAAATCTCCTTGTTTCTCTCAAATTAATTGAAGTGCATAAAGTGACTTATATGTATATGCAAGTCTTGCATGCTTCTATCTCTCGTTGCTATGAGTGACCCGGTTGGGGACTACTCCTTTGCCTATATCATGACAAAAAGGGGGAGTAGGATATGGTAAGGGGAGGTGCAAAATATAGAAGCTATTGTACACTTTGGGGAGACATACATTGAGGGGGAGTAACCCGTTGAGGGGGAGCATTGCATTTATCATACATTGCATACATTTGGTAATGTTGTGCCTAAATTCTAAAAATGCAAATGCTTGGTATTGTTCTCACATGATTAATCTCACACTTTTCTTGTATTAGAAATGTTAGAAACTCTTTTCAGGGATTGATTATTCTACAAGAGGATTGAAGACTTCAAGTTGCATTAGCTTATCTCTTTGTAATGTAGAATATCATTATAGTCCCGTAGTTTCTATTTTTTTGTGAGGAATCATTGTGAGTGATGGTTTTGTCACGAAATAGCCAAAGGGGGAGATTGTAAGGATTCCCGTTGTTTTTAATTGGCTTATTTCGTGATCAAACCATATGTGGGGGTTCTTTGTAAGGGTAGCCTAAGTATCGGTCTTCTTGTTCGAAGCCCTTTGAAGACCTCGTGTTGATAAGCACCGAAGGTAAATTTCTATGTGCTTACTTTTCTTTGAAGAGATTTAGAAGCACACACACACTAAACATTCATTGCATATGTGTGCATTCTCTTCATTTGTCACAATTCACACTTGCACTTATTTATTATATTTTGTTGTGTGTTATTGTGTCTTGTTGTTGTGTTAATTCGTTTCCCGATAACTTTCGGAAACGTCCGCGCATGCACGAGAATGTGCTTGGTTTAGCGCGAGGACCGCCTATGGAGAATGCCCTTGGCTTCTCCTTGGTTTTCACCTTCTAGGTGATCGGCGGTTATGATCGGCGGCCTGGCCGCCGAATAAACCGCCGTTTCAGTCCAGATTGGTCTGAAGCTTTTCTGCGGTTAATATCGGCGGTCACGACCGCCGTTCGAAACCGCCGTTTCAAGACCTGATTGATTTATCTCTCGGTCTAATTCGGCGGTTGAAACGGCGGGCATTAAACCGCCGTTCGAAACCGCCGTTCATACCTGGTCGATTTTGATCTCTCTGTTCTGTTTCGGCGGTTGGAATCGGCGGTCACGAAACCGCCGAATGAACCGCCGTTTTTGCTCTGTTCTTCACGAGCTCAATTCGGCGGTCATGAACGGCGGCCTGGCCGCCGATTGAAACCGCCGATTGGCGCGTTTCTTTGAAACTTACTTAAACGACCACACTTTGATTTGGCCCCCTATATATATGCCACTTTGACTTTAGGTCAATTAAGAGAGTTCATATTCAGAATTCATACTTAGGATATTTTTCAAAGAGAAGAAAAATTCCAAGAACTCCATTCTTGATTCTCAAACACTTTTCATGATCATCAATCATCATCTAGCATCATCTTAGATCATCTAGATGTCATCTAGCATGGAATCTTCATCATACTTTGCTTGGTAAGCTTTTCACTAATATCTTACATGTTTTGTGTTTCTCTTATCTAGCAATCTCAATTAATTACTTGTTTGTTATTTTGTATGCTTTAGATACAATATTGAGATGAGTATGATGTATGTTTGAGATTTTATATTGTGCTTGCATATTAGGTTTTGTGCTTAATATTGATTAGCTAAACTAATTGACATGTCATTTAGTTTTGATATCTAGGATTATACTTAATTGCATATTAATCATCTTAGATAAGCATATAGGGTTTCCCTTGCTCTATGTTGCATTTTGGATATTCACATATATTCACTTAGGGTTGTATTCTCTTCAAAGAGAAAGTAAGTCTTGTGTGTAGCATCCGGGATTAGGTTGCTTAGAACGCAAGCAAATTGGACTAGGTTCACTCATACCGGGATTAGGTAGGTGTGTGATTACTTCCGGGATTAGGTTGTAATCGTTTGCACATTTAGTGGATTCGAGGTTCGAGTGTGGCTTACTTACATAGCCCGTGGTTTTTCCCGTGAGGGTTTTTTCCCGTGAGGGTTTCCACGTAAAAACCAAGTGTTGTTTTAATTTCCGCACCTTATTACAATTGCTTGGTTATATTATCTTGAGGGCATTTTCGTAATTTTGACTAACACGAAAAATTGGGTAAAAAGCGTAAAATCTATTCACCCCCCCTCTAGATAGCTTTATACACACCGTGCTATTATTTGTTTCACTCTCTTTCTTTACTTGTGGAACATGGCTACTATCATACGGGTATCTTACCCGGAAAAATCGAATAGGGTGCAAAAAGTCACTCATGCCATGTTTTGCTTGTAAGGTTGGATATAGTTGCTCATTAAATTGAATTCTTTGAATAATCTATATCCTTGCTTTTATTCATGACAAATGGTGAAATTGGTTTGAATTCTTAAAGGAAACCCTTGTCATTTGCTTTGCCAAATACCATTGATTTTTGGACTTAAATGCAATATGTATTGTTTGCAAAGCATTTTTATTCACACATTTTTATGAAAATAAATCTCCTTGTTCTCTCCAATTAATTGAGTTGCATAAAGTGCATTATATGATTATGTAAATGACATGTATGCTACTATCTCTCTTTGCTACAAGTGACCCGGTTGGGGACTACTCCTTTGCTCATCTCATGACAAAAAGGGGGAGTAGTATGTAATTAGGGGGAGAATGCTTATTGCTAAATTATTGTAGCATTCTTGCATGATTGGGGAGTTCTTTACTTTGAGGGAGAGTAACCCGTTGAGGGGGAGCATTTGCACTTCACATACATTGCATGATGTTGTGCTTAAATTCTTATTGCAAATGCTTGTTTTATCTCACATGATTAATCTCACATATACTTGTATTGGAAAGTATAGAAACTTTGTTTTTGAAGGATTGATTGTTCTACAAGAGATTTGAAACAAATTAAAGGCGTGTTCTTTATAAAGCTAGAGGGGGGGTGAATAGATTTTAACAATTATTACCCAATTTTCGCATGCAAGTCAATTTTACGAAAATGCCCCTACTAGTCAAAAATACATACAAGTGTAATATAGTGCGGAATTTAAATAACACTTGATGTATACGTGGAAACCCAACCACTGGGAAAAACCACGGGCTGTATAGTGCGCCACACTCGGAACTCGAAATCACTAATTGAAATGAAGTTTACAACCTATGTAGACCTCGTCTAACACTCCGGTCTGTAACCCCTCACTTCTACCCAGCGGGCCTTTATTAGCAACCCTATTCCAATTTGCTTGAGGCCTAAGCACTCTTAGCCTCAAGACTTACTTCTCAATGAAGAGAAACAACCTATGTGAATATATATATGAATATTCAAATAACAAACAAGGCTAGGTAACCTTAGATGCTTATCTAGGATGATGATATAATCAATTTAATCAACCCTAGATATCAATTGCTAAATGACATGTCAAATAACTTAGCTAATCAAGATTAAGCAAAAACCTAATTAGCTATCACAATCAACACTCAATCATTTTCATCACAAATAATCTCTAACTTGTATCTAGCATATAATCAAAAGCATACAAGTAATTAAAGAGATGTATTAATATGAAAAACACTAAAGTAATATGAAATTAGTGAAGAACATACCAAATAAGATGTGATGATTCAAAACCATGCATGGATCAATTCTATGAAGGCATAGAAGATCAAATATGAAATTTGATGCAAAAGGGATTTGATTTGAGTGTTTAAAGATGGGTTCTTGATTTGATTTTTTCTTAAAAATCTCTCTTGAAAGTTTAGGGTTCTAATTGCTCAAGAAACTTGATCAGAGATTGAGAAAATAAGATATTTATAGACATCAAGAATTGGGCATGTGAAAAGACACTTTTGCCCCTGAAACGCACCGTTCGGCGGTTTCAATCGGCGGCCAGGCCGCCGATAACGACCGCCGAATTGAGCTCGTGAAGAACAGAGCATTAACGGCGGTTTCATTCGGCGGTTTCGTGACCGCCGATCCAACCGCCGAATCAAACCCGAGGGATTAAAATCGATCAGGTATGAACGGCGGTTTTGAACGGCGGTCGTGACCGCCGATCTTGACAGCATAATTGCTTCAGACCAATCTGGACTGAAACGGCGGTTTCATTCGGCGGCCAGGCCGCCGATCATAACCGCCGATCACCAACAATGGTGAAAGCCAAGGAGAAGCCAAGGGCATTCTCCATAGGCGGTCTTCGCGCGAAACCAAGCACTCATTAGTGCAAGCGCGGACGTTTCCGAACAATGTCGGGAAACGAATTATAAGGCACATATACACACAACAAGATATATCAACCAAAGTGCTAGTGTGTAAAGTGACATGTGAAGAGATGCACATAAAAATAAGCAAGTATGCAATCATAGCAAGAATGCTAAGTGTGTGTGTGCTACTAAATCTCTTCAAAGAAAAACAAGCACAAGAGATTATACCTTTGGCGTGCTTATATCTTGAGGTCATGGAAGGGCCTTTGATCTTCAACACTAATCACTTAGACTACCCTTACATTCAAAACCCCAACATGTGGTTTGACCACGAAATAAGCCAATCAACAAAACGGGAATCCTTACAATCTCCCCCTTTGGCTATTTCGTGACAAAACCACCACTCACATTGATTCCTCACAACAAAAATAAACCTATGGGTCAATGAAGATTTTCTACAATACAAAGAGATATATAAAAATAAAACTTGAAGTCTTCAATCTCTTGTAGAACAATCATTCCCTGAAACAAGGTTTCTAAACTTTCCAAAACAAGTAAAAGTGAGATGAATCAAGTGAGGACATAAACAAGCATTTGCATTTCTAAGAAATTAAACACAACATCATGCAATGTATGATGAATGCAATGCTCCCCCTCAAAGGGTTACTCCCCCTCAATGTATATTCTCCCCAATGTGCACCAATTGCTACAACAATTTGCACCTCCCCTTACCATATTCTACTCCCCCTTTTTGTCATGATGTAGACAAAGGAGTAGTCCCCAACCGGGTCACTCAAGGCAAAGAGAGATAGTAGCATTCTAGTATATGCATAATCAATATAAGTCACTTTATGCAATCTCAATTAATCGGAGAGAAACAAGGAGATTTATTAGATAAAATGTGTGAAACAAAATGCTTTGCATACAAGACATATAGCATTCAAGTCCAAAATACCATGGTATTTGGCAAAGCAAATGACAAAGGTTTCTAATAGGAATTCAAACCAATTTCACCATTGTCATGAGAGAAGCAAGGATATAGAAATTTCATTTATTTCAATTTAAGAACAACTATATCCAACTTTATAAGCTAAACATGTCATGAGCAACTTTGCACCCTATTTGATTTTTCCGGGAATGAAACCCGTATGATAGTAGACATGTTCAACCAATAAAGAAAGAGAGACATTTGGATTGTAAAATCCTTGAATGGATACAAGATCCTTTTTCATTTGAGTCTCATAAGCCTTTTTCACACAAGTTTTTGCATTTAAGAACGCAATTATCAATTCATGTTTTTCATTTGAGCATGTACATGAATTTCATGCTTTTCATAAGACATTAGCATGTTATTAAAGAATCATCATGTCATGGAGATAATCATAGGTCATTCAAATCATACTTCCTACATACATCTCCTAGTCCAAAATGCATGTTTGAACATAAATATGACATGGATTGTAAACAAGCAAGGTTCACACTTATTGAATTGAAAACATATATACATATGTGCAACCAAGCTTACTCAAGCAATCAACCAAGAAGCATAAGATTTTTCAAATTTTTTGCAAGTGACAAGAATGCAAAAATAGCTCTCTTTGCTTGAGTTCCCCATATGGGGTTAGTATCATCCTTCATTAATGAAGGGCATGAGGTCCTATGGACCTACCAAGTCCATTGGACTTAGTTGAACCTATTTGAGACTTGTTAGTCTCGTAGCAAGCGGGTTCATTTTTCCTTATCCACATAGATATGACATTTTTCTTCCTAGTGGACAAAGGTTGCATGTCATTCACTAACCTAGGATTATTGACAAAAGATTTCCTAGGCTCATGCAAATGGGCTCTTCTTAGCCTCTTTTTCTCTATCATGCTATCAATCCTACAATGCTTAATGTACTTAAAGCACTTAGGCCTAATATGCCCATAAACACCACAATAATGACAAGTTGGTACAAAGTAAGAATTCATACCATGTTCTTGTGAAGTCATTGGAGACTCATCATGCATTTGATGTCTCCTTTGGTGTTGAGTCGGTTCATGTCTTCTATTTGGTTGAACCGGAATGGGTTGCCTCCTTGGATGAGGTAGCATGTTTTGCCTCTTTTCATAGTGAGTCATTTGTTGAGGAGAGTTGACTCGAGAGGCTCTAATCCGTTGAGCTTGGGGTTGTCTTGCTTTCACCACCTTCACTTGTGCATTTTTCGAACATTGTCCTAGTTCTAACTTCTTCCTAGGAGTTTGCACCGGTGACGCTTCTATCTTACCCAAACTCTTCACAAAGACGGTCTTCTTAGGAATAGAGCAATCCTTGCTCACTTCGAATCCAAGACCTCTTTTGTCACAAGGGCTTTTTCCTACACCAAGTATGTTGTCAAGTTTCTTGGTGCTTGTGGTCATTCTAGTCAATGACTCTTTGGCTTCAACAAGCTCTCTCTTCAAACCCTCTTCATTCCTCTTAGACAAAGCTAGCTCATCTTTTAGCTTGTCTTCTTCCACCATGGATCTTATCACTTCATCATTCAAGTGATCAACTTGTGTTGAAAGCCTAAGTAGTTCTTCCTTTAACCTTTGAATCTCTTTTTCATTCTTTAACTTAGAGCTTTCAAAACTTTCAAAGTTGTCCTTAAGATCCATTTTCTCCACTTGCTTCTTTAGGAGGTCATTGTATGTTGTAAGCTCTAGATTTTCTTCCTCTAAAATCCTTAGAAATCTATCTTTCTTCTTCATGGAGCTTTCAACATTGACTATAAAGTTATGCATATCCATATTCTCTACATTTCCATTTGTAGAGTTAGATAAGGAGTCATCTCCACTAGTGTCATCTTCTAGACTCTCCTCATCTCCTATGGATCCAATATCCTCATCAAGACCTTCACCTTGATCTCTTGAGTCAATAAGTGCCATATCCCAATGTGAAGCAACAACTATCTCCTCTAGAGCTACTTCTTCGACTTTCTCTTCTATGGGATCACTAGCAACGGAATTCTTACCAACAACTTCATTTTCTTCACAAGTGGCACCCAATGCCTTGAAGTTATTGATAAGCTCATCATCACTTGATGACTTATCTCCCTCTTCGGAGTCATCACTTTCACTCCAAATGGCGGCCATCATTTTTTCTCTCTTGTTCTTCAAATTTCCACAATCTAGTGAGATATGACCTATGTCACCACACTCATAGCATTGGATCCCTTTCCTTTCGCTATTCTCTTGCCTATGCTCAACCTTCTTGAAAGGAACCCTTTTCTTCAATTCTTGCCCTTTGGATGCATGACCCTTCTTCTCGAATTTTACAAACTTCTTGAATTTTCTCATTAAAAGTGCCATGTCTTCATCCGAGTCATCCTTGTCCTCCTTCTCAACCTTGGAAGCTCTCAAAGCAATCCCTTTTTGCTTCTTTGAAGGAGTGGAGCTAGGACCCTTCCTAGACTCGTAGGCGAGAAGTCTACCTATTACCTCGCTCGGCTTCATGTCCTTAAAATCACTGTTTTCTTCTAAAGCCGTCACCTTAGACTCAAACCTCTCGGGAAGCGATCTCATTATCTTTTGCTTGATCCTTCTATCTGAGTAAGGGTCACCAAGTTGATGACTTTGGTTGACAATGTCCATCAACCTAATCTCGAAGTCGTTGAAGCACTCATTCTCCTCCATCCTAAGTGTCTCAAATTGAGTTTGGAGGACTTGAAGTTTGGAGTCCTTCACTACTTCGGTTCCCTCGTGTGCAACCTCTAAGATGTCCCATGCCTCCTTGGCTATCTTAGTGTTCTGAATCAGTTTGTACTGATTTTCATCCACTGCACATATGAGGGCGTGCCACGCCTTTTGATTCCACTTGGACAACTCAAACTCAGGTTGTGTCCACTGTGCCTTAGGCTTGAGCACTTCTTCTCCTCCACCCGTGGGAGTCATCATAGGAGGCGAATATCCATCTTCAATGGCCATCCATGCCCTATCATGGATTTGACACACATATGCCTCCATCTTCCTTTTCCATTAGGAGTAATTTATGCCGGTGAGGAGGGGTGGCCTTACGCTCGAAGCACCCTCATTAGAACCACCGATTCCACTCATAGTGTATAATGAATGGATGAAATGAATGCAAAATGTATGAATGATCAAAGAATCACACAAATGCAAAACACACCAAAAATGAGCTAGGATCACCTATGTATGTCTAGGAACCCGCTCTGATACCAATTGAAACAAATTAAAGGCGTGTTCTTTATAAAGCTAGAGGGGGGGTGAATAGATTTTAACAATTATTACCCAATTTTCGCATGCAAGTCAATTTTACGAAAATGCCCCTACTAGTCAAAAATACATACAAGTGTAATATAGTGCGGAATTTAAATAACACTTGATGTATACGTGGAAACCCAACCACTGGGAAAAACCACGGGCTGTATAGTACGCCACACTCGGAACTCGAAATCACTAATTGAAATGAAGTTTACAACCTATGTAGACCTCGTCTAACACTCCGGTCTGTAACCCCTCACTTCTACCCAGCGGGCCTTTATTAGCAACCCTATTCCAATTTGCTTGAGGCCTAAGCACTCTTAGCCTCAAGACTTACTTCTCAATGAAGAGAAACAACCTATGTGAATATATATATGAATATTCAAATAACAAACAAGGCTAGGTAACCTTAGATGCTTATCTAGGATGATGATATAATCAATTTAATCAACCCTAGATATCAATTGCTAAATGACATGTCAAATAGCTTAGCTAATCAAGATTAAGCAAAAACCTAATTAGCTATCACAATCAACACTCAATCATTTTCATCACAAATAATCTCTAACTTGTATCTAGCATATAATCAAAAGCATACAAGTAATTAAAGAGATGTATTAATATGAAAAACACTAAAGTAATATGAAATTAGTGAAGAACATACCAAATAAGATGTGATGATTCAAAACCATGCATGGATCAATTCTATGAAGGCATAGAAGATCAAATATGAAATTTGATGCAAAAGGGATTTGATTTGAGTGTTTAAAGATGGGTTCTTGATTTGATTTTTTCTTAAAAATCTCTCTTGAAAGTTTAGGGTTCTAATTGCTCAAGAAACTTGATCAGAGATTGAGAAAATAAGATATTTATAGACATCAAGAATTGGGCACGTGAAAAGACACTTTTGCCCCTGAAACGCACCGTTCGGCGGTTTCAATCGGCGGCCAGGCCACCGATAACGACCGTCGAATTGAGCTCGTGAAGAACAGAGCATTAACGGCGGTTTCATTCGGCGGTTTCGTGAACGCCGATCCAACCGCCGAATCAAACCCGAGGGATTAAAATCGATCAGGTATGAACGGCGGTTTCGAACGGCGGTCGTGACCGCCGATCTTGACCGCATAATTGCTTCAGACCAATCTGGACTGAAACGGCGGTTTCATTCGGCGGCCAGGCCGCCGATCATAACCGCCGATCACCAACAATGGTGAAAACCAAGGAGAAGCCAAGGGCATTCTCCATAGGCGGTCTTCGCGCGAAACCAAGCACTCATTAGTGCAAGCGCGGACGTTTCCGAACAATGTCGGGAAACGAATTATAAGGCACATATACACACAACAAGATATATCAACCAAAGTGCTAGTGTGTAAAGTGACATGTGAAGAGATGCACATAAAAATAAGCAAGTATGCAATCATAGCAAGAATGCTAAGTGTGTGTGTGCTACTAAATCTCTTCAAAGAAAAACAAGCGCAAGAGATTATACCTTTGGCGTGCTTATATCTTGAGGTCATGGAAGGGCCTTTGATCTTCAACACTAATCACTTAGACTACCCTTACATTCAAAACCCCAACATGTGGTTTGACCACGAAATAAGCCAATCAACAAAACGGGAATCCTTACAAGATTGAAGACTTGAAGATATAGCTTTTAATCATCTCTTTGTAATGTAGAAAATCCCTTTAGTTTCTATTTTATTGTGAGGATTAATGTGAGTGGTGGTTTTGTCACGAAATAGCCAAAGGGGGAGATTGTAAGGATTCCCATCTATTGATTGGCTTATTTCGTGGACAAACCACATATTGGGGCTTGATGTAAGGGTAGCTTAGGTATTTGATGGTTGGTGTTTTACACAACCAGGGCCCTCTCAAGACCTCAAGAGAAGAAGCACCAAAGGTAAATTCTAGTGCTTACTTGCTTTGAAGAGATCTAGTTGCACACACACACAACTCATGCATAAATCTTATTCTTGTATGTTGTGTGTTTTATATGTGTGCATGCATGTTCTTGAACATCTCTTCTTGCATGTTTTATTTTATTGCATCTTATTCATTAAAATGCCATGACATGTTTAGGCATTAGGATGCAAAGTCATGAATTCTATTCATGCATGTTTAAGTGATTGCATCTTGTTCATTGAAATGCCATGACATGTTTAGGCATTAGGATGCATTCACTTCCCACACTTGCACTTCATGATTAGTCTTAAGTGTGGTGTAATTCGTTTCCGTTTGTGTGATCGGAAACGTCCGCGCTTGCACGATGGTGTGCATGTCTTAGCGCGATGGTTGACCACTTGAGAAGGTCTCATTCTTCTCTTGGGTAAGTGGTAGTTTTGGTTTGGTTGTTTGGAGTAGAGTGTCTAGTTTCAAAAGATTGGATTTCAATGTTTAAATGATTTTCAAAACTGACCTATGTATGGTCTTGTGGCCATAATGTTTTACACAAAGCTTCAAAATGAGTTTTGAAAATTTCTGTACAAACTAGACACCCATACCTTTCCAACGGTATATGATTCGTAATATTTCATGACCGTTTGGATTGGTTTTAAAATCTCCAAAGTTACAACCAAAACAGGGCAACTCTGTTGTTGTCTGTTTCTGACCTTTGGTCACTCAATTGACCATAACTTTTTCTACAGACATCTAAATGTCATTCTATAAAAACGAGTAGAAATTAGACATCCATACCTTTCCAACGATATATCATATGAAAGGTTTCGATGTCGTTTGGTCATGTTTCGAAGCGCTCGAATCTTGAGTCGCTGCACTGACGCGAGTACCGCGAAAATGCCCATAATTTTTCCATTTATTCCAAAATGACATAGTTTCACTTGGGCATTATAAATACATATCTTTCTCATCATTTTGAGGGCTGAGCCACAAAATCAAACCCTAGAGAGAGAGGCTCCTTATTCTTGAGAGAGAATGAGAGACTTGAGAGAAAAAGCTTAAAGATTACATCTTTATCTCTCTAAACCCATTCCCACATGCACAAATCATCATCTAGGCATCATCTAGGTTCATCTAGTATGTGCTAATACATGGGTCTTCTTTAACACATATGGTATGATTTGTTAAACACTAATTTCATCTAATCTTAGTGTTTTTACTTATCAATTTATCTCTTTTATCACTTGTATGTTCTTTGAGTAATTTCTACATACATGATTGAGATTATGTGTTGATTGGGTTATTTATGTTAGCTAGGTTTTCATGCCTATTTTATATCTAGCTAATTAATCTCATTATATGATTGAGATTATTTTTGATGGCTTAATTGATTAGGTCATTATTGCCTAAAAGCTATGCCATAAACATTCTTGTGTGATTTATTGATAACTAGGTTGATAGATTGTTTTTTAATCAACTAGTTAATCTTTTGAATGTTTGTGGGTTATTTGTGATAGCTTTGTATCTAGGATTGGTTATCCTTTACTTAGCTAAAGTTGTATGCCATGACATATAGCTATTTTCATATCTAGGATTGATTTTATTGTCATCATATAATCCTAGGTAAGCATCTAGAGTACCCTAGCTCTATATTGCATATTTGGATATCATTGCATATTCACTTAGGGTGTTGATCTCTTCGGAGAAGTAAGTCTTGTGTGATAGACCGGGATTAGGTCGTACACCGGGATTAGGTGGTCACATGAGCAAATTGGACTAGGTCCACTTTTACAGGCCTGCGGGTAGTGGTAGCGGGATATTGGCCGGGATTAGGCCGTCAAACCGGGATTAGGTTGTATACGCTATCACAATTAGTGGATTCGAGGTTTGAGTGTGGCGCACTTACCAGCCCGTGGTTTTTCCCTGTTGAGGGTTTCCACGTAAAAATCAAGTGTCGTTTATATTTCCGCACCATATTACACTTGATTATTGTTTTGTGAATTGGGGTTATATTTGTAATATTGACTAATCTGAAAATTTGGTAATAACGGATTAACAACCCTTTCACACACCCTCTAAGTCATATTTTAAAAGACACGCACGCGTAAACGGGAATTCATTATTCCTTTCAATTCCATCCAATTCCATCTAATTTCATCCAATGAGTGGCATTTTGGTAAATAAGAGGATGACATTAATTTATTTTAAATGTTTCTTGGAAATCAATTTTTTCAATGATTGACATTTTGGTAAATAAGTGGATGACATTAATTTATTTTAGATATTTTTTTGAAATCAATTTTTTTGTTTTTTTGAAAAGAATAATTATATTTAGTGTACGTAAATATATATATATATATATATATATATTTACGTACACTAAATATAATTATTCTTTTCAAAAAAACAAAAGAAATGGTTTAGATTAATACACGTGTCTCTTCTTTGTTTTTTTTAGATTTTTTAGATTTTTTAACCTTAATCTTCTTAAAAAAGAAATATATATATATATATATATATATAATATATATATATATATTTCTTTTGAGATATATATATATATATATATATATATGAGATATGCTATACATATATACACACTAAATATAATTATTTGTTTCAAAAAACAAAAGAAAAAATAATTGATTTCCAAAATATAAAATAAATTAATGTCATCCCCTTATTTACCAAAATGCCACCCATTGGATGGAATTGGATGGAATGATCATTAGTGTCACAGAGTTTGCCAAAAATGGCCATTTTGGAACAACTTTCCAATCCAGTGGCTATTTTGAAAGTTTGTCATCAATTCGATGGCCACTATGGTAATTATCTCTAACAATTTTAACCTGAATTAAAATTACTAAACAAGACAAAAAAATTCTAAAGACACTCCAAACTAACTAAATTATTAAAAAAAAAAAAATCTCTTTCCTAAATCATTAGATTAAATATTATGTATTAAACTCTATCTCCTAAATCTATTATTACCATATTAAGCACACTCTCTCTCTCTCTCTCTCTCTCTCTCTCTCTCTCTCTCTCTCTCCATTTTTCAAAAAAAAAAATCCTATCTCCATACTTTCTCAATCAATTTCCGATTAATAGTCAAAGAAAAAAAAAACTTATGAATATTTTGGTTTTTTATTAGTAGTAATATATATATATATATTAAAATGTCAATACAAATACCTTATTTCTAAAATATATATATATATATATATATATATATAAAACTTGATTTGTTTCAGGTAGATTCAATTAAACTCAAAATTTCTAAGATTAATGAAAGAATTAAAGTTCTCTAGGCAATCACATACCTACAAAAGTAACAAAAAGCATTTTTCGTATTTCATTTTTTTTGTTTTGTTTTGAATAACAGGGTACTTGTCTTTTGTGTTTTGTTTTTAATATATACATATATACGGTTCCTAAAAATCAACCTTATTCGTAAGTTTTTTTTTTTTTTTTTTCTCTTAACTGTTAGTCTTGCTTGAGAAATAATGAAGATAGAAAATTAGAGATATATATTGGAGGAGAGAGAGTTTAATATGGTAATTAAAAATTTAGAAGAGAGTGTTTAATATGTAATATTTAATCTAATGACTTACGAGAGATAATTTCTTTTTTAATAATTTAATTCAAAAAAGATTACTCCTCGGATGAATCCAAAGGCTACGATGGTTTGTCCTAACTTTTATTAAAATAAAATGGAGTATCATTAGAAATTTATTTTTTAAAATGGAGTGTCTTTAGAATAAGAGTGTCAAAAGATAAAAAGGATAATCTTGGAACAAAAGGAAGTGTCTTTAGAATTTTTTTTAAATTTAAATTTTGAGAATGAAGTGTCTTTAGAAAAGAAGTGTAAAAAAAAAATTGGATTGCCAAAAGAAGCTCTCTTAAACAAATCACTACCTTCCTAAATTACCCTTTATTTATTTACCAAATTGCCATGTAATATCAGATTATTTTGGTTTTTACAAAAAGAAATATATAATGATAACTAAGGCATATTTTTTTTTTTAAGAAAATAACAAAAGCATTTAGTTCTTCATCTACATAGTGATATGAGGAAAAAAAAACTTAATATAGAAATTTAATGCTACACAATTAAATTATTTAATAAAAAAAACTATGAAAAGAATTACATATAACAATTGTGGAAGAAAATTTATGTTTGAAAATGATGAGAGTTGGAGTGAAATTAAAAAATAAAAAATAAAGTTCAATGGTTTACATGGATTGATAATTTGGAAACCTTAGAAAAAAAAAATTATTAAAAAAAAATGATACAATATTAAATGGGTAAAAAAAAACAATGGGTAATTTAGGAAGTTAGTTGTTGGTTTAATTTATAAATAAATAGAAAAAGGCTGGTCATTTATAATGGCTTCAACTTTGATGTAGAGAAATAAATGTTGTCCACATGTCACATTATAAAGAGAGAGTGAGTTGATAGAGTGGGTTGAGAGAGTGATTCTAGCACTCCTCTTATTTTTAATCTTTCCTCCTTAAATTTATTTTATTTTATTTTTTTTTTACTTATTCACTCTACCAACATGAATTTCATTATTCACTTATGTAAGTTCCTCAAAGTTTGATTGACTTATTTTAGTGACAAACCACTGGTGAGGTTTGGTGTAAGGGTAGCTTAGGCTTTTGATTATTGGCGTTTGTGCACAACAAAGGCCCTCTCAAGACCTCAAGAGAAGAAGCACACCAAAGGTAAAATACTTGTGCTTACTTCCCCTAAAAAAACACCGAATTTATGTAATACTTAAAAAAAAAAAAAAAATTGGCAAACCATTGAGCAAGTATATTTATTTATTTAATTTCTTAAGTCTTAACTAACGTTAGTTGCAATACCAAAACAAGTAAAAATATATATATATATATATATATATAAAATAATAAAAATATTTAATGGTGTTTGGATGCATTAATTTACTGTAGAATGTGTTAGAGAATTTTCAAATTAAATTTGAATGGAAAAGATGCAACTTTCCAAAGTGGTGTTGATTGTTTGAAAAGACACAACTATTCAAATTAATGTAACTTTACGCTTATGTTTTTGTGTCATATTAAATTTAACAGACACTATTTTAATGAATAATTGTAATGGTCTGTGAAAAATTGTAATGTTTGGTGAAAGGGTGCATAACACCCGATAAATTATACCATGCACACCACTTGCAAAAAATCACAAACTGTCTACTTGTAAATTGCTCTACTTTCTCCTCATATTCTTCGCATCTAAAATTGAATTCATTTTATTCATTATTTTTCTTGCATAAAATTACCAATATTCTGCTACACTACAGTAACAGAATATTGTCTCTTGGCGGGTTTGTCATCAATGGTGTTCATTGTTTAAATCGTCAGTGCACAACGATATTAAACAAATGAGGCTTCATTGTGTTGTTTGTAAATCAAAAACAATTCTGGTACGAATATGGATGAGACAAAAAATAACAAACATAAACAATATGTTAGGTAACAAGTTAGGGAAATCGAGGTCCGTGTTTCACACAGTGTCCTTAAGACAATTTCGCCGTGTAACATCGTATGTGTGTAGCGATTGTCCGTGATTTGCATCCCCCCTACCCCCCAGTGTTCATGGTTTAAATCGTTAGTGCCCAACGATATTAAACAAATGAGGCTTCATTGTGTTGTTTGTAAATCAAAAACAATTCTGGTACGAATATGGATGAGACAAAAAATAACAAACATAAACAATACGTTAGGTAACAAGTTAGGGAAATCGAGGCCCATGTTTCACACAGTGTCCTTAAGACAATTTCACCGTGTAACACCGTATGTGTGTAGCAATTGTCCGTGATTTGCACAAACATAAAAAATACGTTAGGTAACAAGTTAGAGAGCATCTATGCTTAACACATTGATAAGCTACTATCACACAACCAATTATATACTACACATAATTGTTTTCCCTAACCAATGTGGGATTCACATTTTTCCCTACACAATGGGCTTACTTTGAGACTCAATTTCTCATTCACTCAATAATCATTTTGGGAGTTTGAGTATACCAATTCGATGCTCTTGTTAGTTATAAAATAGAAAACATAAATATTATCAAACCTTACAAGTGCACAAAGCGTAAACGATAGCACAATGGGCAAGCAAGGTTCGTTCCCACGAGGAATAAATTACCTACGGAAGTTAAGAATTTAAAAACACTAAATTAAGACACTCTATGACTCTAAAACAACTTAAATAAAACACAACTCACACACGCAATTTAGGGGGGGGGGGTTTGAATTGATTATTAAAAACTAATAATTTAAATTAAACTAAATTAAAAACACAACAAAAAAATTATTTAGAAAATCAATAAGGAAAAGCTAGCTAGAACCTTCTATCCACCACTAAACATTCATCCAATCCATAGACAACAACAAGTGAATAAATTGTCAAACACGATGAAGAAATATTCAAAATGAGGCGGTGGGTATTCTACACAACTTGTATTGATTCTCTCTTAGTTAAAATGTAGATTGCATGGTATTTGCATAAATACTTGTATCCCAAATTACAACCTAGCATGGGTATTTACTAGATTTAATAATTGAAATCCATTAAGAACAAAGAGAATATGAATATCACATGAACCCTAAAACATGGTATTTATTCTAGGCTATTCATGAATCAATTTCCCTTAATTAGGTCATATTCCAATTAATTATTGCATGCAAGAATATGCTCATATGGTATTTGAACTCTATCCTACAACATAGATCCTAAAACCATGCTCCTAAGGTGATCAATCAAAGAAACACAATAATAGAATAACAATTATTTTGGAGAAATAGAAATCATCACGTAAGAAAAATAATACTTCATTAAAACAACTTGTATATGCATGGAATTAGAATCATGTCTAGGGCTTCAAGTTAGCCCTAGCTATGAGAAGTTTAGCTACACATCATAACTATGAAGGCAAATAAGAACATTAAAACTAAAGAAAGGTAGAAGAAGAGAGAAAATAAAACTATGAAAGATCTTTGGTTTTCAATCTTGAATAATGAATTTATGACTTGTCTCTTGAAGAAGCTCTTGGTATTTATAGGTGATTCTCCCTATAGATTCCCAATTTGCTTTGATGTAGGAAACACACCAAGTAGGAAAGAAGATTTAAACAAGAAATGAGAATCTTTTCCTAACTTGGACTTCCTCTTTGATGATTGATTCCTAATTTGAGTTTAGGAAGTTTCCTAAACATGTCTTGATCTTTTAAAGTCATTAGGATTTAATTTGGGAAGTTTTGGGACAAATTTGGACCAATTTTGGAGTGGAAATCCGTTAAAAATACGTAAAACCGCTACCTGGGTCACCCCATAGGTCACTCGTGGTCCAAACCACAGAGTTCTTCTGCTATGTATCACTTCCCAGGTCGCTTCGAAGGCAATTGTGCACAAACCGTGGTCAAGGCCGCAGTTGACTTTTCTAGCTTGGACCTTCAGTCACTAAAACGGCCATAACTTTCATTAGAAAACTCGAATTGATGAACCGTAAAGTTTGCTGGAAACTAGACTTCCGGGGCTTTTCAAACACAAGTAGATCTCAACCTGATTCGATCTGAGAAGGGAGATATGGTCTTCACAAGTTGGATGTTCTATAGACGCATTTCTCCGAACTTCACTAGAAATTACATTTTTTTCATTAAACTCACTCAAATAGCTATCTTCTACACAATCTCAACAAACTTGTTAAAATATTCAATAATACTCAAGAACATAACGTAAAACGTAGGAATTAGGGGTCTCAAATATCAACATTTATCAACCTAACAAATACCCCCATACCTAGCTTTTGCTACTCCTTGAGTAAAATCGAGACAAAAACAAAAACTAAAAACAAAAACACTTGACTCAACAAGACTCAAAATAAAAACAAATAAAAACAAAAACAACAAGACAAATTCACACACCAATAAGAATCAAAGCACACAACACACACTTACTCAAAACTAAAATCATGCAATCAAGTACATGCATCATATCTCGTGCCTCAACCATTCACCAAAATTCTCAACTTGCAAACAACATACTCAAATGCCATGGAGGGAATTCGTCTCAACTCTAAGTCCTCACAAGATGTCACTCAATTTTCACTCGGAACCTAGGCAACACTCTCAACAAGCATATGCGATTGAATTTATGCACAAGAAAATTTCAATTTATACATCGCATATGAGTATATAATAGAAAGAACGCTAAGATTTATGCAAAAGATCTCATGAATGGAATCAAATACTAAGAACAAGATATAGCATATACTTACCTCAACTCCCTAGCTAGAATCCCCAAAAGATCAGTTAGGTCTTTCGTTTTGGTTGTAACGGAGCCATTGGGTGAAGGGTTAATAGAAAGAACGGGAAAAGAAATTCAAAAAACCTAAGATCATCCCAAGAGATGTATCGTGGTATGTCAACGCTTGTCATCTCTCATTTGAATCTTCTTTGCAATTGCTTCTTCATCAATTTCTTCAACTTCTTTTTCAAGTAAATATATAACTTGAATTCATCTTCTTTTTTCATCATTCTTTCTTTACTCTTTTCATTGCTTTGCTCTTCTTCAATTCTTGCTTTTCTTTTCTTCTTGTTTATTATTTTTTTTTAAGAACTTTTGATTCCTTTCTTTGCCTTGGTACATGCATGCTTTAGAACTTACCCATGCTCCTCTTCTTCTTTCCTTCATCTTCATCTTGAACTTGAACTTCATCTTCTTCCACTCGACCTGATCCTAAGCTATAGGGTACAACCAATATAAATTCGATAAAAGGGATAAGGATTATGTGGGTGATGAAAGAAAAAGCTTATAAGTGTTTGGCTTCAAAAGGGCTAATGAAGCACACACATGGGTACGGAAATTTAAGACCTTTTATATATATTAGCACACATTGCCTAACATCACTTCTTAAGGTTCATCCAACATAAGAACAAAAGAAAAATATGTGATACCTATAAGAGAGAATAGTTCATTAGTATCCAATGCAAAAGCCTAATGAGATCAATCTAAAACAATGAAGAACATGAAGAGTGTGTGACCGGGCATCGTTGTACCCGGTAGAAAAGATATTTCTATTCTAATCACCTCGCAAGTGCACGAGTCAAAGGACTAGTATAGCATGTAAGCAAGGGTCTCGTTCCACAGGGAGATGGATTCGTTAACTGTATCTAGTTCTAGTGTTTATTAAAGCATGTAAAAAGGAAAGTGGTGTGGTGTGTGTGTGTGTATAAACTAACTAAACTAAGGTAGAAATGTAGCCGGGTGTCTTGGCTATCTAATTAATCTACTCCTAATTAAGTTAATCTACTCCTAGAGGCAAGACACCCTAACTACGAAAATAAAGGTGGCTGGGAGAATAGCAAGATATATAACACATATGGGAAATCGGTTCACCAAACACAATATGTAATTTATGTAGATTGTTTACATGTGAATCCAATTAATCCAGTAAAGGGTTCGTTCTCTTGATTAGGGAATTCCTAGAATCATATCATCACTCTCCAAGTCGGAAAAGTGATTGTGTCTAGGGTTTAGACCCATTAAGCACAAGAACTTATGAACCAAAGCTAAAGTGGCATAATTATGCACACCTAAGCTATTTCCATTCCAAAGAGCTAACAGTCAAAATTATACTCGGAATGGAAATCCGAGCACAAACTCAACTCTCAATCTCTCTAATCACTCTAAACACATACATAGTAAATCATACATCAACATACATAAACAAATGAGATATTTGATTACAACTACTCCTAATCATTTTGTTAATCTACTCCTAATCTCATTCATCATACATATCAACACATAATCATCCATACATATGAATATCATAAAAAGAGCTTAATCAATATACATCTAGGAATGAATCAATAACAAATCAAAGCAAATGAACAATACATACATATATTGACATTAGTGTAGGTTACAAATAATCCCAAATGGGTTATACATCAATAGAAATACAAGAGATGAGCAAATGAAGAAATAACCCTTGAAGACAAGCCTCCAATAGCTCTTCCTTGCTATGAAACTCCTTTGGCTAGGTTTTGACACATAAGCCTCTCCTATCTCTGCATCTCTACTCTCTATGGAAGGCTTTCCATGGAGGAAGATCCCCTATGGAAAGCTTGGAGTTGCTCTCTCTCTTTTGTGATGATCAATCCAAGAAATGGGATTTCTTGGAGCAAAGTTGGGTGGTACACACGGTTGGTCACACCTTTAAAGAGAGGCAAAGTGATGTATATATAGTGGGAAGTGTATAGGGAACAAATAGGGATCAAAATATCCCAAAATATCTCGAAATTCTCTTGAGTCGGCTAGCTAGGCTGGTTCAGACACCCTGGATGGCGAGTTTGTGGCCGCCGTCGAAAGTCGCAGTGGAGAAAATGGAGGTTGGCGGCGAGTTCTGACCTTCTGGACCGCTGGCTTCTTCCCGCTACATGAAACCGCCGTCTTCCGGTGAGTTTGGACGTTCTGGAACGCGGGAAAGAAGCCGCTGAACCAAGATTGCGAGCTTGCATGGCCATGGAGTTTGGAGGATTTGGTGGAGAGTGGAACCTTTGCATGGGAGGCTCAAAGTGGGTCCATCGTGACCGGAAGGAGACCGGCTGCCGATCTGGGTGGAGAATGGCCGTAAAAACTGTCAAAAAGGGCCGAAAAAGGCCGGGTTGTCATCGGGTCTGAACCGGGTCAACGGGTCATCTGGTCGGGTCACGCGGGTCATCTCGACTCATCTGGCTGAAGAAGACGATGACGTCATCGCTGACATCATCGCTGACGTCACGCTGACACGTCCCTCTCCCAAAACGATACCGTTTGACTTCTGATGACGTGGCGCTGGTGCTGTGCCTTGCACGGATAATTACAATATGCACCCCTGATCTCTCCCTTATTCACTGATTATTCAATATTTTCCCGAATATTTCACTTTGACCCCTGATTCTCCTCAATGACATATTTGCCCCTGAATTATCCTGTTTTCTTCCATTTAGGTTAAAACACCCACTCTGAGGGATATTTACCTACACATAGCTAAAACACATATTATATACACAAAAATGCTCGGAAACGAACACAAAAGATAGGAATAGGGAGCGCTAAATGTGAACATTTGGAGCGCGATCAGTGTAGAAGTAGAAACAATAAAAATCCTCTTAGTTTATGCAATTTAAGGATGTGATACTCACTAGGGTAGTCTCCACAATTCTTCCATAAACAAACAAGCATGGCATCCACTTACTAATCATCAACATTCAGGCTTTAACTGAAAACATTATACACTAACTATCAATGCAATCCTAAAGTCAAGAATTCATGTGCATAGCATGAAATTAGACTCAAATCAATAGCAAACTTGTCAAAAACTACACAAAAACAAAAACAAAAACACAAAAATTGACTCAATTTTAAAAACAAATTTTGCTGAAATTCAAATCTGACCTATGTCCACATTCAAGTGCGCATCTCTAAAAATACTCAACTATATTTTCTCCAATTTTGACAAAAGAAAATAGATATGCAAACAAACACTTTTTATACAGAAAATATTTCAAAAATCGATTTGGAGAAGTGTGAAAATGAGTGATGAAAACAACTCACTCGCGGATTCGTGAGACAGAGCATCGCTTCTGACCTTTGGTCAAAGAATTGATCATAACTTTCAAAATACCACCCAGAATTTTACGTTCTTTATACCGTTGCATTCATATCAAAAAATCGAAGAACCTGGTATGGATGAAAAAAATGTATTTCTTTGCCAAAAGATACAGTTTTAAAGAAAAAGTTTGCACAAAAATATCTCCAGTAGAACACAAAAACACAAATAAAAAAACACACAAAAACGAAATGAAAAAAATAAACCCACACCTCCAAACCTATTCTAAACATTGTCTTCAATGTATGAACAAGAAATAGAATGAAAGAAGTAGGGAAGAAGGAGCGACACAAACAAAAATAAAAACAAAAGCAAAAGCGAAAAGGAAAGAAAAACCTAGATGGGTTACCTCCCACCTAGCGCTTGGTTTAATGTCTAGGCTCGACGCATTTAGCTCATCATCTCATCCATCCACCACACAGTTGGGCGTGTCGAGATTGACACCATCTTTCTTGAGATCATATGGTTTGTAGTAAATCTTCAACCTATGGCCATTAACCTTGAAAGTATCCCCAGTCTTTTCATCATGAATTTCTATAGCACCATGAAGAAAGACATTAGTAACAATATATGGACCAAACCAACGAGAGCGGAGCTTCCCCGGAAAGAGTCGAAGACGTGAATTATAGAGCAACACTTGTGTAAGTTCCTCAATTTTGATTGACTTATTTCGGTGACAAACCACAATTGGTGTTTGATATGTAAGGGTAGCTTAAGCGCTTATTGGTGGTGATCAAGCTCAAAGGCCCTCTCAAGACCTCAAGATGATAAGCACTTCAAAGGAAAATCACTTGTGCTTAATTTCATTGAAGAGACTTAGTTGCACACACACACACACTTCTCATGCTTGCATATGTGTTCATTGCTCTTGTGTGCATTCTTTTTTCACACTTGCACTTCTTTGTTGAATCTTGTTGTGTTTTAGTGTGTCTAGTAATTCATTTCTGAAAGTTTGTTTGGAAACATCCGCGCATGCACGTTGGTGTGCTTGGTTTAGCGCGAGGATAGCCATCCGAGAAAGCCTTTGGCTTCTCCTTTGGTTTCACCACATTTGGTGAAACGACGGTTGTGTTCGTTTGATTCTAGTAGTCTTTGGAATGATTTTGCGGTTATGATTGGCGGCCCTGACCGCCGATTAAAACCACCATTGAGACCTGATTGATTTTATCTCTCGGGTTCAATTCAGCGGTTGGAATTGGCGGCCATGAAATCGCCAAACGAAACCGCTGTTGATACCTGATGCTCTCGGGTTCAATTTGGCGGTTGGTGGCCACCGAATGAAACCGCCGATCGGCGCGTTTCAAGGGCAAACTTGTCTTTTCACCAAGCCTTTTGTTGCTCTCTATAAATACACCATTATGTCACTCTCTTTCATTAAGCTATTTGAACATCAAGAACCCTAAAAGAGAAAGAGAGGTATTTGAGAGAAAAAGCATCAAGATTGCTTCTTTAATTCTCTAAACTCATTTCCATGTGCAACAAACATCATCTAAACATCATATAAGATTATCTAGGATATATCTATGCATGGGTCTTCTTCAATACACATGACTTGGTAAGTTAAACACCATCTATTCTTTTTTTGTGTTCTTACCTAGCAAGAAATCTCATTTATGACTTGTTGACATCTAGATTAAGATTTATTAACAAGTTGAGATTGTGTGTTGATTGATTAAGTTGTTGTATTGTGATAGCTATTGCCTAAGATTGTTTTATCTTAAAAATAGCTAAGTTTACATAAGACATGTAGACACATGATATATAGGATTGCTATTATTGACATCTTTAACCCCTAGATAAGCATTTAGTGTAACCTAGCATTATTTGCATTTAGAATATGGTAATATTCACATAGGTTGTTAATCTCTTCATTGAAAATTAAGTCTTGTGACTAAGATTGCTTACTGCACAAGCAAGTGGATCTAGAGTTGCTATTAAAGGCTCGTTGGGTAGTAGTGATGGGTTAGTGACCGAGAATGGTTGAGGTCAACCTAGGTTGTAAATATCATTACTGAAAGTTATTTAACGGTGTGTATAAAATATTAATCTAGAGGGGGGTGGGGTTGAATAGATTTTAATCGTTATTACCCAATTTTCGCATGTATGTCAATATTATGAAAATACCCCTAACTAGTCAATATAAATATCAAGTGTAATAAGTGCGGAATTATAAATGACACAAGATATTTACGTGGAAACCCTCACAGGAAAAACCACGGGCTTTTATGTGCGCCACACACGAACCTCGAATCCATTAATTGAAATGATTACAACCTAATCCCGATTTAATGATCTAATCCCGATCAATAATCATCACAACTACCTAATCCCGGTATAAGTGAACCTAGTCCGATTGCTTGTGATTTAAGCTACCTAATCCCGATAGCAACACAAGACTTAATTCTCTAAGAAGAGATTACAACCTAAGTGAATATATAAAATATCCAAAATGCAATTTAAAGCTAGGTTACTCTATATGCTTATCTAGAATGATGATTTTGCAATAAATTCAATCCTAGATATTAAAAGCTAGATGACATGTCAAATAGCTTAGCTAAACATAGATTATGAAAACCTAGATAGCTATCAAAATACAACACTTAATCATGTCAACACAACAATCTCTATTTTGTATCTAGAATATATTCTAAGAGCATACAAATAATATAAGAGATGTCAATGATAAATAAAACACTAATTATATATGATAATAGTGAATAACTTACCAAAGAAAGTGTGTTGACCAAAACCCATGCAAGCAAGCATCCTAACTATGCTAGAAAATGCTTAGATGATAATTTGATGCATATGAGAATGGTTTTTGAGTGTTAAAAAAGGTGTTCTTGATTTGATTTTCTCTCAAATATCTCTCTTTGAAGTTTAGGGTTCTTTGAGTTAAAGAACATTAATTCTGAAAATGAGAAAGTGTGATATTTATAGACATCAAGAACAGGGCATGTGAAAAGACAAGTTTACCCTTGAAACGCACCATTCGGTGGTTTCAATCGGCGGCCAGGCTGTCGATTCTAACCATCGAATTGAACCCGAGAAGAACAGGGGAACAACGGCGGTCTCATTCGGCGGTTTCGTGACCGCCGATCCAACCGCTGAATCAAACCTGAGATATTAAATTGATCAGGTATGAACGGCGATTTCGAACGGCAGTCGTTACCGCCGATCGTGACCGCAGAATTGATCCAGACACTTCTGGATGCAAACGGCGGTTTCATTCGGCGGCCAGGCCGCCGATCATAACCGCCGATCACCAACAGAGGTGAAAACCAAAGAGAAGCCAAGGGCATTCTCCGTGGGCGGTCTTCGTGCAAAACCAAGCACATTCTAGTGCATGCGTGAAATTTCCCTTAAGTAGTAGTGAAATATACCTAGAGGGGGTGAATAGGTATAGGCTCCAAATTCTTCCAATTTAAAAATTAATGCGGAATATATCAATGAAAATGCACACTTGATTATATTTGACAAATTGATTGATTTCACTTATACAAGAGTTAATCAATTTACAAGATATGCAATCAATGAAAGATATGGAAGATAAAGAAAAGTAAAGCAAAATTGAACACAATGATTTTTTACGTGGTAAAACCTCAAAGAGGAAACATCCACGGGTTGATACCACAACCACCGGCAAAGTAATCCACTATGTGAAAAAGGACTTACACACTCAAGTTACCAACTCATGATAACCGCTCAAGCTATCAACTCCTAATCACCCTCGGGCTAGTGAATCACCAAGCCTACTTCCTATCCGAGATGTATCCCACACCTCTAGAAAGCAACTTCCTATCCAAGACGCTCACGTCTCTAGGAAGATTTCTTGCTTGCCTATCCGGATCCTCCCGACCCTAGACAAGACTTCCTTGCTTGATTATCCGAGTCCTCCCGACTCTAATCAAAACTTCTTTGCTCTATCCACAAAGCTTCACTCACTTTGCTAGAGACTTCAACCTAATACAAGGCCATGATCTAAAGTGATGCAAATGATGCAAACACACTCAAATTAAGCTAGATGATCAATCAAGCAAAATGTACATGTCCAATGATAATCTAGAATATGCTTTTATCAATCAAAACACAAAAGTATCTAGAAATCAAGTCATGCAAATCAACAAGAACAAGGTATGAATATTCAATATCACACTAAAAACCTAGTTCTTAGATCATGAAATAGAACCTAGAAAGTAATATGAGATACATCATATATTCAATTTCTAGAATCAATTTCAATCAAAATCAAGTTTAGCACATATATGTTCAAAACAAATCACAAAGCTAAATCTCAATTAACACATGATCAAATACCCCTAGCATATGATCTAACATGCTTCTCAACAAATTTCATCAATCAAATAGTAAGAATCAAAAGAAGATCAAAGATGAAATTGAAAAAGAAGAAGTTGTAACAAACATACTGACCACGGACTGGAAAACGATCAACTGAGAAAAATGGTGAAATCAGCTGCCTCTGGAAATGCTTGGGGTTTGTAGCTCTCTTCAAGACCAACAATTTTGGTTTTTGAAACGATTGATTTCGAGTTCGTATGGGAGAGATATGATCAAAATAAGAAAACGAAAAATGAGAGAATTCTGCATACTTTCGTGAGTGTTCTTCAAAAATTCTCAAATGTTTGGAGGGAATGAAATGGGTTTAAAAGGAAGAGAGAGAGAGATTTTTCGAGCGAATCAGAGTGTGCCACATCACCTCCCCGTGGGGGGCGCATGGGGCCCACGGGAGCAGAGGACTTCCTTGGCCGTGGGGCCCACGGCCTCCCTCACGGCCAGGCCTTGTGGCCTCACGTGCTCCTTCGGTTCTTCAGCCCGTATCTTGGGCATCCGAACTCCGATTTTGAATCCGTTTTCGGATTACGAACCGTGACTCCCTCACACACGACGATGACTACACAACTTTGAAAAATGGTTGAGAAATCATCTTGGAAAAGGACGATGAAGTCACTCAACGAATGAGAATGAAAAGTAGCGTAGTTACATCGTTTGGACTCGAAACCTTATAAATGAGTAACCGAAACGACCGGAACTCAATAAGGCATCATAATAGAACATATTCAAGTCCAAATACAAAAATATGGAAACAAAGAAACACAAATTCACACAAGCATGCCATATCAAAGAGATGGTCACAACGCATACAATTCTACAATGTTTATCAATACAAGATCAATGCATGAGCATACTATGAGATGTGTGAATGTGTTATACCAAATGTTTGAACCACGATGCAGGGACACACATGTATGAATTGTGCATGTGTGAGCTAACGCCTTGCAAGAGGATAGAAGTCAAGATTTACCTTAGACGTTTTTCACCTCTTGAAGACGACTTTTGCACTAGAAGTTGCTCTTCACTTTTTAAGCTTCCTTTCTTCAAAGAATGTCCTAAGCAACAACTAATACATACATAGAGTGTTTTGCAATGGAATCAAGCCAATACAAATAGTGAACCTTACAATGCGCGGATGTTTCCGAACACTATCAGGAAACGAATTACAAGACATATAAATACACAACAAGATATAACAATCAAAGTGCTAGTGTGTAATGTGACATATGAAGAGAATGCACACAAATGTAAGAATGCAAAGTGTGTGTGTGCTTCTAAATCTCTTCAAAGATAGTGAAGAACTAGAAGTATACCTTTGGAGTGCTTGTCCCTTAAGGTCTTGAAAGGGCCTTTGAGTATGATTCTCAATCATCTAAACTACCCTTACATACAAACCCCAACACGTGGTTTGTCCACGAAATAAGCCAATCAAAGAATGGGAATCCTTACAATCTCCCCCTTTGGCTATTTCATGACAAAACCACCACTCACATTGATCCTCACAAACATAATTGAATCTACGGGATAACAAAGATATTTTACATTACAAAGAGATAAGAATGTAAAAAAAACTTCAAGTCTTCAATCTCTCGTGGAACTATCAACCCTTCAAAACAAAAGATTATACTTTCCAAAGCAAGAGTATGTGAGATGATCAAGTGAGAATAAAACAAGCATTTGCATATAAGACTTTTAAGCACAACATCATGCAATGTATGTGTATGCAATGCTCCCCCTCAACGGGTTACTCCCCCTTAATGTATATTCTCCCCAACATGCACAATTGCTACTACAATTAGCAACTCCCCTTACCACATTCTACTCCCCCTTTTTGTCATGATATAGGCAAAGGAGTAGTCCCCAAATGGGTCACTTCTAGCAAAGAGAGATAGTAGCATACAAGATATTTGCATAATCATATAAGTCACTTTATGCATCTCAATTAATTGGAGAGAAACAAGGAGATTTATTTAAACGAAAATGTGTGAATCAAACATGCTTTGCATACAAGACATGTAGCATTCAAGTCCAAAATACAATGGTATTTAGCAAAGCAAATGACAAAGGTTTCTAATAAGAATTCAAACCAATTTCACCAATGTCATGAGAGAAGCTAGGATATAGAGTTTTCATTGATTTTAATTTATGAGCAACTATATCCATCTTTATAAGCCAAACATGTCATGAGCAACTTTGCATCCTGTTGTATATATAATTTCACCAAGCAGCCACGTCATCAAAGGAGTCAATAAATGCTGAGGAACAGGTTGCCACGTCACTCATCGACCAGGTCAAAGGAGAAAACGTGGTCCAGTCAGTTTGCCAACGTCAAGTCAATAAGTCAAAGGTGTGGTCGCTAGAGCTAGATATGTACTCGCCAAAGATAGAAACGTGGTCGCCGAAGGGTAATACCTAGAAGGGGAGATGTTCGCCGCATCAGCGTACTGGGCACAAACCAACTCGGTAGAAACACAAAAATAAACCCTAACTCCCAGAAGAACCATGACAATGAGGAGTCGTAGAAAGGGAAAGGGCCGAAAACACATAACCGTATCTATTACAACATGGGAATCCTAGTACGAATCAAAAAAGGAAATCCTACCTCTAACACGACTAAAATCACGTGGTAACCCTAATTATCATGTATAAATAAAACCACCTATCCCACGAAGAGGAGGTTCAAAAACCTAAAGAGAGAAAAGAAAGAACTTGAGAGATTTGAGTGTGTAACCGAAACAAGTGAATTTTAGTGATATTTTCCTGTCCTCCGGGACGCCGTGGTTTTTTTGTTAGGATTATGCTCAATAGCAAGAGTGTAATGTTGTAATTAACAATCTTTTTCATATTAATAAAGTGATTTCTGGTTTAACAAATCGTATAGCATTTATAGTTTAATATTATAATTGTCAAAGTAAATAATCATAAGGTCTAAAGACTATGAGAAAAGAAGAATTGTTCATACATCTGGATATGTATGTGGTAGATACAATTCTTTAGTTAGTCTTGAATAATGTTCACAACTTAAGTTAAAGGTTGGGCACCTTTATCTTGTTAAAGTTGTAAAATTCTTTTGCTAGCATTTGAGTGGGATCAAATGAGATATGATGAGTCTAAATCATCGGAGTGTCTTCGAGCAAAAGGATCTAGTGCACTGGGTGCATTGAACAGGATCACAATGAAAAGCTTTATCTAGAACCGTCAATAGATAATAGTCTTTTCATTATCAGGACAATCGGAGAGTCTATCTTAATCATGAGATAAATGATGGACTTATGGTTGCAAGTGATATCATTTGAGTTATCAATGAGTATGATTATATCGCATAGTCTATCCTCGATAGTTTGGTGATATTCATTTGTTAATCGATAGAGGACTTCATTTATAGATATGGACATCGTGGCTCCATTTAATTAAATGAGAGTATAATATCATCATATGGATGTTTTGAGGTAATTGGATATTAAATCTCAACGTTGAGTTTTCGATAGTGTCTATTGAAAACATGGCTTCTGGACAAGTCAAAATATCCAAGTTCAAAACGTGGTCATATGAGTAAATATGGTAACTTGGAGAGTTATAGGCGGTCTATGAACTCTTGGCGATTACTGATATTAATCACGAGGATACACTATCTCCTATATGATTGTCTAGGGTATGAATGAGGAGCATCTTCCTTTTCTATCTTTATTTAAGAGTTCAATTTTAGCTCTTTAGTGGAATGAGTTAAAATTAATGGATCGGACCTAAGTGAATCATTTGTTGATTGTGATTATGTTATATCTATTGAAGCTTAAATTTAGATGGCCCGCCAAGATCCCAATCCACACGGACTTGCATGGATCACTTGATATATTCTACCGGACCAATTTAAGGGTCCATCAAGAATTGCATTTAATATATTAAGAATATAATTTGCATATTATTTAAGTAATGGGCTGCTCAATTATATTTATATATTAATGAAAGACATGTGGGCTTGTTTCTTTTAGTAAGAATGGGTCTGGTTCACATGTGGGCTTTTTATTTAAAGTCCAATGGATTAAATGAAATAAGAAAATAATATTTTGGCCCATTTATTAAAGTGGGGCGGCAAGGTTAAGTTTTAACCTAATATATTATTTTGTTTCATTTGTTTTAATTAAATAAGAATTAATTAATTTATTAATTAATTGTTTAATTAAGAAACAAATCTTTTCTGATTAGGAAATATGATTCCTAATGTTATACTATTGTTGGTAGTATACTAAAAGTAAAAGACTTATTTGGTAAGAAAATAAATAATTAATTTTATTTATTTAATCAAATAAGAAGTCTTTTAATTTAGTCATTAAAAAGAATAAAATAACTATGAGTTGGATTAGGGTTAGAAGTCTATTCTTTTATGGAAATTAGGGTGCAACACAAACCTTTGGAGGTGGTGATTTGCGGCAACCCTAGTGCAAAAAGAAGAGAGATTTCGGCAACCCTAAAAGACAAGGAGAGGAAAATTTAGGCCACCTATATATTCCCACATATAGATTTCGGCCACCCTAAGTTGAGCTTGAGACAATTTTCTTCTTCTTCTCAATTCATAGAAAGCTTTTATTCTACTAAAACAAAAAGGAGTGTTAGATTATTCTTTGATAGTATACTATTTGCTTAATCATCAATAAGCTTGTGTATACGATATCGATCTAGGTTCACGCGAGTTTCGATCATTAGATTGAGAACTCAAAAGTGACCGGAATAATCTCAGTCATTCTTTTGATTGTTTTTGTGACTAACAAAGAAAAGAAAGTTTGTTTTGTCCATTCACAGGTTTGCAATTCAAAGAAAAAGGGAGACCACGCTCCTAGGTGATCCACGTTCGTGCTAGGATTGAAGATCTTGCGGATTACCATCGACGTAAGTCAATCAGATCACGCGACAAAAGGTATTCTACTTTTTGGTTATTGTATATGCATGTTTAATTAATTAAAGGGTTTAAGGTTCATAAAGGAAAAATTTTAAAAGTCACTAAATCTTATTTTTAGTCTCGCTTCCGCTGCGTGTACTACGGTATTTTTCCCTACATTTTTCCCATTCAAGGGTTTTTCCACGTAAATCTGTCTCTTGCATGTGCTGATTTTCTTTCTTGTTTAACGTTTGTTTTGATTTAATTGTTGGTCACGTGGTAATCCAAATTTCACCGTCAACAATTAGCGCTAGAAGGAGGGGGCCTTTTTGAACAGAAACTTTGAGGAACCCTTGCGAACTGACAGGTATGAACAACGATAGCTACAAGGATGGTAACTTCAGTGGAGATCAAATTATTGAACCAACCGCGCCGACAGGAGATGGGGCGATGACTATCGAGGAACAATCGGCAGCAACGCCAGGAATTAGGACAACCGATCCAGGAATTCTGTAGCACTTCCAAACTGCATTGGTAAACTTAATCAACGAGGCTAGCAAAATAGGGCTTTCGCTTCCCATAGGCCTGGGAGTCTCTTCTCCCTACGAGTTAACCACTCCTGGAATCCAGTCACTTGGGAGACTTCGGTCGGAAGTTCACATTGCAACCCCCAATGCTCAAGCAAGACAATCCACAGAAGAGACTCCCCAGGACCACCCTGAGAGTTTCAGACTCGATCCAGCAGGAGAGCCAATTGGTCAAAGCGATGTCACCCTACAAGAACTATCAAAGAAGGTCTCAGCGATGGCATGAATATATGGTCGCAACGTATCTTCAGATGATGAGTCAGACAACCCATTCGTTGAAAGTATTGCTCGCACCCAATTTCCAGACAGATTCAGAATGCCAACCATCGAGCAGTATAAGGAGAGCAGAGATCTGAAGGAGCATGTTCACCGATTCCGTAATATTATGGCCCAGTATTCGTCCAATGACGGACTACTATGCCTTACCTTCCCGTAAACATTCGGTGATCTCGCCTCCAGGTGGTTTGGGCGACTTCCGCCCGGGAGTATTAGCAGTTTCTCAAACCTCAGCAAGGCGTTTATAAGACAGTTCATGGGGAGTGTGCAGAGAAGAAAGTCACTCGCCCATCTATCAAACCTAAAGCAGGAATGCAGTGAGTCGATCAAGAAGTATCTAGCAAGATTCGGAAAGGAGGACGCTCAAATTGAAGACGCCAGTGATGTAGCTGTCATCGCCGCTTTCACCAATGGGTTGCAAAGTGGGCGACTATCCTTTGACCTGCGAAGAGATAGGCCAAAAACTTATGAAGAGATGATGGAAATAGCTGGCGATTATGCACTGGTAGAAGAAGAAGAAGTAGCGCAGGGAGGCAGCTATGTACATGGCCACAAACCTGACTCAAAATCATAGCACAAGGATGACATCGCGCGATCGCTAGAAAGATGAAAAGGGCCAAAAGGGGCATCCAAGGGAAAACAGGGGAAACGCCCGAGCCAGTAGGTTTCGAGGAAGGTACAACCATTACACTCCTCTAACTGGTGATCAGGAGGAAATACTTTCCGTGGTAGAAGACAAAGGACTTGCCAAGTACCCTCGACAACAGTCAAATAATGCAATAAGGGATACAACCAAATACTACCGATTTCACAAAGATCATGGGCATGACACTTCAAAATGTTTTCAGCTGCGAGACCATATTGAGAGTCTAATCAGAGAGGGGCACCTGAAAGATTTTACATTGAAAGGAGACAAGCATGGTGGTCGTCAAGATAGCCGCCAAGGAAATGAGCAGGAAAGAAAAAGCCCAAGGAGAAGTAGCCCCGGTGCTACAATAAACACCATTTTTGGGGACCACATACAGGCAGAAGCAATCGGGAGAGAATGTCAGAAGTCAGAGAAGTAATGTATGAGGGCAGAAATATGGAGATAAATTCTGTGCAGAGAAACCTAAAGAAGGGAAGGGAAGGGAAGGACATGACCCCATAACATTTACGGCGGAAGATTCAGATGGGATTGATGCTAAGCCCAACGATGCAATTGTAGTGGGAGTTCAAATAGCACACAGGGATGTACTTCGAGTAATGATAGACAACGAAAGTTCAGCTGACATTTTAAGCGCCAGAGTATACGATAAGCTGCGACTGGACCGGAAAGATCAGAAGCATTTCCATGTACCATTAAAAGGTTTTGGGGGTGCAGAAGTAAGATCTTTGGGGACCGTGAAGCTACCAGTGAGGTTCGGGACAGCACCGTGCCGGTGAACAATCCTACTGGATTTCGTTGTGGTCGACATTCACAACTGGCTATATAATGCTTTACTCGGCCGACCATTCCTGAACAAAGCCCGTGCAGTCACTTCAACCCACGCACTGAAAGTAAAATTTCCTACAGAGTTTGGAGTTGGGGAATTAAAAGGATCACAGGAGATGGCCCGCCGCGCTAACCTTTCAATTTTCAAAAACACGACAGGAGTGGAAACCTTGAGCGTATTTGAGGTAAATAAGGAAATGCAAGAAGAAAATCCCGGAGCTTTCGAATTGGATCCAAGGGATAAGGCGAGCAGGGAAAAAGAAGAACCCACTGAGTCTATTGTTCTGGATGAGACGGAACCTGACAAAACAGTCAAAATTGGTGCAAGATTGGCCGAACAAGTCAAGAGAGATGTATCGAACTTGCTGATAGAGTACAAGGAGATCTTTGCATGGAGCCATGAAGACATGCCAGGGATTAGTAGAAGCGTGATCTCGCACAACCTAGCCGTGGACAAAAAAAACAAACCGGTGGTGCAGAAAATGAGGAGCTTTAACCTGGAGAGGAGCGCAGCAATAAAAGAAGAAATTTCTAAATTACTCGCCGCAGGATCAATCAGAGAGGTTAAGTATCTGGAATGGGTGGCGAACGTGGTCCTTGTAAAAAAGAAGAACAATCAATGGAGAATGTATGTAGACTTCACCGATCTAAACAAGGCTTGCCCTAAGGATAGCTTCCCACTACCAAGAATCAACCAGCTAGTCGATGCAACGGCAGGACACGAGACGTTGAGTTTCATGGATGCGTACTCAGGATATAACCAAATCAAAATGCACAAGCCAAACGAAGAGAAAACAACATTCACCACGGATCAAGGGTTATACTGCTATACAGTCATGCCATTCAGCCTGAAAAACGCTGGAGCAACTTACCAGCGTCTAGTCAACAAGATGTTCGCCAGACAAATAGGGAAGAATATGGAAGTATATGTTGACAACATGCTAACAAAGAGCGTCACGGCTGACAAGCATGTAGATGACCTAAGAGAAACATTCGATGTGCTAACTAGATACGGAATGAAGCTGAACCCTGCGAAATGTTTAGCTTCATTCTGTATTTGGCGTACCATCTGAAAGGTTCCTGGGATATCAAGTGCATCAGAGAGGGATAGAGGTAAACCCTGACAAGATCCAGGCATTAGCAAAAATGGTTTCCCCAAAGACCCTGAAGGATGTCCAGAAACTCACAAGTTGCTTGGCATCATTAAACAGGTTTATAGCAAAATCAACGGACCGATGCCTACCATTCTTTAAAGCTCTCAAGAAAGGCAAAGGAGTTGAGTGGAACGAAGATTGTGAGAAGGCTTTTCAAGCCTTGACAGAGTACCTCGGGCGAGCACCGCTGCTGTCAAAACCAGTAGCCGGAGAAACACTTTACATGTACCTATCTGTCTCTGAAGCAGCCACCAATTCTGTACTGGTAAAACAGGAAGAGGGGGTTCAAAAACCCGTATATTACACAAGCAAAACACTGTTACCAGCTGAGACAAGATACTTGCCAGCCGAGAAGATGACACTTGCCCTAATAACAGCGGTGAGGAAGTTAAGGCCGTATTTCCAGGCTCATAAAATTGGAGTATATACCAATTGCCAACTGAAACTGATTTTACAGAAGCCAGAGGTATCCGGTAGACTAACCAAGTGGACGATCAAATTAAGTGAATTTGATATAGAATATCTCCTAAGGACAGCGATCAAAGGCCAAGCAGTGGCGGATTTTGTGGCAGAGTTCACCGAACCAAATATGGAAGTAGCAAGGATGATGGTGGAACAAACTAAGAAAACATTCAGGTGGCAACTCCGTGTTGACGGGTCGTCAAACACGCATGGCAGCGGGGTAGGGGTAGTGGTGTCAAACCCGGAAGGAGATGCAGTAGAATGTGCCTTGCATTTTGACTTCAAGGCTATAAACAACCAAGCCGAGTATGAAGCACTTATAGCAGGACTAAGAGTTTGCACAGTCCTAGGAGCCGATGAGGTGGAAATTTTCAGTGACTCCCAAGTCATTGTTAATCAAGTATTAGATGAATACCAGGCAAGAGATGAAAACATGATCGCTTACCTAAAATTAGCAAAGGAGCTACTGCGGAGGTTTAAAGAGTACAGGATTACCCAGATTCCCAGAGAAGAAAACGAACAGGCTGACGCTTTGGCAAAATTAGCATCCGCCACAATCAACATCTGGCCTAGAACTATTCCCGTGATTCACCTACTGCAGCCAAGTATAGTCAAACAAATGGAAGTTGGAGCAGTCTTCGGTGAAACAAATAGCTGGATAACACCAATCAAAGAATACCTTGTCAATGATGTACTCCCAAGCGATCCATTAGAGGCGAAGCGACTGAAGTACAGGGCTACGAGATATTCGGTACTCAATGGAGAACTGTACAAAAGGGGGTACTTAAGGACACTGCAGAGATGTGTCGGGCCTGAAGAAGCAGAAGGGATCCTAAGAAGCATACATAGTGGAAACTGTGGGAATCATGCTGGAGGTATTAGCTTAGCCCACAAAACATTAAGACAGGGTTTTTACTGGCCAACGTTGTTCGCCGATGCTAAAAGGGTAGCAGCAAGGTGTGAGGCATGTCAGAAAATTGCAAACAACATTCGCCAGCCACCTGAACTCTTGCAGAGTATCACCTCGCCTTGGCCATTCTCCATGTGGGGAATTGACTTGATCGGTCCAACGCCGACAACACCCGGAGGAGCAAAACATGCTATCGTGGCTGTGGATTATTTTACAAAACGGGTAGAAGCTGAGTCATTGGTGCACATAACAGAAGAAAACACTACAAGCTTTGTGAAGAAAAATATCCTGTACAGATTCGGGATACCAAACACCATCATCACCGACAATGGAACCCAATTCGATGGCAAGAAATTCAGGGAGCTGTGTGACAAGTATAGAATCAACAATTACTACGCAACTCCAGCACACCCACAGACAAATGGTCAAACTGAAGCAGTAAACAAGATCATAAAGCACAATCTAAAGGCCAAACTAGCTGCGAAGAAAGGTAACTGGGCAGAGAAGCTACCACAGGTACTGTGGGCGTATCGAACTGCAGAAACAAGCTCAACGGGTGAAACCCTATACTCCATGGCTTTCGGAGCTGAAGCTGTCATTCCCGTGGAAACATCTTTTTCTTCACCAAGGGTACAACTATTCCAGCCAGAACTAAACGTTGATATGCTAAAATGTGGCCTGGACGAGCTAGAAGAAAAGAGAGAATGTGCATAAATACAAAACGCTGCCTATCAGCAAAGGGCGGCTAGGTATTACAACTCGCATGTGCGTGAAAGAAAATTTGCACTCGACGACTTAGTACTAAAACGAGTAAATCCGGGAACCAAAGACAAAGCTGCAGGATCACTCGCAGACAAATGGGAAGGACCCTATCAAATTACAAGCATAGCTGGTCACAGGGCATATCGCATTACCCGAGAGGGTTTTAGCGAATTACCTCGGCCATGCAATGCGCAGTACCTGAAAATATACTACCCTTGACTCTTTCATTTGCTTCTAGAATTTATTTCAATGTTTTTCTTCTTAGGCAGTTTTCGTTTTAGCATTTTTTCTCTGTTTTTATTTTAACAAAAGTTGCAGGAAGTATTCAATAAAGAGTAATTTATTACTAAGAACCCGTGACTTAACTCGCCACAAAAGTAACCAGGTACAAAGAGTACTCGTCATCATACACCATAAGTTACTCACCGTTGCATAAAGACGAGTTTTATACTCGCAGCAACGAAAATGAGCAAGACGACCCACGCAATTAAGTGGGACCAAAGGCAACTATACCTAAAGCTATCATAAAAATCGGTGGTCGCCGCCATGGGAAAAACGAGATCCCAAGAAAGACACGAGAAACACCCAATCGAAAGCGTACATGAGGAATCTCAAACGCTGGGAGTTGAGAAAGCTAACTGAAAACAAAAACAACTAAAGCATAAAGCAAAAAGCAAAAAGCAAAAGAGGGAGACGTCCCAATAGTATGCTAAAATACTTGGTGTATGATCGGATACGTCCTGTCAAACACTGAGTATGCCAAAACTCAGCAATGGCAGCTGAATAAACAATAATAATATGCTAAAAACTTGGTGTATAGTCGGATACGTCTTGACAAACACTGGGTACGCTAAAATTCAGCATTGGCAATTGATAAAAAGAACAAAGCAGAGAACTCATCAAAGACAGCTGAACCAAAAATGAAGTCAAAGGAGTTATAAATTTTGTATAAGTTATTTACAATTGAAGCTGTAGAAATGAGAGCTATTTACAACTAAAGTAATACATAAAATCAACTAGCTGCAAGAGGACCCTCGCTGTCTTCCTCATCTTCAATTTCATCTTCAGAAGGCCAGGTTATTTCTTCATCCTCATCCAGCATGAAAGGCCCATAATCCCTACCAGCAACAGGACCTAAATCAGGTTCAGCACCAGAACCAGAAAAGCTGCCTTTTTGACCAGAATAGTAAGTATTAAAAGCGCGTTTGGTAGGAACTTCTAAGTGCATCAGGTGAGGCTCAGTCCTCGTATAGCGACAATGAGCTTTCCACCGTTTTCTCTGTTCCTTTATCGAACCCACTGCGCTATCCATATGCAACTTAAGGGATTTGTCGAAACGCCCTAGAGCTTTTTCATTCGAATGATCCTTCATGGCGAAGAACTTCTTCGACTGCCTCATGCCTCGTTCGAATTCACGCAACAAAAGTGCATCATAGGCAGGGGATCTCTTAAAACGATCAACTGCTTCAACCTCTAAAACAGCCTTTAAGTCGTTAAAAATGACATCACGCGAAGACAATTGGTTGCACAAGTCCAATACCTCACACTCAGCTTTCTCTCTAGCCTCCTCAGCTAGCCACTCAGTCTCTAAACGTGCTGTGAGTGAGTCTTGACTCGCAGACAACTGCTCCTTCAGCGAACGAATCTCCTCCACAGCAGTAGACAGTTTTTCTTCGGCAGCCAGCTGAGCAGAAAGATAACCATCAGCGGAATCCCTCAACTGAGTAAGTTGCTAGGCGTGGAGTTCCTCAGCAGAAAGCTTTTCAACTGCCAAAATAAAAGCTCGCTCTCGTAGGTGTTTCACATCCCTAGAAAGAAAATTCCCTCGCCTGTAGTTGTCAGCCAACTCGGATATTATCTGAAAAGAAAAACAGACAAGTCAGGAAACACGCGAACGAAAAATACAACATGAATACTGCGAGAGACTCACCAGAGAGTGGCAGTTGAAGAAAAATTCCATTTTTCTGTTACAAGACCTGCTCTTCACATGCTCCCAACCCTCACCAACATAAACGTCGTTGTTCATTATATGTGAGCAAATCTCCACAGCTATGAAGTCCGAAAGGGAAACAGACTCGACTCCTTCACCAGCTTCGGTTGGATTAACGGGAGGAGCTTCGTGAGCAACGCCTGAACCAGATGTAGAAGCATCGGGTTGCTTTGACGACTTCGGTCTACCAGCTGGCCCTGGCTAACCCGATGGCCCAGGTTGACTAGCAAAAGACACATTCGGCTCACCCGCAGCCACCGGAGGAGGAGCTACACCGGTCGGGGAAGGGGCAGGAGTGTTCAACTCATTAACTCCCTCAGGAGGTGGAGACACCACCGTACTCACCCCACCAGCAGGAACCTCAAGAACAGTTGTTTGGGTAAAGGGAGTCTCGGCGAGTACAGGTTCATCAGCACCCTCCTCATCCGAAGAAACAACGTATTGTACAACTATAGACGCTCGCTTTAGAGGTCGAGTAGTATGATCAGGGGTACCCTCAGTTGGGCGTTTTCCTCTATCAGTTCTGGGAGTCAGGTCATTCGCGGGATCAAGGGGAGTTTCAGGGACATCCGCATCAAAAATAGGAATGTCACTAACTGCCCATAAAGCTCCAACCTTCTTTTTTCCCTTACGGCTGGGGGTAGTTGCAGCAGGGGTAGTCGCAGCAGTTTCTAGATGCATAGGGGGCTGCCCCAACTCAACACCTCCCCTAGCAACATCACCTACTTCCTCGCCATCTGAGGGATCATCACCATCCGGACTAGCAATTCCTTATTTAGCCAAACCAGCAGCATGTCTTTTACTGGCCACCTTAAAATTCTTTACTGCCCGGGCTTGCAAATCCCAAACTGTATCGAAATCACACACTGCGAAAAATAACCAAGCATCACTAACAGAATAAACAAAACAGTAATATCAAAAAGAAGGCTGATAAAACTTACGGCGAGGAAGCCTAGCAGGTAGGCGTGTGAAAATTCATTGTGCGATCATTTTCTCCTCATCTAAGAGGAATGATCTAATTCTCTCATCCAACGGAAGGACAGCTGCCGCGGCAAGATGAGCAATTTCAACATCAAGGAGGTTAGGGTTTGTTTTCGACCAAGCCTCAGGAGAAGTGAAGTGTCTAAGAACCTTCTTCGCCGAAAAACTGTGGCTCACACTGGCGGGTACATCCCTGCCCCACTTGCCACCAGCGAAGAACCAACTATTCTTCCACCTTTTATTTGAAGTAGGAAAACCCCAAATAAAGCCCTTCTTTTTCTCATCACTAGAAATCTCCACCTGTCCGGGGTTCGCCACGCCCTCAAGGATCCAATTTTCCACTGCTAAGGAGAGAAGGAAGTACATTCCACTATGGCCCGCTTGTCTTAAGGTATAAAAATGGCGGATCTCGCGAGGCGTAGGAGGCCCATAGCCCTTCAATTTCCACATTAAACACAGGCACATCAAGATCCTGTAACTGTTTGGGGCGAGTTGGGCAGGCGCAATCTGGGCCTCCATAAGGAATCTGGCAATGAATGGCTGAAGAGGAAGAGTTACCCCACAACTAAGCATCGCGCCATAAATGGCGACTGAGTTCTCAGGAGGGTTCCATGCCGCTCGATCACCCGACAAAGTCAAAATCACGGCATCTGGGATGTCAAAACGACTCTTATATTTACGGAGTTCTTCCTCGCCAACCACATTTACTTCATAATCAAAAGAACATGGGCAGTCAGCTGAAAAGTGTAATCTACTCTTCTGGTGATCTTCAACATCTGAATCCACAGTAGTTTGAGCATCTAGCAGAGATCCTCGAGGAGCCCTAGAAGCTTGTCGCCTACTGCCGCCTGGTTTGGAAGACCTCGTCATCATCAAAAGGCAACTATCAAAAGATGAAGGAGAAGGAATGTTAGGAGCAAAATTTTCCTCAGAGGAAGGAATATAAATAGAAATCGGGGATGGGGAATCCGGATGAAAGTTACGAATCAAGGATTCAATCCGGTCTGCAGTACATTTATCACCAAGCTCTAAAGCTTGCATCATTTGATTAAAAAGGGAATAACGCAAGGAAGGATCCATGGGAACTCACCAGAAAACCCTAGGGTCGCAGAAATATGCAGGAGAATTGGGGGACGCTGAGGAACAAGAACGGTCGAGTTTGGTGAACCGTTTGATAAAGGAAAACGCAGGAGAAAAGCTGTAGCAAATACTTGAAGAAACGGGAAAATAGGGCAGATGAAAACGAAGGTTCAAGCCTGTTTTTTGCTCTAAGAAAATGAAGGAAATATAAACAAAAAGATTGAAATGAGGAAGAAGAAACGATCGGGCATTAAAAGAGGGAGTTTTGAAATTCAAAAAGAAAATCAGATAAAAAGATATTTGGTTAAAGTGAGTGACGGTCACAATAACTGGCCACAATAGTCACCACCAAATAACGGACATGTGGCACCTCGGGGATCACCAAGCAGTCAAAATGTACCTTCACTTGTCAAATGAGTGGAAGCGCCAGAGATTGTGTGGCCAAGAATGAAGGCTTGCACCGGAAGAATCAACAAAACAAGTTCAACACGTGGTGAAAATGAAAAAGGGGGGAATTATTTACGAAACACGCCAAAAGTTTAAAAGCATGGATATAAATACTGCTCGCGGAGGCAAACGAATAGGAAACCCAAATCATTCGCTCAGCTCGAAGTATTTATGGGGGTATTGTTGTATATATAATTTCGCCAAGCAGCCATGTCATCAAAGGAGTCAATAAATGCTGAGGAACAGGTTGTCACGTCACTCATCGACCAGGTCAAAGGAGAAAACGTGGACCAGTCAGTATGTCAACGTCAAGTCAATAAGTGAAAGGTGTGGTCGCCAGAGCTAGATATGTACACACCAAAGATAGAAATGTGGTCGCCGAAGGGTAATACCCAGGAGGGGAGATGTTCGCCGCATTAGCGTACTGGGCACAAACCGACTCGGTAGAAACACAAAAATAAACCCTAACTCCCAGAAGACCCATGACAACGAGGAGTCGTAGAAAGGGAAAGGGCCGAAAACACATATCCGTATCTGTTACAACATGGGAATCCTAGTACGAATCAAAAAAGGAAATCCTACCTCCAATACGACTAAAATCACATGGTAACCCTAATTATCATGTATAAATAGAACCACCTATCCCACGAGGAGGAGGTTCAAAAACCTAAAGAGAGAAAAGCAAGAACTTGAGAGATTTGAGTGTGTAACCGAAACAAGTGAATTTTAGTGATATTTTCCTGTTCTCCGGGAGGCCGTGGTTTTTTCCCATTCAAGGGTTTTTCCATATAAATCTGTCTCTTGCATGTGCTGATTTTCTTTCTTGTTTAACGTTTGTTTTGATTTAATTGTTGGTCACGTGATAATCCAAATTTCACCGTCAACACACCCTATTTGATTTTTCCGGGAATGAAACCTATATGATAGTAGACATGTTCAACAAATAAAGAAAGAGAGGTAATTTGGAATATAAATTCCTTTGAATGGATACAAGATCCTTTATTCATTTTGAGTTTCATAAGCTTTTTTTTTTTTTTCACACAAGTTTTGCATTTAAAAATTGCAATCATCAATTCATGCCTTTTCATTTGAGCATGTCATATGAATTTCATGCTTTTCAATATTCATTAGCATGTTATTAAAGAATCATCATTTCATGGAGATTAACTATAGGTCATTCAAATCATACATCCTATGAAGATCTCCTAGTCCAAAAATGCATGTTTGAACATAAATATGATATGGATTGTAAACAAGCATGGTTCAGACTTATTGAATTGAAAACATATATTCATATGTGCAACCAAGCTTACTCAAGCAATTAAAAAAAGAAGCATAAGATATTTCAAATTTTTTGCAAGTGACAAGAATGCAAAATAGCTTTCTTTGCTTGAGTTCCCCATATAGGGTCATCATTATCCTTTATCATTGAAGGTCATGAGTCCTATGGACCTACTAAGTCCATTGGACTTAGTTGAACTATTAGAGACAAGTTTGTCTCATAGCAAGTGGGTTCATCTTTTCTTATCCACTTAGGTGAAAACAATTTCTTCTAGTGGTCAAAAGTTCTAGAGATCGAGATGTCATAGGATCATGTAATGAATTTTCTTCCTCTATGAGCATGCATACTAGCTCTATCTTTCTTTTCTCAATCATGCTTTTAACTCTACACATTTTAATGTAACGAAAGCACTTTGGTCTAATATGACCATCAACACTACAAAAAATGACATGTAGGAACAAAGTTAGGAATCATACCATGTCTTGTGCATGCATAGGAGCTTTCCATGTCTTTGTGGTTGTCTTGGTTTGAAACAAATAATAGCACGGTGTGTATAAATATCTAGAGGGGGGGGGGGGGGGGGTGTGAATAGATTTTAAGCTTTTTTTACCCAATTTTTCGTATAAGTCAAAAATTACGAATTTACCCCTAAATAGATAAAGCAATAAATCAAGTATAAAAGCGGAAATTTAATAAGATTGATTTTTACGTGGAAACCCTCACGGGAAAAACCACGGGCTAGTAAGTAAGCCACACTCGAACCTCGAATCCACTAAATGGTAAACGATACAACCTAATCCGGAAGTAATCACACACTACCTAATCCCGGTATGAGTGAACCTAGTCCAATTTGCTTGCGATCTAAGCAACTAATCCCGGATGCTACACACAAGGCTACTTTCTCTATGAAGAGAATAACAACCCTAAGTGAATATATGAATATTCAAAATGCAACATAGAGCAAGGGAAACCCTATAGCTTATCTAAGATGATTAATTTGCAATTAGAGCAATCCTAGATATCAAAACTAAATGACATGTCAAATCAAATAGTTTAAGCTAATCAAGATTAAGACAAAACCTAATTAGCTATAAAATACAACTTCTCAAACATACATCATACTAATCTCAAACTTGTATTCAAAGTATAAAATAACATACAAGTAATTAATTGAGATTGCTTGTTAAGAGAAACACAAAAATATGTAAGATATTAGTGAAAAGCTTACAAGCAAAGTATGATGAAGAATCCATGCAAGATGTCATCTAGATGATCAAGGATGATGCTAGATGATGATTGATGATCATGAAAAGTGTTTGAGTAATCTAAAAATGAGTTCTTTGGAATTTTTCTTCTCTTTGAAAAATATCCTAAGTATGGAATCTGAATATGAACTCTTGTGATGACCTAAAGTCAAAGTGGCATATATATAGGAGGCCAAAACAAAGTGTGGTCGTTTTGATAAGTTTGCCTCAAAATTGCCTTGGGCGCTGTACATAGAGCGCCTCTTGTACATCGCTTGTACAGCGCCCAACTTATTCTCACGGGAAAACAGAGTGGCGCTGTACGTAGAGCGCTTTGTATAGCGCCTGTACAGCGATCCAACAGCGACCGAATTAATTGATCAGGTCTGAAATGCTCAATGGGCGCTGTTCGTACAGCGCTTTGGGGAGCGCCAATGCAAAAAATGCAATCCTAAGACTAAGCATGACAATGCAATTGGATATGCAAGATGAATCAAACTAACATGCAAGAAGAGATGTTAATGAACATTATGCACAAAATAAGACCACAACAACAAGTATTAAAATATGGCTGAGTTGTGAGTGTGTGCAACTATCTCTTCAAGACAAGTAAGCATAAGAAATATACCTTCGGTGCTTATCAACACGAGGTCTTCAAAGGGCTTCGAACAATAAACCCGATACCTAGACTAACCTTACAAAAGAACCACAATATGTGGTTTGTCCACGAAATAAGCCAACAAACAAATGGGAACCTTACAATCTCCCCCTTTGGCTATTTCGTGACCAAAACCACCACTAACATTGATTCCTCACAAAGGAAATAGAAAACTACGGGACTACAATGATATTCTATGTTCCAAAGAGATAAGAAAATGAAACGTGACGTCTTCAACCTCTTGTAGAATAACCAATCCCTGAAATAAGTTCTAACATTTCCAATACAAGTAAATGAGTGTGAGATGAATCAAGTGAAACAAAAACAAGCATTGCTTTAAAAGTTTGGCACAACATTATGAAATGTATGTGATGCAATGCTCCCTCAAAGGGTTACTCCCATATACGCATGTTCTCCCCCCATCTGCACCCTTGCCCTCTCTTTTGCCCCCTCCCTTTCCCCTCTCCTCCTCCCCTTTTTGTCCTGAGATAGGCCACGGCGTCGTTCCCACCGGGTCCCTCTAGCCCCGCGAGCGCTCGCCGCCTGCAAGATATTGCCGTGTATCTATACGTCACTTTCTGCACCTCCCTCCTTGCCG